>JAJIBD010001397.1:0-154091 GCA_021461705.1 Cryptotis parvus | reverse complement strand
TTTCTTTCTTTCTTTCTTTCTTTCTTTCTTTCTTTCTTTTCAGCAGCAGCAGTAAGGTAGAGTTTCTCCCAAGTCCATTCCTCTCCATTTTCCACAGGGATGAAGTCCAGCAAGATCTAGGTCTTCCTCATTTGTGCTGGGGCTGCTGGCCTGGGCCCCCAACATTTGAGTTTTAATTATACAATAATTAACACCAATCCCTCCACCAATGTCAACTTCTCTTCACCATGTTCCCAGATTCCCTACCCACCTTAATCCCTATTACAACCCCAATTGTCAACTGACAGGCACTTTACAAAATTTCAGTGGTTGCTGCTTAGATCTCATGTTTTCAAATTCTGTTGAATCTGTGTTTTGAACATATGACTATAACCCTCTCTATACCATAGTTATAACAGAAGTCTGATGATAGTTAGCCCTTTTTATTTTCATTCTCTTCTTCTCTGTCTGTCTCCCTCTCTGCACTCTGGGCTAAAGGTGATCTAAGCATTCCCCTTTTTAATACACTGTATTTCCTCATCCAGTATTCTATATTCCAAGATAAGTGATATTATCCTGTGTTTGTCTTTCTTCTTCTGGCTTACTTCACTCAATATAATAACTTCCAGTTCCAGACACATTAGAGCATATTGCACAATATCGTCGCTTCTCATAGCTGCATAGTGTTCCACTAAATACACATATCTTGTGTGGTAAACAGTGAGAAGGTAGAGTTGCAGATGAAATAGTAAGATTATGTGTGACCAGCTAGGAGGGGAAATGTTTTCAGAATATACGTGTCAAATTGTTGTAGGCAGACAGACAGGGGGTCCCCACATGGCAATGAATTCTGGCCCTAAGTCTGTCCAAATTCACCTTTTGGAACCAGGAACCAAGACTTGATGAGACCCATTAACCAACAACAGACCCTGAGGGAAGTTGTATTGATCTTTCTCTGCCCAGCCCCTTAATCCGGCTATGTTCCAGGACAGAAGATCCAGCAGGAACAGAGGTCAAGAAAAGGAGATTTTAAAAAGAAGACCACTTCCAAAGTCTACTCCCTTGACAATGGCCCTAGCAACCTAGGTTGACTCCCCATATGGGAGTATTTTAGGGAGAAATCTATAAAAGTCACCCTGACCAAAGGACAGCACACACATGCTGCATGAGGCACACATGGGCCAGCACATGTGGTGCCCGAAAGCACGTGTTTGGCCTGCATCACCCCTCTTGAGATGTGTACTCTCTCTCTCTCATTTTCCCTCCTCCTTCCCTTTCCTAAAATCTCCTTAATAAAGTCTGTAAAACTTCACTGCTCGTCGACTCCTGAAAATTCTTTTTCTGTAATACAAGAACCCTGAGGCAACCCTAGGTAAGGCCTAGGACTGTCTTTCCTTTCCTGCAAAGAGCAATTCCTCACTCTAGCCTGAGTTTGTGGCTCCCCGAGAAATCTCGGGTGGTGGGGATCTTCTCCCATGCCTAGAGATCAAGCGGACATCAGGTGTGGCTTGACGGCCACTTCTTGGGGCTGGTGGGGCTCAGGTCCACGCCATGCAGGGCCTTATCCCAGACTTTATCAGTCCTAAACTTGCCCAGCTGGTCCCGTGGCGCAGAGGTGGCTGGGGAGAAAGCAACCATCTCTCTCCCCTTCTGGCCTCACATAAGCCACCCGTGAGGCCCCACCTGCATCAAAATCACATAGTACCCTCAAAATTGATTTTTAAAAAATTAGCTATAGAAGGCAAGCAGAGGCTGAAACTACCATAAAAGAGGCCCCATATCAAAATATAATGAAGAGAGATAAAGGCCTAGAAGACAGGGGGCATCTACATTTCTAAGAAGTATGGAAACTGACAATGGACTGGAACTGTGACCTCAGGACCTGCAACAACATGTGATCCATCCCCCGCAGGTAGAACTGTCGTGGGGGTTATAGGTTCCTGGACAACAGCGCTAACATGGCAGCAAGTTTATTTTCCCTTCTATATTGCACTGGTCCCGCATCTTGACTTCTTATCCTGAATACTCACTACCCAAGCACATTGGGCCAATAGTCCATTTATCTATTCCAGTCATTAAACCCCCAAAGCTCATAAAAATATGGTGAACAAAAGAATCAGTACAATCCCAATCTAAGAGTAATAGTAAGTTCAGGCCACAGAAAACATTCCCTGAATTAGTGCTAGAAGCCCCAATTCTCAAGTCACACAGGAACACCAAAGAGGAAGGTAACATCCTTAAAGGGGAAAGGCGAGACCCCAGTCTACTGAGCCTCCCCAGAATCCTACCGGCAGTGAGAGGAGGACATTGCTCATCTTTTTGACATATGTTATTTTTCATTCGGTGAAATTATCTCTTATTCATATTTGGTTTGCAATTTTGATAAAAGTCACAACCACCCCAAACTTTTCATTTTATCATGTCTTCTGCAAACAGTGATAATTTGACTTATTATCTAATTTGGATCCCTTAGATTTGTCCTTATTGCTTAATTGCTATGAGCTAGGACTTACTAATTTAGGAAACAAGGGGTTAAAATGAACAGAGCCAGAAGGACAATTGGGCAAACAGAAAACAGTGACCTCCATATCATAGTTGGACAGCCAGTAGGCACATAACAAATTGGATGGGAACACTGTGTAGAAGACCAGAATATGCTCAGTGAACATAAACAGTAACAGAGATGGCTCAACTAGCACTACACTGCATAGTAAATCCTCAATCACTTTATCAATACTATTGTGACATATAACAATTATCACAAATTGACTTATCTTTTGCTAATTCAATTTGCCATTTTGTTGTAGCAAGCAATCTGAAGTAAATATGTTTGTGACTGTCAAAGATGTGGGGAGTGGATAAAAATGGGGTCATTGGTGGAGATCAGATTAGTGGTGCATTGGTGGTGAAATCTGAAAGCCTGAAATAACTGTATGAGAAACTTTGTAAATAATAGTGTTATAAAAACTAATAAAGGAAATATATCCAGTGATCTCATTCATATGCAGTATATTCTAAAATAACAACCATAAAAGACATAAGAATGGAACTGAATGCCAAAAAAATCTTTCAAATTAAATTTTTTTTTATTGTTTCTTTTGTAGCCCCACTTGGCATGTTCTAAGGAACCACAAGGGCAACAACTTATGTCGTGCCAGGTATTGATCCAAGGTCTTCTGCATGCAAGGTAATTACCTTACCCATCTCTACTATGGGCTCTAAAAACAGAACTTAAGTTACTGAATGATGGGTTGGGGAGGAAGAGGCTAGCTGGATGTTACACCAGTATAGTAGAGAGTGTTGGGTGCATTGGTAGTCGGGAAGGGGTAATAATATTTAACAAGTACAAACAAAATACTATTGGAGCCATGTTACTTCAACTAAAGCATTTAAAAGATAAAATAAGCATGATGCTTATGATTCTAATATATTTTTCAATTGAACAGAATTTTTATCAACTCATATTATGACAAAAATTGCAAACTTGATCTTTAAGAAATTTAAGAAAAAATTGATCTTTCTTTAGTTCCCACTTTAGAGTTAGATTGGCAATATAGTGTTCATGTTACAAAGTCAAGGTGTTCCCTCTAACCAAATCTTTTCATTTATTTCAGGAAGTAGAATGCAATTAAATGCTATATATATAAGTCAAATTGAAATAAACTATTTTGCTTCCTGTTAATAGTTTAATTCCTGTATCTACTACTAATAAGTAACTACATAGCAGGCAATAGAATTTCAATATAGTAATTCTCAGTGTAAAGTAGATTCATAGTTTAAGGACACTTCATATTCCTAGAGAAATTATGAAGTGAATACATAGAGGTCTCACCTACTCACATTCAGTTCCCTCTATTATCAAAAAATTACATTAGTATGGTAAATTTCTTATGAGCAATGAACCAAAAAGTTGCACATTAATATTAACTAAAATCTCAATTGTATTCATGATTCCTAATGACCCATCTATGTTCCAAAAAATTCAGGGTAATGCACTTCATGTGAATGTCATAGCTGCTTTACTCTGACCTTTTTTCTGACTTCTCTCAAGTTTGGCGACCTCAACAGTTTTAAGCAGTACTTTCAGGTACTTTCTGGGTCATATTTGACATAAATTTTTCTGAATTATTTAGAAAAATAATTAGACACAGTGGAATGCAGGGAGAAAGCTACAAATTTAAAATGTTATTTTTACGACATCATAGCAACAATTTATGTTTACTAATGTGGCATTATTATTGATGTTAAACTTGGTCTGCTTAAATTAATGTTTGCCAGACATGATCACTTTTAAATGGCACATTTCTGGGGGGCTAGGGCTATAATACAACGGGTAGGGCACTTGCCTTGCAAGTGTTTGATTAATCTGTGTTTGATCAATATGTGTTTGATCCTATTTGTGAGTCCTGCAGGAGTGAACCTTAACACAGAGCCTGGAGTCACCAGGTGTGGTCCCAAAGCGAGCAAATAAATTCAAATAGTTCATCTCTTTAGATCCCTTCACAAACTGTACTCTTTTGGAAGGAAATCATAGTGTTTGGCCTATACTCCAGGATGGAGGTTGTGTTCGATCTTCTGGTGTTTAGAATCTGCATACATTATTTAGAATGTCTTTGCTTAGGATATCTCTGTCAAATAGCTTTATTCCCATTCATTAGTATCACTTTCACATGTATTTAGAAACTTACTTTACCCATGGAGAATGTTTTATTTATATATTTTTAAATATTTTATTATAACAACGTGAGATTATACAATTATAAAGATGTTCATGTTTGGGTTTTGGTCATACATTGTTGAAGCACCAATACTTCCACCAGTGCCCATTTCCCAACACCAACGTCCCCAATTCCCTCCCGCCCCCTAGGCTGCCTCTATTGTAGGTTCTTTATCTCTTTTCTCTCTTTCTTTTTCTCTTTCTCTTTCTCTTTCTCTCTCTCACTCTCTCTTCCTTCTCTTTCACATTGTGGGTTGCAATATTTAGAGGTTATCACGTCTATCTTTTTTGCCGATATTCAATTCTCATTTCTAGGCTAGTATTATCATTTTTTTTGATGATTATTAGCACACTGTTCTCTTCTCTGTCTTACCTAACCTTTGACTCCCACACATTTGTGGTATATTCCACCTATTGACAAGACCTAATGATCCATGTTTTGCCTGACTTTGGATATTGGTATCATAATATATATGTCTCTCCTCTATTAAACTTTTTGTCTTGTTTTTACTCTTTCTATAATTTCTGTAAGTCATATTTTCATATTATATATATATATCCAACATGAGAATATTGTTACATTGGTTTGTTCTTTTTTGTGTTAAGCAAAATTACTTTTATTGAATAAAACTTGCTTAGAGTGAGAAAGAGAGTAAATACATGTTCAAGTAAGTACAAAGGCTTCCCCAGAATGGAAAAACAAAACATCAAGAGATCAAAAAAAGCACAGAAAAAGACATGTTCAAGGGAGGATACAGTCCAAAATGACCTAGCCTGTTTTATTCTTATTTCCAATTTCCAGACTTTCTCAGATTTGTAGTATTTGTTATATTTTTGCCAAAATGTCATTTATATCACCTGATTACTTTTTTAATGCTTTTATAGATCTGAATGGCATTCCAGTTGGAATTCCTTTCCTTTGTTGTTTTCTGATCTCTGAATATAAAGGTGTGAAACTCCTTGATATAATTACAGAAGTCAGTCCCATAAACTTTTATTAAGACTCTCACTGGTTTCTGTGACAAAGATCAAGTAGTAGAGCATGGGACAGGTCTGTGAAAGACCCCGAGTATGACTCCCTGCACTACATGCACCTCGTTCCTCTCCACTCCATACTGGAATCACTGAGCCCTAATCAAATAATCAGGTCCACACTCTCTCTAATATTATGTTGGTTCTTTTCAATTCATTCAGTACTACTGTCAGTCTACCCACAATTGATTAGCACCACTACAGATGGCTTCTATTGAAAAACAAAATTATGAAGGGGTTAAAGTGTTTCTTTAACTGGATCTCTTTGGTTCAATATCAGGCACATCATTGTCTCCCTATCATTGCCAAGAGCCACCCTGTTGGGCTTTAAGCAGTTGGTATTGGGGCCTGCAACTTCCCCACTTTCCTTCCCCCACCCCCCAGCAATGCCCTGGGGTCAGGGCCCAGAGATGGGTACTGATCTTAAGCCAGTGGAGATTCTGATGCTCAAGAGTAGTTTACACCCACCTGAAAAACATCTGTGTTAGGGGCCGGAGCAACAGCCTAGCGGGTAGGGCGTTTGCCTTGCACGCGGCCGGCCTCTGCCTGCCTGGGTTCGATCCCCGGCATCCCATATGGTTCCCCGAGCACCGCCAGGAGTAATTCCTGAGTGCAGAGCCAGGAGTAGCTCCCGAGCATTGCCGGGTGTGACCCAAAAAGGCAAAAAAAAAAAAAAAAAAAAAAACATCTGTGTTTATCCTCTTTGAGACTGGGAGGAAAATGATTTACATCTAAGTTGAGGCAGGATGTGCCTGGTTTTCTGATCACAGGAATATATAAATTAGGGAGTGTTACCGTGCAAATGCTAAATCAGTGATTGTTAAATCTTGTGATGTTCCAGGGTGCTATGGGCTTTGTGCTTGTACCCCCTATACCCAAAAATTGTATAAAAGGCTCAAACTTTGCTCAGTAAAACAGGACTGATTTCTAGGACCCTCTGTGTTGGTGTCAATCTTTTCCTTTCGCTACAGCAGCAAGGCAGATGTTTTTCCCATGTCCTTCCCTCTCATTTTGCAGGGATGAAGTCAGGCAAGTACCAGGTCTCCCTCATTCGTGAGGGGGTGTTGGAGGACAGGTTTAGCTATTCTGAGAGTTTTGTTGTTTTGCCCACTCCCAGCTTAATCTGTTTAAGCTAAGGTTCATTCTAATGAGACCTCTCTTCTATGTAAACACTGCTAGAGGGTGTGGCAAAGTTACAGAAGTCACCTTGATTGAATAACTTCTGACTTATACATCTACTAAGACTTCTATGTTTTCTAGATTGGGCACAGTTCCTCTTCATACCCACTGCAAACAGCATGGGACAGTTAGAATTCACCAGGAGACTACCACCCTGGCTACATTGAAACTATCTTTAAGACTATAGGAAGGATCATACTAGTTTGCTCTAAGCAGGCGAGTGTGACCCTTTCAGTACATGAGAACAAGATACTCAGAATCACCCTGGTGCAGATAATAATAAGAAGGACCTTGTGGGTACCACCTAGATTACATTAAGCTCATGAAATTAAGATGTATTACTTTATATCAGCCCCTTCCTCCCCTCTCTCCAGTGTTTTACATAATAGATAATCTCTGGATTGTTTATACCTGCAATAGGGTATGGCACTACACCCTGTTTAGAGTTCTTTGTTGACATGACCCTCCCTGGATTACTTTGGTGTATATAAGGTGACTGACTTGAGGCCCCTTTGGCTTTTGGGCCTTGGCCTTTTTGTTCTCGACTTTTGGCTCCTGCGGCTTTTTGGCTCCTCAGCCTTTTGCTTTCCCGCGCCCTCGGAGGTAGAAGAGAACTCGGTCCCGACAGTGTCGGGGACCCCAGCGGCATTCCTCGACAAGTGGGGTTTGAGGGATCCCTGGCCAGGACCCCCCTCCCACCACCACTATCACCACCACCACCGGGAGGACATGCCCATAAAACACAAACAAAAAGCAAAAAGTGAGGAAAAGTAAAGAGTCTCACACTGGATTATAATTTAGTTTTTTCTATCATCATATTAATGCCAAGATAATATTTTAATGTCAAGATAATATTTTAATGCCAAGATAATATTTCAATGTCAAGATAATATTTTAATGCCAAAAGGACCCAGAAGATCAGCCGTGGCTTAGAATAAGTACCCATGGCTTAGAATGGAACAAACAGGGTGAGAGACTGAGTTCATCATGTCCACCAAGACCATTCATGGGAACTCACAGTTCCAGAAGGCTGAATCGAAACGTTGGATATGGGAATCCCCTGGTAGACAATTCCACAATGAAAGTAACCATGTCATCTCACCAATGTCGCTGTCATCCCAAATTCCAAAAAGGATCGGACCACCATCTCCTTCATGCAAAATTCTACTTCATGCAATGGGAAGAAAAAGCTTCAAAGTTTAAGAAGAGAACTCCCAGAACGACCACCAACTGGAAATTCTTTGGCACCATTGCAGTGACATGGGAAGATACCATCATTGACGACCTAGGTCGAGAAGTAAACGTGATGAACAGCCTAAAACCTGAGCTGCGCAGGAGGAAGAGAGTTTCATGGATTGCCTTCAAACTCATCAAAGAAATAGCTAAAAGAACAAAGAACCTCTGGCTCCTGACACATCTCTTCGACTCCACCATTCTCCCTGCATTAACACATGACTCAGAGACCTGGGCCCTATGAAAGAAGGATGAGAATGCTATCTGGGTCTCCCATAGAGGAATCGAAAGAGCTATGCTTGGAATACCACGCTTGACTCAAGTGAGAGAAGGAATCCGGAGTTCCAACCTCTGTCACTATTCCAGAGTCAGTGACGCTGTCTCGTTTGCCAAGGTATGGAAAATCATATTGGCTGGAGATGTAATGCTATTTTGAGAAGACTGCTGGACTACACCTGTTACTGACTGGATCCCACAGAATGTCAGAAGATCACGTGGCCGCCCACCTACAAGATGATCCAACTTCTTCATCAAGACCCTGAATGAATGGTTTGAGGCTCTAGTATTCCTGAAGCAACCAGATGCCATTGGGCTACACTGGAATGTGACAGGGTCAAATGGAAATATTACAGGTGCCCAATCGAGCAAATCCATGAATAACGGGATGTCAAGTGATCAACTGATCATCATATTAACTCGTGTTCAACTGAGGGAAAGTCAGGATCTCATTCCTCCCTGCAATACTAAAGAAATAACTTTTTGATAACTAAGCTGTTATTCCTCTTACTATTTTTCTTGAGGGATTTGAGGGCCCACCTGAGTGCTTAGCGGCTACACCATGTTTGGTGTACCCACGTTGTTTGGGGAACCTTGGGCTGAGTCACTTTTCCTCTTATGGTTAATATCCCTTTGAGTTTTCTAAGGGATCAGTTTTACACAACAATTTAGGTACGCAAATTTGAATATATTATATTTTTCATTATAGTCGTAACTATTCCTATTATTTTCTACAAGTTCTTCCAATTCAAATGTTTTATCAATTGAGGTCAAATATTACCATATATCCGAAATAATAAAGAGGAAACCAAAACATTTTGTTCTTTCCACATATACATTAGCTCATGATAAATTTCACTTACTAAAATTCAGTAAGACATGAAGGATATAGGGGAGAGTAGTTAATGATATTAATTACATATTTTATAGCTGTCACTTAAATATATAGTAAAATGAGTATATTTTTAAAACCTTTTTAAATCATGGCATCATAATGCTAAATGATCAAATGATCTATACCACCATGGAATTTAATTTTACTATTACTGTTTTGCTACCAGTAACTATATATTATGCAGTATAGGAGTAGCCGTTGTGTGACTCTTCTAATCATAAGAAACAAAGCTGTGATAAGTTATTTTACTATTTATTGGGCATGTTCTGTTTTCTATGGAGCAGAAAATGTGCCAAGCACTGGTGAATATGGATAGAACTTGGGGATCCTTTTGTTCCCTCCCACAACCTGGGAGCTTCCTTGCATTAGGCTCTCTTAGTTTCCTTTATAGTCTTTTCTGAATTAATGGAAAAATGAATAAAACAGACTAGGTCCTTTAGGACTGTATTCTCCCTTGAACATGTCTTTTTCTATGCTTCTTTGATCTCTTGAGATTATTTTCCATTCTTGGGAAGCCCTTGTGCTTACTTGAACATGTATTTCCTCTCTTTCTCACTCCTAATGTCTTTCTAAGCAAGTTTCACTCAATAAAAGTAATTTTGCTTCACACAAAAATGAATAAAACTATGTAATAATGTTCCCATATTGATATATATAGGAAAATATGACTTATAGAAATTATAGAAGTAGTAAAAAGTAAGACAAGAGTTTAATAGAGGAGAGACATATACCCTAGAGGAAGGTGAGACAGGAATCAGTTCTAATCTTGGAAGGAAAGGAGTTTACTGTAAACATTCTGAACTGCTTGTATGAATAGAACAAAAATCATAGTCAGGCTTAGTACTGACTGTTCCCTATGTCAAAATTTGCCTTTTCAAATAGTTTTAGCTCCAGAGCTGGGGTAATATTTTGGCATTTGATTAGTTTTGCTGCTATTTAAGCCCACCTCAGGATATATTCATGTTCTTATTAAATAAAATAATGTTCTGTGGAACAGGAAAACATTTTCTCTAAATATACCATTCTCCAAAGAAAGCCTATTCGACAATACACTAAGCATTTTAGCTCTTTTAGTTGAATTTTTCTGCTCAGATTTCATAATATACAGGTGACTATTAAAGTAATAACAATTATGGTCACTTAATAGCATCCCTTCCCCAATTTCATAGGCAAAGCCATTTATTTTCAAATGCATAAGCTGCAAATGGAGAGTTATTACTATGGTAATGGACTAAAATGCAAAACAAATGTGGTCCTGACACATGGAAAAATTCCTATAATGTTAGACAGCAAATATTTGCACCTTTATGGGTATTAAAGGGATATGCTTCTTTATCAATATGCACAGCCATTTATTCCACATATATTTTCTAGTCCTTCCTGTTTTCTTGGCATTGTGATAAAATGATAGAAATTCAGGGTCCTTCAAGAGTCATTGTATTATGGAGCCATTATTTACCCTGAATTATACAAAGAGAAAGTGATGATTCTCAGAGGGTCTGTGCCTGTCTATGTCAGTGAAGGTCTCAAGGCAGATGAGAATTGAGGCTAAATGAATGTATCTTTACCAAGTCTAAAAGTGGGGAGAAGGGCATCTGGGCAAATGGAATGGCATCTCCAAGGACTCATGATGCAGAGATTTAAAAGTACGGGGGGAAAGAAGAAAGAATTTCAGAGAACTAAAAGTGAGGGTAAAATAAAATGTCCCATGTTCTGATGCCACTGCTATAAACTAACATTTTACAGAGGTTCTCTGAAGATACAAGCTTCCAGTGACATATTTCTATAATACATCTTCAGTTTCAACATTTTCCCCCTCCTCCTCTCTCTCTCCCTCCTCTTCTTCTTTTTCTTTGTCATTGGGGTCACACCCAATAATGCTTAGCAGTTACTCCTGGCTCTATACTTAGGAATCATTCCTGGAAGTGCTCTGTGGACAATATGGGATAGTGGGATAAGACCCACACGTCAGCAGTGTGGCATTCAAATGCCATACCCTCTGTATGGCAGGTATGGTACATTGAGCCCCCTCAATGTATCTTAATTACACAAGCCAAATAAGAGAGGCTGCCCCTCCTAAACCCCAAGACTCTTAAATATTATCAAAGATGGTTTAATCTCATCATTGCCACCTTCACCATCTGGTTCATAATCTGTACTCATTGTGGTTTGTGGACAGAACCAATGGAAAAAAAATCAATGAATTGCGACCATGTCATTATAGCTTTGACAAAGGTAAGCCACAACTTCAAGAAAATTACTTAAAATCTCTGAGAGTCACTTCCTTCTGCAAAATGCATCATGTCTTGATACTACAATAGTGAAATGGGATAGTTTATGATCTTAATTTTATGTTAAGAGCCTTAATACAAGTAGATTATAATAAGTGTCAGTTGCCATTGACAGCTTTTTAACTTTTAATTTCTTGCACAATTCCAAAGCATCTCATTAAACAATGTAAACATGAACACAACCAAAACAAGCGCATCCACTTTGCAGCCCTGCTTCTTCAGCCATGCTCATTTTCCAATACAATATTTCATTTCTGAACAACTCATGAAACAAACTTAAATTCAATTTGAACTCATTGAATAAGATATTTCCGGTTTCAATACCAATGTCTTTATTCACAGATCCTAATTATTTTCACCTGCTCTTTAAGCCCATGTTTTCCCTTGAGATGCATCTTACTTGTAGGTAAGTTTTCGTTTACCTACTTCCACTTTCGAGATGTTCATGTTCTCTCTTCAACACTCACTTCTTTTTCTCCCCTCACATCTTTCTAAATAAGTTTTCTTACTTGCCCTCTTTTCCATTCTGGTCCACTTTCCTGCATGTCTAAGAAATGCCATTATGCCTCTGTTGAAAATGCTGATCCTTATCTAACTCCAAATGGTGCTTAAACACCCAACAGCCAGTATTTCATAACCCTGCAATATTAGACTGCAGTTATATCAATGGTGGTAGAGAATTGATGATCATCTGATGGTGGTGGTGTTTGACAACATTGTATTGACACCACTACTGAAAGGTCCTATCCTACCAGCAAAACTATTTATAGTACTATAACCCATGGAGGCTAAATAAAAAGAAATATGTCAAAATAGAAAAATACAAAGCAATCACAGTCTAACTCCAGTCTCATCATCAAATACTACAATGTCTGGGCTAGAGAATATGCAATGGATTGGGTGACTGCCTTGCATACAGCTGACCCTGTTTTGATCCCCCAAATCATCCACCAAGTCCCACCAGGTGGCATCCTTGGGTATGGTCAGGAATAAGGCCTGAGCACAGCAAGGTGTGGCTCCAAACCAAACCTGCCTAAAAGGAAAATGTAAAAAACACTCAAATAATGACAAGATGCCACTGCTTCTAACATGTCTTCTCTAGCTCACTTTATATTCTAAAAACATGATGGCTCTGTTTAAAGTACACATATACTGTCATACCCCAGTTGGACAACTTTAATTGCCACCATTATTAGGAAAGAATATATATGTATGTGTGTATATATATATATATATATATATATGTATAGCCAAATGCTGGACTTAGAGATGCCTACAAGAATATGCTACCTGCACGGCAGAGCCTGGCAAGCTACCCGTGTTGTATTTGATATATATGCCAAATACCAGTAGCAATTATAGACCTCATTCGGAATGGATTGAGGCTCTTTATGTTCCTGGAGCAAGCAGATGCCTTGGGCTCTACTAGCATGAGACAGGACATATGGAGATGTTACTGGGGCCCGCTCGAGCAAATCGATGATGAACAGGAAGACAGTGATACAGTGATACAGTGATAGCCAAAATCATATCAACCCTGAGTCTAAATCTGTGGCATGCCTTGTTCAATAGTCTAAAAGTGCAGGGGTGGGGGATCACTTTTCCCTTCATCCATTTCCCCAGAACACATTTGAGTTTGAAGCACTCCCTGCCATTCCCATGTGATCTTCCATTCTGCTGAGTTGACTGTGCTGACTCTTAACTGGAATGCCATCAGTCTCTGCCTGATAAAGTGCTGTAATTTAACATGCCTCAATTCCTACCTCTTCAAGGTCTCTACCTTGAGTTATATTTCCAACATCCCAAATGTTAATAGAAGCAAGTTAATCTCTTTCTAACTGAAAAGACAGTCTCTCTCATAAGGGTATGCTACACCCATGCGTAGAAATAATTTCAAGTGGTGGTTATCTTTCTTTCAGTCTGTTATTTTAGGCTCCACATTATCATCAACATTAGAGTGGGACCGTTGACTTAGGTATAAGATTAGCTAGAAGGTTTATTACTCCAAATTAGACCTTCTGATGAGATTCTAAATTCTCTCATATAATTATTGCTGGCAAGAAATGATCCAGCACCATACATTTAATTGCACACTTTTTTTCTTAGTTGGGGTAGGTTCAGGGAGGGGGAAGAGATTGATACATTGAAATGAAGCAGGTAAACACATTTAGTGCTGAGGGATTTAAAGGTTCATCCGTTTCTATTTATTCCTGTAACTTAAAGAGCCCAATTAAATATAATGGGTTAAAGTATTAAAAATCTGTTTGATTATCATTACTTACTCAGTGAGACACTGATTAATGCTTAGGGAAAGACAATTCTATTCCTAGAGCTCATAGAGGAGAAAGATCAGTCTGGCTTATGGGCAATTTTAACCTAATATTCTTCACATTCTATAATGAGGGGAAAATAGATTTTTTTAAATAAACTCTGATTTTGAAAAACTGCCTTAAGAGAGAGTATGCAACAATAATACTATGTTAGTTTTCTGGTGTCACAGAGTCTACTTTAGAGCTCCCAGAAATATTTCCCATACCAGCTTGGCTCATCTTGGTTGCCCAAAAGATATTTGCATGTACAAAATAAAAAAGAACAAACTTTTATAGTCCTTATCCTTCGTTTGCCCTACCACCTCTATTCAGCTGTGTCATTTCATATCATATTAAGGACTAATTCCTTGGTGGAGTTAGTTTAGTCAATAGGTCTATGGACCTATTGACTAATAGGTCCATAGACCTATTGACTAAACAGCATGTTGGAAATCTCAGTGAACCGACAGTTACAGAGACCTGGTCTTGGTGTTCCCTTGTTCTTTCCTTCTGTGTTTTATAAGATGCATTTCATAAGCTAGCAATGAGACATGGGCCAAGTTCATGAACCTTTATTTCAATTCCCTGTCTATGTAATATAGTTATAACCAGGATGGCTTGCTTCATAGAACTGTGGGAACTGAATAAACTGACTAAAGGTAGAGCACTTGCACACTTCATCCACAATCCCACAAATTTTGGTGGAAAGAAGGAAGTATGATGGAGACTCCAAAGGCCTTTAGATACTCTCTTGATGGTTCAGTGCCTTGCACAGTGCTAGCTCATAAGCGGTAATTAAGAGGATTAGTTAGTGGCCATAGGAATCACTGATGTATCACATCAGAATTCTCTTCTTAAAGAAAGGGAAAGAGAGGCAAACTAGTGCTTCAGGGAAATAACAGTACAAGACAAAGTCCAGCATCAGAGAACCTCTGCATGAGAAATATGGTGCAGGGAATCAGGGGTGCAGGGAATAATGGGGGAAGCTAGTAAACTAACAAACTAAGCTCTCTAACTACTACAGAGAACACAGTCTCTCTAAGCTACCCATAGTAGACACTATCTATACAGCAGTTTATTGGACATGCTGCTTTCATTGAGAAATGCCTGAAGAATTCTTTTTAAAGTTCCAGGAGCAAGGCTGCGGACAAGTGAGGTGCTATGAGGATAGTGTCAGAAGGACATGCTGCTTCTTTTGCAAAGGCAAGGCATACCTGCTCGGGCCAAGTGAAACGACTCATGTCCTCTCATTTCATTGCCTCTCTTCTTTCTTATGCCGTTTTAGGTCTATACCCCCAAGCTTACTCAATTTTACTTTGGAAATTATAGTGCATGCTAAATAATCACCATAAAGACCCTCAACTTCTGTTTTCTCTGCTCAAGGACAGAAAGTGTTTGTCCTAAATCACGGTGGCAATGAAACAACCAATTTTCCTACTCTATGACAGACATACAACAGAGAATAATATTTAATATTTTCCAAATTGCTGAACCCCATTAGGAAAAACTGCATAAAAAGACTACTCTTGGGCTGGAGCGATAGCCCAGCGGGTAGGGCGTTTGCCTTGCACGCGACCGGCCTGTGGCGGCCAGGGTTCGATCCCTGGCATCCCATATGGTCGCCGAGTACCACTAGGAGTAATTCCTGAGTGCAGAGCCAGGAGAAACCCCTGAGTATTGCTGGATGTGACCCAAAAAAAGAAAAAAAAATGACTACTCATAATATACTTCAAATAGCATTTTTTACCAGGCTAGAGAAAATAGTACAAGGACTAAGTGACCTGCCTTGCACTCAGCTGATCTCAGGTTAGTTTCTGAATGTGGTCCCTGAGCACTGGCAGGAGTGATTAAGAGTAAGCCTAAGAAATGCCAGCTATGGCCCAATCAATAATCCCATATTCTTTTAATAAAAATTCTGATGAAACATTTTAGGGGTGGGGAGATCACTCCTAGTGGAGCTCAGGCATTACTTCTGGCTTTTTATTCAGGCTTCACTCTGGCAGGCTCAGAGGACCAGATGTAGTGCTAGAGATGGACCCAGATGATAAAGGACAACACAAGTATCTACCTACTATACCATTATTGTGAAATGTTATCCTTTTAAGCTTCACCTTAAAATTATACTTTGTCTAAAATATCAAATGTTGGTCATAATATTCAAACATTTAAATCAAGTCTATCACAAGTCTATTACTAAATTACACAACTGTATACTTCTAGAGTGATTAAGAAATTCCATTAGTATTATTATAGTGCACAAAATGAATGATATAATTTTATAGATGAAAAATAGCTTGAAAAATAGTAATTCATTTTTAAAATGCTCTTTTCTTTTAAAAATGTTTAGGAAGTTTTTAGACATTTCTTAGTGCCACATGAGTCATACTTGACTGTCCTTGTGGGACCATGTGTTGCTGGAGATCTAAGTCAGATCTCCTGCATCTGAAGCATTGCTTCAGTCCATTGGTCTTTCACTCTCCCTCAATTTCTCTCTCAAACCCAATCTATTTTTAGTATTTGCTGCTAGGATGCTTGGAGTCCAATATACTCTCCAACTCACTCATTTTATTAACTAAAAGAAAATTCACAGCTATCAATTCCTTGTTAAAATTCACAGATTTTAGTGAAAATTACTAATAATTTGACTCACAACAACTATATATGTAAATTTTCATACATACACACCATAGCTAAACAAATCACAGCCATTAGCACTTGGGAATCCAGGGCCAGTCTTGGTGATGCTTTGTCTATTCATGGCAATTTGGTGCTTAGTGCCTGAGAGGCTTGGGAGTCACTAAAACCCAGAGGTGCTGGGATCAAGTGGTATCCAGGCCAAACTGAGTCTTTGTATATTGGAGGGATAGCTCTACTACTTGAGTTATCTTCTCAACCCCCTAATCTAATAACTTGAAAGGTATTCCAGGGGCCAGAGTGTTAGCATAGTGGGTAGGGTGTTTGGCTTGCACGCAGCCTACACTGGTTCAATCCCCGGCATCCCGTATGGTCCCCTGAGCACCATCAGGAGTAAATCCTGAGTGCACAGCCAGGAGTAATCCCTGAGCATTGTCAGGTATGATGCAAAAAACAAAAAAAAAACCCAAACAACAAATACATGAATGAATGAATGAATGATTAAGGGATTTATTTAATGAATGAATAAGGGATTTTGTATAGATGATTATTAACCTCCATTCAGATATAATCTGGTACACTGAAAATGTCCATTTGTTACAGAGAATCTGTATCTTTCAGAGCTGGAAATAGTGAAAGCACCTAATAAGTCAAAATCCCAAATAACATGAACATATATATGCAAAAGAGGCATTGTTTGCATGGAAGCAGATGGTTCTGAAATGACTTAATCTGAATATCATTTAGACATGTAAACTGTTTTTCTTTATATTTGACTAACCCTACCATGTGCATCCCTGTTGGAGGAAAGGTTTAGCTAACCTGGGAGTTTTGTTGTTTTGCTCACTCCCAGCTTAATCTATTTAAGCCAAGGTTCATTCTAATGAGACCTCTCTTCTATGTAAACACTGCTAGAGGGTGTGGCAGTTACACAAGTCACCTTTATGAATAACTTCTGACTTATACATCTACTAAAACTTCTATGTTTTCTAGATTGGGCACAGCTCCTCTTTATACCCACTGCACCCAACATGGGACAGTTAGAATTTACCAGGAGACTACCACCCTGTCTACGTTGAGACTATAGGAAGACTATAGGAAGGATCATACTAGTTTGCTCTAAGCAGGTGAATGTCACCCTTTCAGTACATGAGAACAAGATACTCAGAATCACCCATAATAATAAGAAGGACCTTGTGGGTACCATCTAGATTACATGAAGCTCATGAAGTTAAGATGTATTACTTTATATCAGCCCCATGTCTCTCTCCAGTGTTTTACATAAGAGATAATCTCGGATTAGTCCTTGGCATAACCTTTGTTTATACCTGCAATAGGGTGTAGCACTGCACACTGTTTAGAGTTCTTTGTTGACATGACCCTCCCTGGATTACTTTGGTGTATATAAGGGGACTGACTTGAGGCCCCTTTGCTTGGACCTTTCGCTTCGACTTTTGGCTCCTGTGGCTTTTGGCTCCTCAGCCTTTTGCTTTTGGCTTTTGGCTTTTTGCTATTGGGCCTTTTGCTCCTTCTTCTGGGTAGGACTCAGCTCGGGTGAGATCCTCTCTCTTTGGCGGGAGACTTAGGCTTTTTTTGTATGGTCTAAGTTCAGACCAGAGCTAGAGATTGTTCATTATATTGGAGTGCTGTGGAAGAGCTTTTGTACTATTAAAAGCCTTTTGGAACTGCACCGACTCATGAGTTTTCATTCATTCCCCAGGCGTCCTTGGAGGTAGAAGAGAACTTCTGTCCTGACACTGTCAGGGACCCCAGCGGCCATTCCCCGACACATCCCTAGTTCATAGTGGCAGGCCATAGTCTGTATGAGAATTTATTCCTCTCTTTAAACAGTTTGTTGATAGAAAGCATTATAGGGGAAGGGTGGAGGGAATCAGGGACATCGGTGGTGGGAAATGGGCACTGGTGGAGGGATGGGTGTTGGAACACTGGCCGAAACCCAAATATGAACATATTATGAACATCTTTGTAATTGTATACCTCACTGTAATATAATAAAATATTTTTTTAAAAGGGCCTAAGCGATATCCCAGGGTAGGGCATTTGCCTTGCATGTAGCCGGCCATGCCAGCCCGGGTTCGATCCCCGGCATCCCATATGGTCCCCCAAGCACTGCCAGGAGTAATTCCTGAGTACAAAGCCAGGAGTAACCCCTTAACATCACCGGGTGTGACCCAAAAAGCAAAAAAATAAAAGAAAGCATTATAAAACTGCACTGTCATTCACTCATCTGTTTTATCAGGTGAATCTTACTGTGCTAGCTGACTTATGGATGTTGAAGTCATTTTCCATTTCCTCTAGGAAAATCACTTAACTTGCTGTTTTTTCTCTAATCAATTCTATCATGTAGAGACAGACATGGGGCAGAGCTGCTACTGGCTCTCACTGTGTCCAGCAGCTCATGAGGCTCCCGGGAGGGATGGCAGGTTCTAGCTCTGGCCCGCCACCCCAGCAGAGCCTCACAACAAGCCAGACAACCCCCACTCCATGAGGACCTCCATTTTCCACATCTGGATTTCCCACCTCATGAACTCTACCCAGCAGACCAGCCTATCACAGCCCAGCTCGCATGGCCGCAAGCAGCCGTGTGGTTCATCAATAAATGCTGGATTTTGAGATGACTACAAGAGTATGCTACCTGCACGGCACAGCCTGGTAAGCTACCCATGTCGTATTTGATATGCCAGATACCAGTAACAATTATATAGACCTCATTCCCATGACCTGATGGAATGGTTTGAGGCTCTTTATGTTCCTGGAGCAAGCAGATGCCCTTGGACTCTACTTGCATGAGACAGGTCATATGGAGATGTTACTGGTATCTGCTTGTGAAAATCGATGATGAACGGGAAGACAGTGATACAGTGATACAGTGATGAAATGGGCTTTGTCATCAGATTAAGTAGGAATCACTTGCTGACTCCATGATTTCTGAAAGGTCTGAAAATACAAACTCTGTTTTGAGTCATACCTAGCCATATATAGAGTTTATTCCTGGGTCTGTACGCATGTGTGTGTATATGTATGCATATACAATATACAATTTATTGTATATAAATATATTGCATATATTCAATCTATGTATGTATGTATGTATGTTTGTATGTTTGTATGTATGTATGTATGTGTGTGTGTATGTATGTATGTATGTATGTATCTATCTATCTATCTATCTATCTATCTATCTATCTATCTATCTATCTATCTATCTATCTATCTATCTACCTATCCATCTATCATCAGTGGGTCAGATCTTGCATGTTGGCTGGGTTTGATTCCTGGCACTCCATAGAATCCTCTGAGCACCACTGGGAGTGATCCCTGAGTAGGCCCTGGGCACTGTTGCGTGTGGCCCAAGAACCAAACAAAACAGCCCCCAAAAAAAAAAACAAGAAAACAGATTTTTTTTTAAGTCTCAGCGTTTCATTTACTCATCAATCCATCCATTAATTTATTTATTCATTCATTTGCTCACTCACCCTTCTGTCTGTGTGTGTGTGTGTGTGTGTGTGTCTATCTATCTATCTTATCTATGCATGCTTTTTTTGTTCACACCTGGCAGTGCTCAGGAATTACTCCTGACTCTCCAATCAGAAATTACTCCTGGCAGTTCTCTGGGGACCATATGGGATATGGAGGATCAAACCTGGGTCAGCCGCATGCAAGGCATACTCCCTCCCCTCTCTGGTATCATTCTGGCCCCAGAAAAGAGATTTTAGTGGTGAAGGACCGACAACAAAATGAGGTGACTGGGGCTAATAGCATATGAGCATATTATGGCGGCGGGAGTGCTTGATGCAGAAGCGAGCGCCAAGTGCTAGAGTGCGCCGTCACCAACCGACTTTGAGCATGGCCACTGATTGTCATGGATAGAGTGGTAGAAATGGTTTTTGAGGAGTTTAGGAGAAAAAGCAAATGAATTTAATGTGCACTCTTGGATTAAGTCTGGGTTACTGCAAGACTAGAGGAAGGGATTTTCGAAAGTGGGAGAAGAGGATGTAGGTACTTGTTTGGTTTCTTGTTGGCTTTTGTTATTAGATTACGTGCCCAGAGCTTACTGAAGTACAAATAAAGTCATGTCTCCCCGCCATCAGTGATGTTCAGGGGTTACTCCTGACTCTGCACTCAGGAATTACTCTTGGAAATGCTCAGGGGCCCATATGGGATGCCAGGAAAGCAAACCCAGTTTGGCTGCTTGCAAGGAGAGCACCTTACCCACTGTACTGCCTACGGTCTCCAAATAAAAGTTTGGGGGCCGGAGCGATAGTCCAGCAGGTAGGGTGTTTGCCTTGCACGCGGCCGGCCTGTGCCAGCCCAGGTTCGATCCCCGCATTCCATATGGTCCCTCGAGCACCGCCAGGAGTGATTCCTGAGTGCAGAGCCAGGAGTAACCCTGAGCATTGCCCAGTGCGACCAAAAAAGAAAAAAAAACAAGTTTGTTTTTCTTCTTTTTCTTTTTTATGTTTCGCTCACCAACTCAAATAAAAGATTCACAGACATGGGGCAGAGCTGCTACTGGCTCTCCCTGTGCCCAGCTGCTCATGAGGCGCCCCGGAGGAATGGCGGGTTCTAGCCCTGGCCCGCCACCCCACCAGAGCCTCACAACAAGCCAGACGACCCCCCACTCCATGAGGGCCTCCATTTTCCACATCTGGACTTCCCCTCGTCAGACCTCCACCCAGCAGACCAGCCTATCACATCCCGGCTCATTGACTTCCACCCTGCAGCAGTCTTTTTTTAAATCCGGCTCAGGTATGCCGGGCCAGAAACTCACAGACATGGGGCAGAGCTGCTACTTGCTCTCCCTGTGCCCAGCCGCTCACGAGGCGCCCAGGAGGGATGGCGTGTTCTAGACCTGGCCCGCCACCCCAGCAGAGTCTTGCAACAAGCCAGATGACCCTCCACTCCATGAGGGCCTCCATTTTCCACATCCAGACTTCTCTCTCTTCAGAACTCCACCTAGCAGACCAGCCTATCACAGCCCGGCTCACGCGGCCACAAGTGGCTGTGCGGTTCATCAATAAATGCTGGACTTAGAAATGACTACAAGAGTATGCTGCCTGCATGGCAGAACCTGGCAAGCTACCGCTGTTGTATTTGATATGCCAAATACCAGTAACAATTATAGACCTCATTCCGAATGGATTGAGTCTCTTTATGTTCCTGGAGCAAGCAGATGCCCTTGGGCTCTACTAGCATGAGACAGGACATTTGGAGATGTTACTGGGGCAAATCGATGATGAACGGGAAGACAGTGAAGACAGACAGACAGTGAAGTGCATATATGCATATATATAAATATATACAATGTGTATAGGGTATGTAGATAGATAAATAGATAGATAGATAGATAGATAGATAGACAGACAGACAGAAAGACAGGTAGACAGAAAGACAGATAGACAGATAGACAGTCAGATATACAGATGATAGACAGTCAGATAGACAGATTGTAGACAGATAGACAGATAGACAGACAGATGGACAGATAGTCAGACAGACAGACAGACAGACAGACAGACAGACAGACAGACAGACAGACAGACAGACAGACAGACAGACAGACAGATAGATAGATAGATAGATAGATAGATAGATAGATAGATAGATAGATAGATAGATAGATAGATAGATAGATAGATAGATAGATAAAATTGATTGATGATAGTCTTTTTTGGGTCACACCTGGTGATGCTCCAGGGTTAGCCCTGTCTCTATACTCAGGAATTACTCCTGCTAATGCTTGGTGGACCATATGGAATGTGGGGTTTCAACACCCGGTTGACCACATGCAAGGCATACACCCTACCCACTGAACTATCGCCCTGGCACAAGTATTTTTAAGTTGTTCCTCAAATCCTTGATACTATTTCTATTAAAAGATGAGCCTAAGTCTGCAGAGCTACAGTGGTTTAATCTTAGACTCAATGTATTTTAGCACCAGGTCCATTCAGGATCTTTCTCATTTGTACACTTGAACGATCATTCTATTTGCATCAAACTGGAGAGGTTATGGGGACTGAGAAATTATGATGTCACACTAGAACTCACTATTAAATAAGCAGATAGAGACATCATACATTATTAGTATCCATAGGACAAGTCATAACGTGTAATAGAAGAGAGATTGAGAAATACAGGGACATAAACAAAGAGATAGAGAAGTAAAATACGACTGCAATAGGGGCAGGCAGGGTTTGGGTGTGCGTGTGTGGAATTCGGTGGTGGGAACTGGCACTGGTGGAGGGATGGGTTCTGGAACACTGTATTGTAGAGACCCGATTATGAACATCCTTGTAATTCTATATCTCACATGGTATAATAAAAATTTAAAAAATGAAAGAGAGACAGAGAGAGAGAAAGAGAGAGACAGAGAGCGACAGAGAGAGAAATGAAGAGAAAGAAAAAATGCCTGCTATAGAGTTGGAGAGGGAGGGAATGTGGGGACATTGGTGGTGGGAATGGGGCACTGGTGAAGGGATGGGTGCTGGAAGAATATATGACGGAAAACCCAGTTATTAACATCTTTGTAATGCTGTTCTCATGGTAGTATAATAAAAATTTAAAAAAAGATGGGCCTAAGGGGCCAAAGGTCCCTTTAAAAAAGAGTATAGTGCTTGCCTATCATGCTGCCTTCCCACCTTCAATCCCCAACATCCCATATGGTGTCCTGAGCATTGCCAGAAGTAGCTTAAAACAAAAAAAAAAAAAAAAAAAAGAAAAATGTCTGTATGGTTGGAAAACGAGTACTGTGATAAGGTGCTTTACTTGTACACATCTGATTAGGGTTTGATTCCTGGAATTATACATAGTTCTGAACACCACCAGGAGTTATCTCTGAGCACAAAACTGGCTGTAAATCCTGACAACCACTGGGTGTTGCTCCAAACAAAACAAAATTAAAAAAAAAAAGTTATGTCTATCCTATCTTTGTCCTGAGTTTTATTTCTACTAATCAAGTTGAATGCAATAAAAATGATTCTGTTGCATTTTTCAGCTGACACAGTAAGTTCAGAGCATTTTTCATGTGCCTTTTGGTCATTTGTATTTCTTTTGAGTAAGTTTCAGTTCCTTTATTTCCCATTTGTTGATGGGGTTGGAGGTTCTTTTCTTTTTCTTATGAAGTTCTACCAGTGCTTCAATATTTTGGATATGAACCTCTATCCTGATGGGTATCAGGTAAATAACTTATTCTGTTCTTTGGATTGTCTCTGTATCTTGGCCACTGTTTCTTTTGAGGTGCAGAAACTTCTTAGCTTAATGTAGTCCCATGTGTTTATCCTTGCTTCCATTTCCTTGGTCAGTGGTGTTTCCTCTTCACAGATGCCCTTAGCTTCAATGTCATGGGTGGTTTTGCCTACATTTTCCTTCATGGACCTATGGATTCAGGAGTGATATTGAGGCCGTTAATCCATTTTTATCTGTTTTTGTGCCTGGCGTTAGAGAAAAGTAAAAGTTCGTTTTATTTCAGGTTCTCTACACACTTGTTAAAGAGATTTACCTTGCTCCACTTCACATTTCTTGTTTTTTACCAAAGATTAAGTGATCATATATTTGAGGGTCTATGTTAGTACATTCAACTCTACTCCATTGGTCTGTGAGTCTGTCTCTATTCCAATGTCATGCTGGTTTAATTACTACTGCTTCATATTACAGTTTGTTGTTGGGGAATATGATGCTTGCCAGCTTCCTTTTCCCAAGGATGGCTTTAGTGATTTGTGGGGGTAATCATCAGGGAGATGTAAATCAAAACAATGAGATATCATCTTACACCACAGAGACTGACACACATCAAAAAGAACAGGACAGGAGTTAGTCGAGCATTTTCCTTACATGTCGCCAACCCAGGTTTGATAACCTACATCCCATATGGTCCCCTGAGCACTGCAGGGGTAATTTCTGAGTGCAGAGGCAGGAGTAATCCCTGAGCACTACCAGTATGACCCAAAAAAGCATAAAAAAGATAAATGTTATGGCAAAATTTAATATTAAACTGCTTAGAATTCAAAATCTAACATTAGACTTTATCCACTAGATTTTTATAATTATTATTTCTACTATAATGTTTTATCCAAATATAGCATGTGTTCTTTAAGGATCAGGAAATTATTGCAAGGAGTTAACAAATGCTTCTGTCTATAAACTACATGCTAAGTGAGTCACACATAAAACTTCACTTTGAAATTCCTTAGTGAAGGAGTTAAATGTGCTAATATGTATCATTTGTCTTTTGGGGGAATAAAGAGATAGCCTAGAGCTATGTCTTGGAGTATGATTAACTTTAGAGAGAAGTGCAGTGACAGACAATGTCAATCATTCAAAAATAAGTGATGAAGTCAGGAACTCTGGTTTTTAGAGAGACATAATGAGCTGCAATGGATATAATATAGAGAAAATACACATTTCTAGCATATGCTGAAAATACATGAGGGCAAAGAGCTGAATTTCCTGGAACTGTTGAGAATCTTGTGGGACATTAGGAAAAGGTTGTTATTTCTGTTTCTATTCCTACAGAAGTCTAGTATAGTTTTGTGTAAAAATATTCCATAAAGGAGTGAACAATTATTCAAATATCTTTGTTTTAATAAAAGGTTTCCATGTCATTTTAATACCCAGATTTTATTCCGTTCATGTTTTGCAATTAAATTGTTTCAAGAACAATCAGATTTAATAGTTTAATCACTGGCAAGGTTTTGAAAATAAGAAGATAAGAAGGGAAATTGGGAACAGTGATGGGCAGTAGTTGACAAGGGTCAAGGGATTGATGCTCAACATTTTGTAACTAAAATTCAATAATGAATAATATGCCAATGTATTTTACGATGATTAAATAAATTTAAAAAACTTAAAGATGTGTTAAAAGGTCATTATTTTACGGATTTATATTAAGTTTAGGGAAATTCATGCATTGATAGTTTGGTTTCTATTAATTTATCTTTATTTTTCCATCATACTTCAAATCTATGGGTATAATTCTCTCTGAGATTACATCTTGGTCCTAGGTGATTGGGACTGCATGCATATGCAGATAAAAATATTAATCATTGAAGGGAGTGAAATGATTCTTTAACAAATACTCCCTTTTTAAGAGAGTGACTTTAAAGAGTATCACTGTATCACTGTCTTCCCATTGTTCATCGATTTGTTGGAGTGGACACTAGTAACATCTCCATTAGTCCTGTCACAAGCAAGTGTACCCCAAGGGCATCTGCTTGCTCCAGGGACAGGAGGAGCCCGAAACCATTCTTCAGGTCACAGAAATGATGTCCATAATTGTTACTAGTCTTTTGGCATAACAAGTAAATAAAACACGGTAGCTTGCCAGGCTTTGCCATGTAGGTGGTATAGTCTCAGTAGAAGGCTCTCATATCGAACATTTACTAATGAAACTTAAAGGGGGAAGATCAGGTTTTCTCTTGGATAGAGCTCTGAGGAACTATGGTCTGGATGTTGAGAATGACTGACTCCATGATGTGTGGTTTGTTCTGGCTTCTTGCTAGGCTTACTGGTATCAGTTAGAACCTGTCTGGAACTGTATACATATCATTTATATGATGTATAAATGTGAAAGATCTTGGGAAGAACCTTTTCCTAAAATCAGCATTCTAGTAACATGATGGAAAATTAAATTTTCATCTAAGTGAGACAGTAGTTAACCCTAATAATAAATTTAGTAGATATTACAATATAAATTTTATACCTGACCACGTGCTTTAGTGACAATGCATGCATTTATTCCCAAGTATATCTCTATATCACACATATTTAATAGCCATAATAAAATTTCTCAATAAAACATTATCATAATGGTTTTGTAAGTAACATTACAGGATTAATCCAAGCCATGAAACATTTTCTGAGCTTTATTTCCCTGTGAGCAACCTTTAGCTATGAATGCTTACCTATTGCTCTCTGTGTACAGAACTTATGAGGCTTACAGTGATTGTCCATAGGAGTAAATTTTCCTACTTAACTAACACCCAGTAATTGAATTCTAACTCATTGCTATAAATCAAATATGCAATGTCCAAAATTATGTATTAAAATCCTATTAAAGGCGCTGGAGTGATAGTACAGTGGGTAGGGTATCTGCCTTGCATATGGCTGACTTGGCTTCTAACCTCAGTAGCCCATTTGGTCCCCTGAGCACCTGCAGGGTTAATTTCTGAGTACTAATCCCTAAGCATTGACAGCTGTGACCCAGAAAATAAATTATTTAAAAAGCAATATCCTGTGATAGTATTAGGCCCATTAGGGACTGATTAGATCATGGGAAGTCTTCATGAATGGCATCCGTCCAATAGAAGAGGATTTGGACAGATTGTTTAAATTCTTCTTCCAATGTGACCCAAAATAAGAAGACTCAAATCAATAAATCAGGAAGATGGGCTCAATAGATATCAAATTTTATGATGTTTTGATCTAGTAGCTCCCAACCTCCATGGACTGAAAATAAATGTTTGTTGTTTACAAGCCATCTAATAGATTGACATTTTCTTTTAGCAGCATGATTGAATTAAGGGCACCAAGTAATCTTTAAATTTCAGAAAGAGAAATATGAAACTCCATTAGCTACCAGATCAAAAAATTTAGTTCAGAGACTGAGTCCTTGCCTTTTATGAGGCCTTATGTTTAATTTCCACCACTATTTTCAAAATAAATCATCTTAAATAGTACAAGTGCTAAGTTTTTTGTATACATACCATTTCTAGACACAGAAGAGTAATGCTCCACAATTTTGCATATAAAGTGAATACAGTATCCTTATCAATACATATACATTAATCATAATAAAATAGGACTGATATCATGATGTCACTACAATGGCAATTTGAAGAACTTCACTTGGGATACTTTGAGATTAAGAGTAGAAGTGGGACAACTCTGAGGGAAACTTTAATGTTATAGGTTATGAATGATTTCTGTGGTAACACAAATGGGGATAAAGCAGCTGGAACATAAAAATTCTAAAATTGTATGTTATAAAATGTGGAACTTCTTAAAAGCTAGTGGAGTTATTTAAAATATAGTACTATGTTTTTGTTTGAAAATTTGTCTTTTTTGTTTCTAAGATCAATAAAAATAAAAATCAAGCTATCACTTAAATGAATTAATATTCACTTTCTGTCTGAAAAAATAGAAAAAATGGGCAAAGTTAGATACTTTTAACTTCTTTATCTACTGAATGGCCACACAATAATTTTATTTTGTAGTATTACAATATTATAAAGCAAAATAAACGTCCACTTTTAGAAACCTCATCTAAAATGATTCACTTTCAATGCTTAAACTATGGTTATAATTTCTTCTCTCCCTTTGTAAACAAACAGAACTAGTTGATTTTATACTATAGTATATGTACTAAGGTACATGGTAGTATAAGCATCAATAACAAGTTATATGAATTAAACTATACTAATCTTCATAATCATGGTAGTATAATCTTCATGTACCTGGTAGTATAATCTTCAATAACAGTTAAACCATATTAATTAAACTTAGAATAAAAGATGAATAGACATCTGAAAGATACTCATTGATAACATGTCTATCAGAGTACAGCCCTCTCAGAGTAGCTCCCAGATTCAAAGATGATTAAAAATGTGCATGTCATCTGTTTTGAGAGATCTATTGTGTGCACTGGAGTATTGTCATGTGAGTGTTAATATGATTGGAAGTATGTTTTTTGCGCTCTTGACAGACTTTCTCCTGATCAGTGACTTTCAATTGAAAGCATAAAATGGGTACAAAATTCAGCAATAAATCAAATAATAATCTGAGAAATTAAAAGGAAGAACTAGTAGATAATAACATTAAGAAGATAATGATTTGCTTTGATTAAGTACTCTATAACAAAAAAAGTGTAGGTTTCACTACATGGCACAAAAAACATGTGAAATACCAACTTCACTGCTTCCTACTAAAATACATGTAGAATGAAGAAGGTATTTATTATCTATGTGTGTTCACCATTATTCCTCTTTGATGTACCAAGTGTCTTCATTGTCTGCCCCCACCCAACAAAAAAAAAAAAGAAAAGAGTAAAACAAGCAAGTCATTGTATCAAGTCTATCTTCAATGCCATTCAAATGAAATAATAAAAAGAAAATATGGTCTATTGGAAGAGACAATTGGTGAGAAATAGACCATCAATGCAGGTCATGTTTTTGAAAAGTGAATACTGACTAGCTTTTGGAAGTGACCTTTTAATATTATATAGAATATATAGCATTCACTGTGCTCTTGATTAAAGCATATGTATGTGAATTATGAGAGGGTCTTTCTGTTACTGCATTAAATCCTGAAGTTAAAAAAAAACTGTTTTAATCATTTTAGCACCTTTAGAATGCTAAAGAGACACAAGTAGTTGTTTTTCTGATGTATCTTCATCCTCAAATATACCTTTCTTTACAATTCTTAGTATTTTCTAATTTGCTTACAATTAAAAGAATGTATGACTTGCCTGAAAAGATCATCTTTATCAACTCAGTGTCTTTTTACAATTAAAATAATTTATGGCATGCCTGAAAGATCATATTTATCAACTCTTAGTGTATTTTACTATATCTAACACTGGGCTTCTGTTCCATTTTGAAATTTACTTTTTGGTATGTTGATCATAAAGGAACCTGGTATAAGGTGCTGAGCATGAATAGGCACCATGTGAAGAGATTTAAAATGTATATTTAATCTTCACAGCAGTTCTTTTGGGAGTACTACCATAGATATAATATGACAGTTGTAAAAGAGTCAACGAAGGTTTCAGTATGTGTGTAACTGTCCCAAGATTCCACTAAACTCAGGGTCATCAGACAAAAAAGGTCCTTCTCTTAATCTGTCATTGTCAAATCGCTGTCCCCTTAAGTTGCTCCATTGCTCCATAAAAAATAAGTGGTATAAAACAGATAAGTTTTAGAAAAAACTGCATATTTTACATTACACACATTCAAATGCATTTATTGATGTTAAAAATTCTAAATTATATTAGCAAAATATTTTATCAATTTTCATAATTGTAAACTGCATCATCATGGAATTTGTGTTCCATGTATAATATATAATAAATCATTGATTTCCAAAACTACTGCAGTCTTCTCTTTAATTGATGATAAATCTTGTTAAATTTCTATTTTCTTTTTATACGTGATTTTTAAAATCACCCTACCCTCTGAATTCAATCTTAGTGAAATCAAAAGCACAGTCTTCTCACTAAACGTGCTTTATTCGTCAAATACATGAAAAAGTATGTAGGAAAAATATTTATTTTCTTGAACTCCTGCCTTCACATTATTTCTTCATCTTTTTGCATACACTACCCCAATCACTCTGTCTTGGCCTAACCTCTGTCAATCTGCTGGAGACAGACAACAGAGCCAAGGCATGGTCTGAATCAAGAAAGTTTACAGGAATCACACTATGCTTCAATTAAGTAATCATCTCAGCTCAATGTCTATAAACTAATGTATAAAGTTCTGAATATTAAATTTATCTCTAAAATGCTTTAAAATTTATTACCAAAATTCTATGCAAGCATACAAGGAACATGGTATCAAAGTCTCATAGGGGCCAGAGAGATAGCACAGCGGGAGAGCATTTGCCTTACACAAGGCTGACCCGGGTTTGATCCCGGCATCCCACATGGTCCCCCTGAGCAATGCCAGGAGTAATTCCTGAGTGAAGAGCCAGGAATAACCCTGAGTGTCACCAGTGTCACCAAAAAAGGAAAAAAAGACTAATAGACCTCAATTCTTTAAGGTGTTTGAGTACACTGTAAATTCTGCAACCAAGGACATTCACATCTTGGGAAGACCATAATCCTGGTATTTCTTAAAAATGATATTTACAAATTAGAACCCAATCTCTTAGCATTTAACCTTAAAATCCTTTAGAAAATGAATACAGTTGATTCCTTACAGTTCAAGAGATTTGCCACCCCCCATAAATATACCATAAATGTCTATGGCCATACCACCTTGAATATGCCTAATCTCATCAAAATATATAAAAATATTGGAGAGAGTAAATGCTGAGTAAATACTGACCTGGAATATCACTAGCAAAATAAACACTACAAAGTTAGTTTGCTATCTTGAGTCTCACTTTTCTCAATTGTAATCTAAAGACAGAATGGCATATAAATCAGTTGCTTGCTATATGTGTGAAATCACCTGGCTTAACTGGTATTAATATTCCTTCAAATGCTAAAATTTTTATTCATGTCTTCCCTACTATCTGATCTCTGAATTCGTTAAAGTGGCTTAATGAATTATAAGTAATCATTATAATTCATTAAGCTTTATTGAATTAAATCGAAGTGTCTATAGAGTTAGCCAGTAGAACACATCAACACTAAACCATATAAAGAACAGATTTGCTGTTGTAAATGTATATCTGAATTCCCCCTCCTCTTTACTAATTAGGTACCTATAAAACTATTGAACAGCTAAACATTCAGTTTCTTCACCTTGAAAATTGTGGGTAAATTTTCTAGTAATTGTTGAAAATATTAATGCCAGACCAGAACTAAGCATTGAATGTAGGCAAAGGATTTACATAATAATCCCTAAATATATGTAGAGAAGCCACAATGTGGAAGAGATGGGAGAGGAGGGAGAAGGAGAGGGGTAAGAGAAATAAGAGAAAGGGGAGAGAGAGAGAGAGAGAGAGAGAGAGAGAGAGAGAGAGAGAAAAGTGCCTGCTAGAGACAGTCTGGGAGAGTGGGGATGGAGTCTGGGGACACTGGTGGTGGGGGAATGTGCACTGGTGGAGGGATGGGTGTTGGAACGCTGTATGACTGTAATCCAATCATCCATTTCCTTTTCAGAAAACCTTATGCCAGTGTCAATAATTGCTCGAGATTCGAGTTGACTACAAGAGTCAAATTTTAGTCTGCATGGCAGAGCCTGGCAAGCTACATGTGTTGTATTTGATATGCCAAATACTAGTAATAATTATAGACCTCATTCCCATGGAATGGATTGAGGCTCTTTATGTTCCTGGAGTGAAGTGAGCAGATGCCCTTGGGCTATCTAGCATGTGACAGGACATATGGAGATGTTACTGGTGCCCGCTTGGCAAATAGATGATCAACGGGAAGTCAAGTGATACAAGTGTGCCAGTGTCAATGGTACCTCTTCTGCAGAGATCCCAGTGCAAAAAGATTGAAAAGGCCTAAGGTCACCCCAGCTCATTGTGGGACCTGATCTTCCCATCTTATGGATAATTCTGATGTGACAGATAAATGGCATTATTGCTGATGTGTCTCCACATCTGTCTTAGCCAATCCCTAGGATTTCTCAGTAAGTAATGGAGTGCCTCAAATGAGAGTTCTCCAGTCTTGTTGTGTTTATACAAAAGAACAAGTCAGGTTTCTTAAGTGAAGGTGGAGAGAAAACCATGTTTCTGTAACTTTCCTTTTGTAGAAATCAGATTCTAGGTCTATAGATATATTGAATAAACGTATTATAATAGGCTTGATTTTAAAGGAAACCCCCTTTGGGTGATAGTTCAGATAAAACTTGATTTACTGATTTTACATAAGAAGTCTAGTCTATAAAAAGAGCTCAAAACTGTAGATTATGAACACCTTTGTAATTGTATGTTTCACGGTGGTATAATAAAAAATTAAAAAAAGAAGACATGGAAAAAAAATAAAATAAAAAACAAAAAAAAAACTGTAGATGATGTAATTAGTCTGACCCAGGAAAGGAGAATCCAGAGATCAAGTAGAACATCAGAAAAGGCAGGCATGCTCTTGAGACTGCTAATAGGCCAAAGGAATTCCAAGTGAACTTTGAAACTGTTTCTAGGTATTTGTTCTTATTTCTATGTGCACATACAGGCATTTGGAAAAAAACAGGATTTTTTTTTTTTTTTTATTTATTTTTTTTTTAATTTTTTTATTTTTAAAATTACAAAGATATACAATTAAAAAGTTCATATTTGGGTTTTGGTCAAACAGTGTTGCAGCACCCATCCCGCCACCAGTGCCCATCTCCCACCACCAACGTCCCCGGTTCCCTCCCCCTCCCCCAGCCCTGCTCCATGGCAGGTTCTTGATTTCTTTCCATTTCTCTCTCTTTCTCTTTTCCTTCCCCTCGAGACTATGAATTACAGAACATACATTAAAGGGTTGTCATGTGTATCTTTTTGCCTCTCTTTAATGCTCAGTTCTAGGTTGGCATTAGTACCCTCAACAATTGTCAGCACACTGTTCCATTTCTGTCTTACCTAGCCTCTGAATCCCACACATTTGTGATAATTTCCACCTTTGACAGGACCTCCTGATATATGTTTCACTTGATCTTGGATACTGGTATCATAATATGTACCTATATATTTATGTTATGCAGATAAATGCAGTCATTCTGTATCTGTCTCTCTCCTTCTGGCTAATTTCGCTCAACATAATCTTCTCCATGTCCATCCATTTGTAGGCAAATTTTATAACTTCATTTTTCCTAACAGCTGCATAGTATTCCATTGTGTAGATGTACCAAAGCTTTTTATCCAGTCATCTATTTTCGGGCACTCGGGTTGCTTCCAGATTCTGGCTATTGTGAATAATGCTGCTATGAACATAAAAGTAGGGATGGTGTTTCCGCTGCGTATTTTTGGCTTCCCAGAGTAGATTCCCAGGGAGTGCATCACCTTACCCAACTTCAAACTGTACTACAAGGCAGTAGTAATTAAAACAGCATGGTATTGGAATAAAAACAGACCCGTGGACCTATGGAATAGAATTGAGTATCCTGACACCCAACCTCAAACGCATGATCATTTAATCTTTGATAAAGGTGCAACGAGTTTAAAATGGAGTAAGGAAAGCCTCTTCAATAAGTGGTGTTGGGAAAACTGGGCAGCGACATGTAAAAGAATGAATTTGGACCTGTGTCTAACACCATGCACAAAATCAGATCAAAATGGATTAAAGATCTCAATATCAGACTTGAATCCATAAAGTACATTGAAGAAAATATAGGAAAAACCCTCCACGACATTGAAGCTAAAGGCATCTTCAAAGATGAAACATCACTAACAAAGCAACTAGAAGAAAAGATAAACATATGGGACTACATGAAACTAAAAAGCTTCTGCACCTCAAAAGAAACAGTGACTAAGATACAAAAGCAGTCCACAGAATGGGAAAGAATATTCACCCAATACACATCTGATAAGGGGTTAATATCCAGGATATATCAGGCACTGGTAGAACTTTACAAGAAGAAAACAAACAACCCCATCAAAAAATGGGGGAGAAGAAATGAACAGAAACTTCAGCAAGGAAGAAATTCGAATGGCCAAAAAACATATGAAGAAAAAAAAACAGGATTTTTTAAATAGTTAATAATTCTTGTTCTGTCATGAGTTTAATACTTCACCCAGTGAATATTTCCCCAATAAAGTTAATTTAGGCACTAAATAATATAGCAAACAAAGGAATCTTTAATATATGCTGATTTTCTCTGTGCTCAGATATTAAGCATTCAATAATAGAATATATTAGCAAGAAGCCTGGTAAGGATCACTTGATCACTTGACATCCCGTTATTCATCCATTTGCTGGAGTGGGTGTGAGTAGCATTTCCATTTGACCCTATCACATGACAGTGTAGCCCAATGGCATCTGCTTGCTTCAGGAATATGAAGAGCCTCAAACTGTTTATTCAGGGTCTTGATAAAGAAGTCTGACCATCTCGTAGGTAGGCGGCCACATGACCTTTTGACATCCTGTGGGATCCAGTCAGTAACGGCTCTAGTTCATTGGTCTTCTCCAAGTCACATTACATGTCCAGCCCATCTGATTTTTTGATGCCCTGGCAATTGAGACAGCATCCCTGACTCTTGATCAATGGCAGAAGTCAGAACTTCTAATTCTTTCTCTCACTTGAGTGAGGCATGATATTCCAAGCATAGCTCTTTGGATTCCTCCTTGGGAGAACCAAATAGCATTCTCATCCTGCTTTCATAGGGCCCAGGTCTCTGAGGCATATGTTCATGCAGAGATAATGGTGGAGTCAAAGAAATGTGCCTGGGGCCAGAGGTTCTTTGTCCTTTTAGCTATTTCTTTGATGCTCTTGAAGGTGTTCTATGCTTCTCTCTTCCTCCTTAGCTGCTCAGGTTTGAGGTCGTTCATCTTGTTGAGTTCTCGACCTAGGTACACATAACTGCTGAATAACAGGGTAAGGAAAGTGTACACCTAACTAGGTACACATAACAGGGTAAGGGAAGTGTTATTTTTTTTTCTTTTAGGTTAAAGCTAAAGACTAAACTAAATTAGCCTGGGTATACCAGAAGTTTGTGTGGCTGATCAGAAATGCTTTTAGCACTGCCATATGGATTTGGGCAATTGACATGGACACAGAGCATTAAAGAACCTGCAATAGGTAGAGACACTCCAGACTTCTAAGTTTCTTGGAAATCCATCAAATTTACACTTTCAGGGCAAGACTAATCCATGTTGAATTTAAAAACAGATTAGAGAATTCATGAGATATCAGTACCATGAAGTATCAGTGCCATTGAATTAAAGTTTGAAACATGGAATTCAATCAAAGATGGTATTTAGCACTTTTGTGGTACTGAAACACTATACTCACAGCAACAATAAGATGTCTGGTTTGCTCTAAATACTGATTGCATTGATGGAAGTTGGAGTATGAAATGAATCTTCTCATCTCTAAGTTAATAACTGCAAGGGAGATTTCAGCTTTATCCTTGCTACTCATGTTTTGTTTTTGGGAAATTTCTTTTTATTTTTCTGATTATGTTACTCCTAAGCATTTATTAGGGGTCAGAACCAGCAATATCTAGCATCTCTTTCCTCCCAAACTGTTCTCTAGGTTCCTAAGGGCCACTACCAGTAATAGCTGGCAACCCTTTCAATATTAGCCTTTTGTTCTGCAGGACTGCTCACACTGGAATATGCCTGCCAGGTTCACCCTCAGTGGTGCTCAGGAGCTGTGCATTGCCAGAGATAAAACTGAGGGTCTTAAATATGGAAAGTATTCACCCCCTACTATATATTTGCCATTACTCCTTCTTTTTTCTTCGTCCATCTGGCATATGATTATATAATGCAGCTGTGTTATTCTCATCCTTTATTATTATGGCATTCAATACTTAATTAAAGCTCAGGCATTACAGGCAGTCCATCCTATTTTGATCCTCAGCAGCACATGGTCTCCCAAGCACTTCAGGGTGTGGCCCAGGAGTTCCTGATTACCACCGGGGTGTTAGGGTAAGCCGTGACATAGAATGAGACATGAGCACTGAATCTTTGGGCTATTAAATGCAATCATTGGTCTAGTTGGTAAAGTATCTCAGAGAATGGGTTTCAGGACCCATGAGCACCACTTAGGAGACTCTCCAAATTAAAAAAAAAAAGACTTATTAGATACAAGTAAATTAAATTAAAAATTAGACACTATAAAATTCTTTTTTAATACTTTTAAATAGAAAAAATTAGTGAAATTTGTGTTCCCATTGAACTATAGTTATTTTGATTAGGGAAAAATGAATGACAAAAAAGAGATAAAATTACAATAGAGTTAGAGAAATCCAATGTTATAATTTACTTGAGAACAACACACCTTGCATTGATTGGTATTGTGATTTTTGGAATTACTAGGCTTCAATTAGATGAGTCTCTGGATGAGATTTTTCAAGTGTTGAGTCTCCAGAGACTCAAATACATGAGGCAGAGTTGCTACCGACTCTCATCATCTCCCAGCTGATCACAAGGCACCTGTGAATGAAGGTGGGTTCTAGCCCTGGCCTACCATCACAAAAGAGCCTCCAAAAAGGCCAGAGGAACCCCCACACCACGAGGGCTGCCAATTTCCACATCCAGACTCCCCAACTCGTCAGAGAGCTCCACCCAGCAGAACTGCTGATCACAAGCCTGGCTCGGCTGTGCAGTTCATCAATAAAAGCACAAGATGTGAGGCGACTACAAGAATGGCCCACCTGCACTACAGACCCTGGCAAGCTACCCATGTAGCATTTGATATGCCAAATACCAGTAATAATTATAGACCTAATTCCCATGACCTGATGGAATGGTTTGAGGCTCTTTTATGTTTTTGGAGCGAGCAGATGCCCTTGAGCTACACTAGCATGTGACAGGGCGTATGGAGATGTCACGGGTGCCAGCTTGAGCAAATCGATGGACAACAGGATGACAAGTGATACAAGAAATTATACAAATAGATATATGAAATGTATGTTTCCAATGTTTAAAAACAGTCTAAGGTATAGTGAGTGGAATTCAAATTTATAAGATTCTCTAATCAATTAAAATGACTGTTGAATTATTTTTTAATTATAACATTGTGAGATAGACATTTACAAAGCTGTTCATGATTGGGTTTCAGTCATACAATGTTGTAGCACACATACCTCCACCAGTGCACATTTCCCACCACCAATGTCCCCAGATTCCCTCTCCTCTTCCCTAGCCTGGCTCTATAGCAGGCACTTTTTCTCTTATTCTCTCTGTCTTTCTCTGTCTCTCTCAGTCTTTTTCTCTTCTGTCTCTCACACTCTTCTCTTACACATTATGGATGCCATGCATACACTGAGGTTTTATCATGTAAATCCCTTTGCCTACATTCAATGCTTAGTTGTAGTCTGGCATTGCCATTTCCAACAATTAGTATATATTTATATCACACAGATGAATGTAACCATTCTATATCTGTCCTTTTCCTTATGACTGATTTCTCTAAGCATGATGATCTCCATGTCCATCCATTTGTAGGCAAACTGCATGACTTTGGTTTTCCTGACAGCTGCATAGTATTCCATTGTGTAGATATACCATAGTTTCTTTACCCAGTCTTCTGTTCTCAGGTACACAGTTGTTTCAGATCCTGGCTAGAGTGAATAGTGCTGCGATGAATATAGAAATGCAGATGGTGTTTCTGCTATATGTTTTTGGATCACCAGGGCATATTCCCAGCAGTGGTATTGCTAGGAGCTCAATATCTCATTTTGGAGGACTGTCTATGTTGGTTTCCCAAAAGGCTGAACCAGTAGACATCCCCACCAACAATGGATGAGAGTCCCTTTTTCCCCACACTATGCAAGCACTGGCTGTTCTTATTCTTTGGATGTGTGCCAGTCTCTGTGGAATGAGAGAATACATCAGTTGTTTTGATTTGCATCTCCCTGATAAGTAATGATGAAGAAAACTTTTTCTTGTCTTTTGGCCATTCAAATTTCAGATTATGTGGTCCCTATAAGGATATCCATGATATTCTTCAAAGAAATTGCTCAAACACTTCTGAAATTTGTATGGAATAGTAAACCCCTATGGATAGTTAAAGCAATCCTTGGAGTAAGAAAAGATGAACGGCATTAACTTTCCCAACTTCAACCCGTACTACAAAGCAGTCATAACTAAAATGCAAAGGTATTGCTATAGAGACAGACCTGTAGACCTATGTAATAGAACTGAATATCCTGACACATACTAGCAAATATATGATCACTTAATTTTTTATAAAGGAGTGAAATATATTAAGTGCAGCAAAGAAGGCTTTTCAACAAGTGGTGCTAGGAAAACCGGGCAGCTATGTGTGAAAACTGCTCTTTGACCTCTTTCTAATTACATGCTCAAAATCAGATCAAAAAAGATTAAATAGCTCAACATTAGACTTGAATCAATAAGGTACATCAAAGAAAACATAGGCAAAAGCTCTCTACAACACTGAAGCTAACGGCATCTTCAAAGGTGAAACACTACTGACAAAGCAAATGGAAGCAAACCTAAACATATGGGATTATATGAAACTGACAAGATTCTGCACCTCAAAAGAAATGGTAACCAAGATACAAAGATAGCTCACAGAATGGGAAAGAATATTTAATCATTACTGATCTGATAGGTGGTTAATATCAAAGACATACAAGGTCCTGGTAGAACTTTTCAAGAAATAACATCCAAACCCATTAAGAAATTGGGAGAAGAAATGAACAGAAATTTCCTTAAAATGTCTTTGATGATTCAAGCAATTTTTGAATTAATGCAGAAATAGTCAAGATGAGATCAATTGCTACCAACCATCAGTGTGCATGAATATTATCTGGAGTTGCATTTTCCTGGAATTATATGTTCCGGAAACCTGTCTGATATTAGAGCAGATATTTCACTGACTATCTGGGTATAGCTAGGAAAAGTGGGGTTTTAAACATAAATGTAATAAAATCCTAAAGTAGGAGGTCTATATAAGCTATTTCGAATAATACTGTACAGTGGACTATGCTTTGAAAATGATTAGACAAACATGAATGCTATCTCGTGTGATGCCAGACAATTTTCTAGTGTCAGCTTGTTTATCTATTATAAGCTATAACAGTAAGCATGTCACAGTTCTTCCATGAAGACAATGACATAACACTACATATGAAAAGGACATGACTTGAGTCATTGCTAGTTTCTTCCCTGCTTCCTGAAACCAAAGTCATAATGGATGGTAAGCAAAAGCAGCTCACTCCACTGCTAAAAAGTGACAGTTTCTTTTCATCTTCTTCTTAAAGTTAACCCTTCCATTCTCAATAATGTCCCAATAGTGAGCACACTGCTTCATCCATGAGAAAATTTAAAAATATTTTGGGTGAACCAGTTGCAGCTGCAAACACCATGGTGTGAACAAGGTACTATATATGCCCAATGTTGATTAGCATCACTGCAACTCATTATTCTGATCAGCCAGAAGCAATTTACAATCATCTTTAAGCAAGTGCACATCATTTTCATAATTGACTTGCAGGAGCTTTGACACAACAACTTGTTGTAGCTGTCAGTCACTGTCAAATGATGGAGGGGGAGGAAACCCTTCTGAGAGAAAATACAAAGGCACAGGGCATATACCATAGGGGTCTGCTGTGGTCAGAGCAGTGCTTAGAAGTGGAAAATCTAAGTCCTATAAAAGTCTATATTGTCTTTTCCGTATGTTTCTTTTAAGCCCTAAGTACTGTATCTATTTTTAAAAAAATGTTGTTATACCACTGTGAGATATACTATTACAAAAGATGTTCATAATTGGGTTTCAGTGATAGTGTTCTAGCACCAATCACTCCACCAGTGCCCATTTTCCACCACTAATGTCGCCGGACTCCCTCCCCTTCTCCCCAGCTTGCCTCTAAGAAAGGCATTTGTCTCTTCTCTCTCTCCCTTCTCTATTGTGGCTTGCAAAATATAACATTTAAGGGATATTATGTATATCCCTTTGTCTATGTTCAATACTCAGACCTACTCTTGTGTTACCATTACCAACAATTATTAGAACAACGATTCCTTCTCTATCTTACCTAAACTCTGACTCCCACACACTTGTTGAAGTTCCCATCACTGACAGGACATCCTGGTCCATGTTTTGCCTGGCCAGTACTGAATCTCTTACAGGTGTATTAAAGAACTGGGATAAATAAGAAGCAAAACACAGTGATGCCATTACCTATCAACAGCAACCTGAATTGAGAAGGAAAGATCTGAGCTATAATTAAGGTATCTCTGAGCTTTCGAATATTTTCAAGTTCAGCTATTCTGTTACTGTTCTCATCAAGTTAACTATAACTGGAAAAAATAGCTTGCAAATTCATTCTTTTTTTAAAAGTAATTATAGAATTTTTCAGGTGACCATAGAGATATTTTGGTCTTACAACAGATTTTCTGGCAGAGGTAGTCATTCTGAAACACATGGGACTAAAGAATGCTTATTTAAATTTTTCATATTTGTTATAATTTCTAGTTTTTCTGTTGCCATGCCATCGGCCACACTCAGCAGTGCTTTGAAGTCACATGGTTTTGGGGGCTCAAACGCAGGGTTTCAAAATTAAAGGCAAGTTTGGGCCATTTTCCCAATTCCTAATATGCTGTTTGTTTAATTATAAAAGGGTACATTAACCTTGTTTCTAAAATTCATTAAGGAAAGAGGGAACACAATAATTGAAATTAAAAAATGAGCTTCAAAGATATTTAAAAGAGTTAAAAATAGCAAATTGATTTTCTGTGGCACAATTGTGAATGGCATCGTTTTCTTAATATCCCTTTCTTCTCTTTCATTATTTGTATATAGGAAAGTCACTGATTTTTGGGAATTTATTTTGTACCCTGCCACTGTACTATAGGTATCTATTGTCTCTAGGAGCTTTTTGGTAGAAAGTTTAGGGTTTTCTGGGTATAATATCATGTCACATGAAAATAGTGATAGCTTGACTTCTTCCTTGCCTATCTGGAACTGAAATATCAAGAGCAGAAATGCTAATTGTCAAGATAGTACAGCAGTTAAGGTGCTTGACTTGCACATGGGTACCAGGGATCACCCTTAAGCAGTCCCTGGGCACAGAGCCAAGAATTAAGCCCTTTGTACAGTCGGGTGTGGTCCCCTAACAAAGCAAAGCAGACAAGAAAAGAATTGTTAGTTTTCGAATTTGCTTAGTTTATTTCCTTGGAAAATGGAATCAGAAGATCTACCAATTTCATAAATATTAAAAGAAACTATGAATATGAAATTACTTTGAAAGTGCAAAATTGAGGACAGTTTTCTGCTTTTTTGTTCTTCACAAGGTTAGATTCTGTCCTTTCAGAGTTATTTGGGGGGAAAATGATTCAAGTGCACATGCATCAATGTTTTCAGTTATGCAATTTAAGGTGAAAATATTTGCTGTATACTATTCAGCAGTGTTCAGCTCTGGGTTTGAGTAAACAATATATAATAAATGGCCACAGCATCTGGGAGGGTACGTTGTTGACACACAAGTAGATTTTCTTTTGCTAGTGGTTTCTTGAGAATGGTATGAAAGATTTACAGATGAAACTGAGAAGATTCAATATTATACAGATGGGTCCAGGCACTCCTCAGATATCCCGGCCACTCCATTACTGGTGAACAGTGTATTGGTCCTGTCCCTAACGCTGCCTCTTCCAGTGTACAGCTTTCCCATCCTGTCCCACGCAGTCTACTAGCCTCCCATGAACTCACCACAGCCGGGTCTTTGCCTGTGCTGCTCACTATTCTGTGTATACTGCCCTGGAGATATCCACAGCCAGTCCCATGGGCCAGATTCCTGTGCTCAGACTGTTGGTGAGTTTTCCCAGCTGTACCCCAACAGTTCCTGTTGCCTATCCCCAGGTTTCCTACTCTCCAGTCACTTGGGTGAGAGTTCTGGATTTAGTACTTAACCCCTCCAGAGCATCAAAGCCCTGCCTGGGCCTAAGCTATTGTGGGAGTCCAAGCCTTGTTGGATTCTGCCCCGTGTCTGGCCCTGAGATGCCCACCTGGACTAGGCCCTGACCTGGAGCATGCATCTCTGCCTAATCTGTGGACCTGTGGAGGGAGCTGAGCATCCCAATAACTCTTGTTCTGAAAAGGAGGAGAGCTAGCAGACTTCTGAGCCTGGGCTCAGGGAACCTCCTTTTATCTGTAGCAAATCCCACCCCCAGCCATCCCATTCCACATCCTGATTGAATAATTGTTCCAGGGAAGGAGATTTAAAGTTACCTGGTGCTCCACACCTGAACCTCTGTATCACATTGCTCATAAGAGAGCAGGAAAATGATTTCAAGACGATTAAGTATATACCGGTTTACAAGGTTGAGGCTCATTTAAGATGGTAGTGATATAACCAGAACCACCTTTTTTCTTTTACTTATAAACACTGAAGGAAATCTTAATATTAATAAGATTCAACCATTAGTCTTGAATTTACAGAGATCCAACAACAGGCCTAGCCAATAAAATAAAAATATGATAGATTTCTGTTCAATAAGAGCAGGAAACAAGATCTTCATTCCTACCATTTTCCATAAGTGCTTTATTAATGACGATTTTGACATTCTCAACAATTTACAAACATGTGAATAAAATTAATTTTCTAAAACTTATAGTATCTTATAAATTTTCATCTCATTCTTGCTTGTAGATTTTGACTTTATGATTTATCACAGATAAATTACATATATGTATTGATTTTTTAGGATTTCCTTGTATCTGATAAACTGTAAACAGAACTTCATTTTCTAATTTTTTAATGTGTTTTTTTTTTGCTTTTTGGGTCACACCCAGCATTGCTCAGGGGGTTCTCCTTGCTCTGCACTCAGGAATTACTCCTGGCGGTGCTCGGGGACCATATGGGATGCCTGGGATCAAACCAAGGCCGCAAGAGGCCGGCTGCATGCAAGGCAAACACCCTGCCCGCTGGGCTATTGCTCCGGCCCCTTATTTTTTAAATTTTTTATTATAACACCGTGCGAGAAACAATTGCAAAAACAGTTCACGATTGGGTTTTAGTCATACATTGTTCCAGCATCCACCCCACCACCAGTGCTCATTCCCAACACCACTGGCCCCAAATTCCCTCCTACAGCCTGGCTCCAGAGCAGGCACTTTTCCTTTTCTTCTCCCTCCACCCCTCTCTTTCTCTCCCTCTACCCCCTCTCTCTCCTTTCTCTTTCTCTCTCCCTCTGCTCTTACAAGCTGTGGCTTCCATACAGACATTTAGGTATTATCATGTAAATCCCTTTGTGTAACTCAATATTCACTTCTAGCCTGGTGTTAACATTTCTCACAATTAGTAGAACAGTGGTATATATTTTATGTCCCATTAATAAAATCACTCATTATATATCTGTCCTTTTCCTTTTGACTAATTTCACTCAGCACGATAGTCTCCAAGTGCATCCATTTGCAGGTAAATTTCATTACTTCATCTTTTCTGACAGCTACATAGTATTCTATTGTACAGCTGTACCATGGTTTCTTTAGTCAGTCTTCTGTTTTTGGGCATTAGGGTTATTTCCAGACTCTGGCTATTGTGAATAAAGCTGCGATGAATTTAGAAATGCAGATAATGTTTCTGCTGTGTGTTTTTGAGTCCCCAGGGTATATTTCCAGGAGTGCTATTGCTGAGTCAAATGGGACCTTAATATCCAGGTTTTGGAGGAATGTACATGTTGTTTTCCTAAAGAGCTGTACCAGTTGGCACTCCAAACAACAGTGGATGAGAGTCCCTTTGTTCCCTCATTCATGCCAGCACCTGTTGTTCTTCCTCTTCTGGATGTGTTCAGTCTCTGAATATGAGATGCAACCCCATTGTTGTTTTGATTTGCATCTCCCTGATGTTTAGTGATGAAGAGCACCTTTTCATATACCTTTTTTGGCTATTCAAATTTTGATGGGGTTAGTAGCTTTCTTCTTGTAAAGTTATACCAAAGTCTGATATATCATGGACATTAACCCCTTATCATATCAGCATTTGATGAATATTCTTTCACAGTCTGTGGGCTGTCTTTATCTTGGTTACTGTTTTTTTGAAGTGCAAAAGTTTTTCAATTTTATATAATCTCATTTGTTTATCTTTGCTTCCATTTGCATTGTTTGTGGTTTTGTTGAAGATGTCTTTAGTTTAGATGTTGTAGCTTTTTTGGTAGAGAGCTTAAGTTTCTCTAGTTTTAATATCATGTCATCTGCAAATAGTAACAACTTGACTTCTTCTTTCCTATACAAATGCCGTATTTTCCTGCTTGCTATGGCAAGTAATTCCAGAACTATATTGAATAGAAGTGGTGAGAGTAGGCAACCTTGGCTAGTCCCTGATCTTAGGGGGAAGGCTTTCAATTTTCCCCATTGAGAATGTTGCTTGCTGTAGGCTTGGATTAGAAGGCTTTGACTATATTGAAGAAGGTTCCTTCAATTCCCATTTTTTGGATAATTTTATCATGAGTGTGTGATGGACCTTGTTAAATGCTTTCTCTGCATGTATTTATATTATCAAATGGTTTTTATTTTTCCTCTTATTGATATGATCTATTCTGTTGATTGATTTGGCGGATACTGAACCATCTTTGAATTGCCAGGATGAATTCTACTTGGTCATGGTGTATAATCTTTTTGATGACTCTTTGGATTCTATTTTCTAGTGTTTTATTGAAGATCTTAGCATATGGGATCATCAGGGAGACATGTCTCTACTTTTACTTTTTTGTGATGCCTCTGCTTGAGTATCAGGGCAATATGTGTCTCTTTGATTTCTTTTATGATGTGCTGGTTGTACAGAAGTGAGCTGTTTAGTTTCCAGTTTTTTGCTATGACTCTCCATTTTTGTGTGCAGTTAAATTCTATTTTCAATGCATCATGGTCTAAAAAATAGTTGACACATTTTTTTATTCTTTAATCTCCTGTGCTTTTATTTGTTTATTTTTTATTTATTTTTTATTTTCTTTTTTTAAAAAAGTATTTTATTATACCACCTTGAGATATACAATTAAAAAGATATACAATTAAAAGGCTCATATTTGGGTTTTGATCATACAGTGTTCCAGCACCCGTCCGGTCCACCGGTGCCCATCTCCCACCACCAACATCCCCGGTTCCCTCTCCCCTCACCCACCCCGCCTCCATGGCAGGTTCTTTATATCTTTCCCTTTCTCTCTCTTTCTTTTTTCCTTCCCTTCCAGACTATGGATTACAGAACATACACTAAAGGGTTGTCATGTGTATCTTTTGCCTATATTTAATGCTCAGTTCTAGGTTGGTATTTGTACTTTCAACAATTGTTAGCAAACTTCCATTTTCTGTCTTACCTAGCCTCTGACTCCCACACGTTTATGATAATTTCCACCTTTGACAAGACCTCCTGATATATGTTTCACTTGACCTTGGATATTGATATCATAATATATACATATATATTTATGTCATGCAAATAAATGCAGTCATATTGTATTTGTCTCTCTCCTTCTGGCTAATTTCTCTCAACATAATCTTCTCTATGTCCACCCATTTATAGGAAAATTTCATAACTTCATTTTTCCTAACAGCTGCATAGTATTCCATTGTGTAGATGTACCAAAGCTTCTTTATCCAGTCATTGATTCTCGGGTACTCTGGTTGTTTCCAGATTCTTGCTATTGTGAATAATGCTGCTATGAACATAAAAGTAGGGATGGTGTTTCCGCTGCATATTTTTGGCTTCCCAGAGTATATTCCCAGGAATTGTATGGCTGGCTCAAATGGGAGTTCAATTTCTAGTCTAAGAAATTAGACCACTAACCTAGTGGACAGTGACCACCACTGTCCCTTCTAACCTTCTTCAGCATTAAGTCTATGTTGTCTGATACCGGTATGACCACCTGAGCCTTTGTGGCAGGGTTATTTGAGTGATAATCAGCCTTTTACTTTGAGCCTGTCTTTGCTCCAATTGTTCAGATGTGTTTCTTGAAGGCAGAAGAATGTTGGACTCAATTTTTTTATTCCATTTTCCACTCTGTCTCTTATCTTGTGCATTTAGACCCTGGCCATTGAGAGAGATTTATTGTCATGAAATTCGGTGCCATCTTTCTGTATAAGATTGTTGTTCTTTAGGTTTTGTATTCTCTTAAAATAGCACTTTAAGCCCTTCTTTTAAGGTTGGTTTTGAGTCTAAGAATTTCCCGAGATGTTGTTTATCCAAGTAGCTGTGTATCTGTCCTTTAAATCTGAATGAGAGTTTAATCAGATAAAGAATTCTTGACCAGGCATTCATTTCATTGAGTTTTTACACTATATTCCAACACTGCCTTTGGGCTTGTAGGGTCTCTCTGATAGGTCTGCTGTAAGTTGAATGGATGATCCTTTGTATAAGATTTCCTTCTTTGATCTTGCCTCTTGAAAAATTGCATATCCATCTATCACTTCACTTGTATCAATTGTCTTCTCATTGATCGTTGATTTGCTTGAGCAGGCACCAGTAACATCTTCATACATCCTGTCACATGCTAGTGTAGCTCAAGGCATCTGCTCACTCCAGGAACATAAAGAGCCTCAAACCATTCCATCAGGTTATGGGAATTAGGTCTATAATTATTACTGGTATTTGGCATATCAAGTATGACATGGGTAGCTTGCCAGGCTCTGCCATGAGGGTGGGATACTCTTGTAATAACCATTAATCTCAAGCATTTATTGATGAACCCGGCTTGTGTTAAGCTCTTCTGCAGAGAGCTCTGACAAGAAGGTAATTCGGATATGGAAAATGGTGGCCCTCATGGTGTGGGGGTTCCTCTGACTTCTTGTGAAGCTCTGCCTGGGGTTGCAGCCCAGGACTATAACCCGCTGTCTCTCACGGGTGCCTTGTGATCAGCAGGGCACAGGGAGAGCTGGTACTACCTCTGCCCCGTGTATGTAAGTCTCTGGATCAGCATACCTGGGCTGAACTTGAAAAAGACTGGGCTTTCAAGTCTCTATCTATGACACCATTATTTTGACTTGAATATGTCTTGGAGTGTGTTTATTGGGGTTTCTTCTGCTGGTACTCCAGGTTTCTTGGGTCTGGATGCCTTCATTCTTAAACTCTGGGAACTTTTCAGCAAGGATGTCTTTAATTGTTCCTATTTCCCTGGGGTTGCCTTCCTGTACCTCTGGGACTCTGGTGATTTCTATATTGTTCCTCTTGGATTTATCCCAATGTTCTCTGTTCTGCCGCTGATTCATTTTTCAGTCTTTTTCATCTTGTGTATTTGCCTGAGTGCTTTCTGCACCTCATCCTCAGTCTCACTGATTCTGTCTTCTATTGCTGTTATCCTGCTGTTGAGAGCACCATTTGTATTTCATTTTGTCTACTGTTTTTTATTGATAATATTTTTATAGTGCTCTAATTTCTGCTCTATTTCCTCCCATAATTTATTGACTGCCCTTTCCACTGCTTCATTTATGTCCTCCTGGATTTTATTGCATATCCGTTCCATTTTTCATTGAGCTCATTAAACATCCTCTCTCAATGCTTTGTCAAAGAGATTATGAATATGAGAATACCTAGTTTTTGTTTTGGCACTCTCTTCTTCTTCCATCCTTCAAGGAGAGGATCTGCATTGTTTCCCCATAATGCTGTGGTGGTCTGGAGGTGGAATCTTCTGGGCAGTGCTCCTATACAGTGCATATAGGTCTCTGTAAAGGTCAGTTTTTCTGTGCTTTTGGGTTATATTGTATTGTCAACGTTGTTCCAGCAGTTAGAGTCCAAAGTGTTGGTTCAATAAAATATGGAGAGGAGGATTAACTTGCGGCTGTGTGAGAGGTGAAGCCCCGCCCCACGAAGTTCTCCCTGGACTGGCAGGGCACTGCCATGGGACCAGGTTTCCGGTGCAGTCTCTGGTCTCCCACTTAGGCTGCTGGGTATTATAGTCTCTGGTTTCTGTCCCTGAAACTTACAAGCCACTTAAATATTTCTTGTTCTTATCTAACTAACCGCCCTTTCTGCTGGTGCATGCTCGCAACCATGGAACCAAAACTTCATTTTCTACCCTCCCCTTTCCTCAGAATTCAGCTGAAGGACTAATGACTAGAGTTTTTGTTCTTCTGTTGATAGTACTCTTGGGATAACTTTGAAACTGTTCCTTAAAAGTCCCTAAACTTTTTAAGCTTTCACTTTCACTGTGGTGTGGTGTTATGGTGTATGTTTGTATATGTGCATGTGTTGTGTGTGTAATCATGCATAATACTATTTTTTCCAAAAGTTTATTAAAGCACCATGAATTTTACAAAGCTGGTTTTAGACATACAATGTTCCATCAACATTCCCACCACCAGCATCAACTTCCCACCACGAGTGTCCCATGCTCTCGCTCCTACACTCTTACCCCAGCTAGAACTACCATTTGTCAGGTATCTTTTAAATTTGATTATGAAGGTTTGGGGTCTTGTGGTAGTGCTGACTCTGTGGTTTGGATATTTTTCTCTAACATTCTTTAACACCACTAATGTACCTGGGTTCCCTTCGCACTGTTCCTGTTGTTTCTCATATCTCTCTCTCTCTTTTTTTTTTTTTTTGCTCTTTGGGTCACACCTGGCAACGCTCAGGGATTACAACTGGCTCTGCACTAGGAATTACTCCTGGCGGTGCTCTGGGAACTATATGGGATGCTGGGGATTGAACCCGGCCAGCAAAGGCTGGCCGCATGCAAGGCAAATGCCCCACCCGCTGGGCTATCGCTCCAGCCCATCTCTCTCTCTTCTTTTCTCCTTCCTCTTCACCATATTTATTTCCTTATTCTCCCTCTTTGTTAGAGATGAGGGTGATTTATGCTTCCCTACCCTTAAAACATTGGACTTCCTCATCCAGTTACTCTAAATATCACATATATGTAATCTTAGCCTGTGTTTGTCTTTCTTCTTCTGGCTCACTTCATTTAATACGATATCCTGCAGTTCTATCCATGTTGCAGAAAATTACATTATATTATCATACTTGAATTGTTACATATCACTTGATCACTTGATATCCCGTTATTCATTGATTTGCTCTAGCAGGCGCCAGTAATGTTTCCATTTGATCCTATCACGTGCCAGTGTAGCCCAATGGAATCTGTCTGTCTTGGGGATATTGAGAGCTTCGAATTGTTTGTTTAGGGTCCTCATAAGGAAGTCTGACCATCTTGTAGGTGGGTGGCCACGTGATCTTGTTACATATATACACACTATTTGTTAATACTGGAATATTCATACCCAACATTTTAAAAATACTGATAATTCATCTTTATTTTTGGCTTTTGAGAATTTCAAAATAAATGATGAATACTTTGAATTAGTTCTTAATTTTTTTTCATATATTTTTTCTCCTGTACTCTCTGGGAGATTCTTAACCAAACATTACAGGCCATTCATTTACTACTTAGTTGAAACAAGATAACTTCTCAGTTTGTCTATTATTTTGTGTCTGTAATATCAGTTTATTTCTAATATCTCTATATTCCATAGCTACTTATATCATATTGAGCTATGTTTGTTAGAAGTGAATTCCTGATTATAAACAAAATAAATATAGCTATTACTTTCACTATTATTTTGAATTTTATTATATTTGCCTTTTGAAAATCATATTGATGTTTTGTCATGTCCCTTCTACTTTTATTCCTCTTAATATTTAAAGATGCTGAAATTTTATAACCTCCCCAATAAATCTCCTGATATCTCACCTTCATCTTTTGTTCTGATCTCATATTTTAAAGTTAAGTCACTGGAGAGAAAAATAAAAGTCATTTATGTATAACCTTTGTTTTTATAGCCTTAATTCATTTTAGTCTTATTTCTGCTTCATTATCAATTACCTGATAATAGTAAATAGATTAAATATTTCTTGTTCTTATCTAACTTTCTTCCTTACATATTAATCACTGTGAGCAAGCCTTTTCTTAGTTTCCATGATGCTATCAATAGTTTTTTTGTTATTCCCAGAACTCATTTCATGATTAGGAACATAATTAATATTTTGACACTCCTCATGGATTTTGGCATTATATTTTTCCTCTATGTCTTTCCTATGGAATCTCAATTCTATTTCAATAAAAAAAAGTTGATGATTTTTCACCTTCAAATTCATTGGCAATTTTTATCCAACCCAGAGCTGTAGTGGGCACTCCTAATATCTCTCAATAAATGCCTTCTAATTGGGCATTTTGAAAGCACTGTAATTAGCAACCTTGAAACTCAAAGATATTATAGTGAATACAAAAAGTAATCTTACAGGGCAGAAGAAAACATTAAAATACTATGCATAAAACACTCACAAAAAATTATTTAAAAAATACTTAACAAAATTAAGATGAAAAATTTTTAAAATTACTATTATTATTAAAATAATAAGCATTATTAAATAAAAATAATATAACATAAAATATATGAGTAAATACATATTAAATAAATAAATATTATATATTTATTTAATATATAATATTAATATAATAATATTTATTTATTTAATAAATAACTATTAAATAAATAAATATTGAATCATTAGAGGTTATTTTGAGAACCTGTATGCCACAAAACATGAGAACCTAGAAGAAGTGGATAAATTCTTGAAGTCCTATAACCTCCCACGATTGAAACAAGAAGACCTCCAATACCTAAATAAGCCTATCACCATCGGGGAAATTGAAACAGTAATTAAAAGTCTTCCCAAACACAAAAGCCCAGGTCCAGATGGGTTCACTGGCGAATTCTACCAAACCTTTAAGGAGGACCTACTGCCAGTCCTGTTCAAGCTCTTCCAGGAAATAGAAGAAACAGAAACACTCCTAAACAGCTTCTACGAGGTGCATATCACCTTGATACCCAAAGCAGGGAGAGACTATACAAAGAAGGAAAATTACAGACCAATCTCCTTGATGAACATAGATGCTAAGATCTTCAACAAAATACTAGCTAAAGACATCTTCAAAGGTGAAACACCATTAACAAAGCAACTAGAAGAAAATATAAATATATGGGACTACATGAAACTGAAGAGCTTCTGCACCTCGAAAGAAACAGTGACTATGATAGAAAGACAGTCCACAGAATGGGAAAGAATATTCACCCAATACCCATCTGATAAGGGGTTAATATCCAGGATATATCAGGCACTGGTACAGCTATATAAGAAAAAAACAGCCAACCCCATTAGAAAATGGGGAGAAGAGATGAACAGAAACTTTGACAAGGAAGAAATTCGAATGGCCAAAAGGCATATGAAAAAATGCTCATCATCACTAATCATGATGCAAATCAAAACAACAATGAGATATCACCTCACACCACAGAGAATGGCCCATATCCAAAAGGGTAAAAGCAACAAGTGCTGGTGTGGATGTGGGGAAAAGGGGACTTTCATACACTGTTGGTGGGAATGTCGACTTGTACAACCTTTCTGGAAAACAATATGGACATTCCTCCAAAAACTAGAAATTGAGCTCCCTTTTGACCCAGCCATACTGCTCCTGGGAATATACCCTGGAAAGCCAAAAACACACAGCGGAAACACAATCCCCACTTTTATTTTCATAGCAGCACTATTCACAATAGCCAGAACCTGGAAACAACCAGTATGCCCGAGAACTGATGACTGGATAAAGAAACTGTGGTACATCTACACAATGGAACACTATGCAGCTGTCAGAAAAAAAAATGAAATTATGAAAATTTCCTATAAATGGATGGACATGGAGAAAATCATGTTGAGTGAAATTAGTCAGAAGGAAAGAGAGAGACATAGAATGACTGCATTTATTTGCATGACATAAATATACCAGGTGATCTTACCAAAAGTGGAAATTACCACAAGCGCGTGGGAGTCAGAGGTTTGGTTAGATAGAGAAGAGAATATGTGTGAATAAATGTCTAAATGTCTGATACCAACATAGAACTGATCATTAAATACAGACAAAAAATGCAAATGATGGCTTCTAAGTGTACATAGTGCAACCCACAATGTGTGGGAGAAGGAGGAGAGAGAGAGGGAGAGAGAGGAGATAAAGAACCTGCCATTTAGGCAGGATGTGGGAGGGGGAGGGAATTGGGGACATGGGTGGTGGTTGAGGGGCACTGGTGGAGGGCGGGGTGCTGGAACACTTTGTGACCGAAACCCCCAAGCGTGAACAACGTTGTAATTGTATATCTCATGGTGGTATAATAAAATGTTAAAAAAAAATTATGGTGAAACACAATTCTTTGAAGTAATTCAAGACAATAATAAAAAGAATGTGTGTGTAAAAATATATATATGAATAAATACATATTAAATAAATAAATATTATATATTTATTTAATAAATAACTATTAAATAAATAAATATTGAATACAAGGAATAATAAAATTAAATTAATTATTAAGGATAAATAATGAATGAATAATAATTAGCAATAAATTTAAATTATTATTCAATAATAATAACATTATTATTCAATAATAATAAATTACTATTTAAAATGTGTACCTAGGTCGAGAAATCAACATGATGAACGGCCTAAAACCTGAGATGCGCAGGAGGAAGAGAGCGGCATGGAATCCCTTCAAAAGCACCGAAGAAATAGTTAAAAAGACAATGAACCTGCAGCTCCGAGCACATCTCTTCAAGTCCATCATTCTCCCTGCATTAACATACACCTCAGAGACCTGGGCCCTACAAAAGCAGGATGAGAATGCTATTTGGGTCTCCCAAAGAGGAATCAAAAGAGCTATACTTGGAATATCACGCCTCACTCAAGTGAAAGAAGGAATCCGGTGCTCCGACCTCCATCGCTGTTCCAGAGTCAGGGACGCTGTCTCGTTTGCCAAGGCATCGGAAATCAGATGGGCTGGACATGTAATGCGATTTGGAGACGACTGCTGGACTAGAGCCATTTCCAACTGGATCCCACGGGATGTCAAAATATCACGTGGTCGCCCACCTAGAAGATGGTCAGACTTCTTCGTCAAGCAGTTTGAGGCTCTTTGTACTCCTGAAGCAACCAGATGCCATTGGGCTACATTGGCATGTGATAGGGTCAAATGGTGATATTACTGGTGCCTGCTCGAGCAAATCGATGAATAGCAGGATGTTATGTGATCAAGTGATCAAGTGATAATTAAAAAATATTTAAAAAATTTAAAAAAACACACTGAACAAGAATTATTTAAAAAATACAACTCCATCAAAAAATAGAATGTAGTCTGGGATTAAACTTCTCTAGACACTTGAAAAAATATACACAATCAGTAAATCCAAATCTAATTGGCACTGAGATAATGCACACAAATAAGAATGGCTTATATTAAAAGACCAGAAAAATAACTTAGTTATTTTTCTATAACTAAGTTATACTCTTTTCTATAACTTAGTTATAGAAAAGACTGTATGATTTAATTTCAAAAATGTAAAATAGGGGACCAGAACGATAATACACTTACCTTGTATGCAGCTGTTCTGGGTTGCATTCCTGGCACCCTAACATTGCCCTGAAACCATCAGGAGGCATCCCTGAATGCAGAACCAGGACTAGCCCTGCATACAACCAAGTGTGACCCCCAAACATAAAAACATATTACAATTCAAATTTACTACTATATAATTAAGTAATTCTACTCCTTGTGGCAGCCACATACTGCCACAAATTTTTGAGATCTTCCTTTCTCTTACTTCTTTAAATCAAATCTCAGACTTCTACCTGGCAGTTTGAATTTTAAGTGTCTCAAATAAATCATCTTTTCTTTATCTTCACATTCCTTATCTAGTTTAAGTGGCCATCATCGCTCACTTGGCCAACCATACTAGGAGCTTAATTATTGTTTCACCACTTTACTCTCTTCCATCTATTATACACATTTTAGCCAGATATATTTTTAAGATATAAATTATACAGTCCTTTCATTTAAATACAAGACTTTCCATTGTTCTTAGGATATAAACAGATATACTTCATGGGACTGTCAAATCCTCAATGGGTTGTCCTAGACGCTATGTTAGTCATTTTCAATGCTATGATCCCTAAGGCTTTCTGAACTCAGACCACACCAATCTTTTAGTCTAGGAATATGCCTTATTTTTTTCTGACATAAGCTATTTGCATCATTTTCCCTGTTTATATGGTTTTCACCATTCTTCCACGTGTAGCTGATTTCTGCAAACAACTTTATTTGACTCCTTGATTACTCATTATGTATTTCCCTATGAGTTCCTTATTCCTCTATTTCACCAAGCCTTCTTCAGATGGCATTTATCAGAATTCAAGTCACGTATTTTTCCTGTGTTATTTGCTGATTGATGACTATCAGTTCATTTAAAATGTTTGTACAAACTTTATTTTGGCTCTTACTGTTGAGAAGTCAAAATATTTTAATGAATTTTGGAAATATTTGGGCAAAATGTTTGATAGATTCAACGTTAGGTCTAATAATTGATCCCTGGATAATTCTTCGGTGCTCACAGAAATTATTTTGAGTTTAGGGTAGACCTGAAGATATTTTGGGATCTTTAAATATATCATCAGGAAATAGATGACATGTTACAATTAAGAATGTTTCAGAAGGAAAACTGCCTAGACTATTTAATAGAAAAAGTTTTTCTCAGAACATAGATAAGTATATGGAAATAATATGAAGTACTAAAGTGCCTGGCAGCTAATAATAGCATTCTCTTCTTTGTCTTTAGTTTCTTGCCTGTCCTATTTTTGTCTAAACCCTCCTGAAAATGAACAGAGTGCAGAGAAAAATTGCCAGTCTCTGGGTTTCTCTAGGACAGGCTGAACAAATATATTAATATTAGATAAGCTAGATGAAAAGACCAAATCTATTTAATTTTGGAGAATTGGAATGACCACAAATTCTAAAATTACTGGGATGAACATGGGTTTATAGTCTGTGTTAAAGAATAAAGTGGTGATCCAGAGATAGAAGATGTTTTTTACATGACAAAGATATGATAATCTTATTTGGTAAACCCTCCTAAAAGTTTGCCCTGCTTTAAGGATTGATAACTTCTTAACAAAGCAAACAAACAAATAAAACATTATTTATGTATGTCGCTAAATTAGGTTAATTAATCTTGATTGGGGAAAGGGAAAATAGTGTTCGGGTCTCACTCCTGGCATTGAGCTCAGATGTCACTTCTGGCAGTGCTTCAGTGACTACATATAATCCCATGGATAGAACTGGGGAAGTTACATGCAAGGCAAGAGCCTGCTTTTCTTTTTCTCTGGCCAGTAAGTAAAATTAATAGGATTGTTACAACACCTTAGAAAAGCATGTCTAAACATTTTTGATGAGACAGGTTAAAAAAAAAGAATATTCTTTCAACATTTGTGCAGACCAGTTTCCCTGGACAAATAAATCCGTAAAAGAAAACATGTCTAAAGGAATGATCAGAGATAACAGCACATTTTCTTGTTGATCAGACCTACAACACACACTGTTTACTTATTATTTTAGTCAAAGCCTGAAATTGACTGCTACTTTTCGACAGTTAGTATTTTCTTACAGGGACTCATACTTCAAAGGACGTTGTGAAAAAATTAAGACATGTTAAAGAGCATACCTCTCAAGTCCTTTCACACTAAATATGGCTTCATCTAACAAGTACATCTAACAAGATCTGTCTGCCCTTACTTTTAGTAAAAGATGAAAGATTTATACGATCTGAAGAAAAACCAGATGCCCTTACTTTTAGTTAACTACCATATTCAGGCTGGGGCTGGATAATTTCGATGTTTCTCAGTTGCATTAACAGAGAACTCATCCTTGCTCTGAATCAGCAGTGATGAAATTTCAAGAATGGAAAATTCTCTTTTTCCACTGTCATGTTTTGAATTTTCCCAAGTACTTGAACCTTTCTACAAATTTTCTATGATCTAATTTATGATCTTGGATCATTGTAATATAATATGCTCTTTTACTCTCTCTGGAATATATAAAAGAAAGCAGGTAAAGCTCATCAAAGGAAGCTAAGATAATACTTCATTTTCTTAAACATTTTAATGTCTCGTGTAGCTTTGGATTGCTTACAATTGCTCCACATACTACATACGATTTCAAAATCTGAGAAAAACTTATTATATTTCCTCATATACATCATGCTGTTTACCTTGAATTTCCACTGATACACTCATAAAATAACTTTTTTCTAGTAAGAATTTTAAAGACTAAATTAATTTTGGATTATCCCTGTCTATATACAGTTTTAGTGTTAGTTTATCTTTTTGTAATATCCATTCTCTTAAGATAGCTCAGTCCAGTCTTTACTGTTACTGAGTTTGTTGTGTCATGCCCTCTTTATCTAAAGCCTATCTAATCCAAAGTGCTAGACTACCACTAGCATTTTGGGAGTAACTTGACAAATATTATTTTCCGTAACCTTCATATCTTCCTGTTAAGTCAGTTTGGCAACCTACTTCATGACCACTTGTATAACCAATCTTCGTTTCAATATTTGCAATGTTACTTTTTTTGCCCTCCCCATCCAGAAATTGAGATTTTTCTGCACCTTCCTAAATCTGTAGAAATCTGGTATCTTTGAGAAACAGAACATAAACTAAATGATACTACATGGTTTGAATTAAGGGTTGTAAGTATTCCTGCAGGATATTTTTTATTATATTGGAAAGATGCCCTGAGACCATCAAAAAATAAAGCTCATCTAATCCATGTGAAGAACCTCAGCATCTCACATATTATCACCAACTGTGAGACTTGTAAGATAATCTAATGCAGATATTCCAGCCAAGAACATAAACTGGACAAAGGCAGACATGAGGGAGTCCAGACATAATCAGTAAAGATATTTCCCACTATACCATTTCAAATTGAATTTTATATTTAAAGGATTTGCATAGACAAAGAAATCTGAGTTAATGTAAAGACACCATAATGAAATAGAAACAATATATTTGCACATGATATATCAGGAGAAGGTCTAATATTGAAGATTTATAGAGCACTCACAACCCAGTGGAAAAACATTGAATAACCTATTGCAAAACTAGGGAGATGCGAATGAGATAATCATACTTCCCCAAAGAACATATGCAAGTGACTAATAAATGTGCCATAAAAGTGCTCTTCATCCGCAATCATTAGGGAGATGCAAATCTAAGCAACAATGAGATATCCTCTTACTCCACAGAGACTGGCATAGATCCAAAAGAACAAGAATAAGCAACACTGCTGTGGGTATGGGAAGAGAGGGACTCTCACTTATTACTGGGAATGCTGACTGGTTCAGCCTTTTGGAAAACAATAAGACATCCCTCAAAACCTAGAAATTGAGCTCCTATTTAACTCAGAACACAAATTCTAGGAATTATTACCTGAGGGCCAAAAAACACACAGCAGAAACACCATCTACAATTCTATGTTCATTGTACCACTATTCACAATAGCCAGAATCTGGAAACAAACTGAAGGCCTGAGAAGCACTTGATAAGGAAAAAAACACATCTACAGAGTTGAATCCTATGCAGCTGTTACAAAAAAAATGATGTCATGAAATTTGCTTATAAATGGATGGGCGTGAAGAGTACTAAGCTGAGTAAAATGAGTCAGAAGGAAAAGGACAGATATAAAATGACTACATTCATTTGTGGGATGTAAAAAAAACAGCATGAGATTAATATCTTAATATCCAAGGCCACGGTAAATAGGGGCCAGAAGAACTTGTCAGTGGTTGGAATCTATCACATGAATGCATGGGGTAGAAGGTAGGGGAGATAGAGAAGGGGACAGTTTGATAATAATAGTGACAAATTGTAATGCTAGACTAGAACTGAGTATGGAATGCAGATACAGAGAGAATGGGTGTTGGAACACTGTGTGACTTAAGCCCAATCATGAACAGATTTGTAATGGTCTATCTCACAGTGATTCAATAAAATAAAATAAAATAAATAGTAAAAATAGCATACATAACAAAAGTACATAAAAAGGTATATGGTCACATACTTTCCTAGTTTGGATTGACATATTATTACAGTATCTTTACAAAATATGTTTTACCAAATACTATTTTCAAGGACACTGTTCAAAATTATAGTGTTACATTTAGCACAGGCATATTGTATTTCCAGTATGTCATTACAATGTGCATAGAGTTTGGAAGTTGATAGTAAAAGGAAGTTAACATTTAGAGTGAGTTAGTTTACAAACACAGATTGCATTGACTAAATATAGAATTAGTTGTTATGATCATTGCTACAAATAAAATAACTTATTAGAGTTTTATGAGTTTGAACTTAGATGTGTTGCAGTAACATATTCCAATGTGGACTCCATTTCAGTAGGTCTAACTAAGACCTAATTAATTCTGTAATTCAATACCACTAACAACATCTATGGAATGACAGCCTACGACTCTCCCCACCATCATTCTGAAAACAAAACTGTGTTGGACATTATTAAAGAGTAGCTCCAGTCTTAAAAGGGCATATTTTTTTTTTGCTTTTTTTGGGGGGGAGGGTCACACCGGCAATGCTCAGGGGTTTCTTCTAGCTCTGCACTCAGGAATTACTCCTGGCGGTGCTCAGGGAACCATAAGGGATGCCGGTGATCGAACCTGGGCCGGCACAGCCAGCCACGTGCAAGGCAAACGCCCTACCCGCTGGACTATCGCTCCGTCCACTTAAAGGGCATATTTTAGAGAAATGAATAAGTATTATTTGCATATGCCTATATATGTTTATATATGTACATACACATGCAACATATGTATATTTATACACATCTATGTTGTATAAATGCATGTTTATATATGTGCTGTATAAAACATATGTGTATGTTTATGTATATGCACATATATTTTGTATGCATATTGCATGTATATATGTATCGTATACAAAGACATATAAATTGCATGTAGTATTATATGCAAATTGTATATTATATAGTATGTAGGAAAACTGAAATCTCATAGAATCCACAGGCTGGTGTGATTTATACACAGGCCTGCATCTTGATATTTGTTTACTCTCAGTCTGCATCCTCCTCCCTTCTACATACATAAAAAGGAAATATTTGACTATTTAAGAATTATTGATAATGATAATCTTCAAACATTGTACTATTAAACAAATAATAGAACCTATTTTGCTTATAAAAAGGAATATCATGTTTGGAAAAAGAATCATACTGCAAAATGCAGTTTGTGTGCTAGAGGGATCAAATCAGAGCACCTGGAGAAATGAGATGTCTCTTCAAATCAACCAACACTTCACAAACATGTACTGTTTAAGAATAAGATCAAATGAGCATGTCTTAAGTAGAAATTGTACAGTGTGCTGAAGAGCTGAAGCTGAATCAGAACAGCTTTTCAAGAGTTCAGTTGGAAAGACATTGGTAGTCATTAAGCTCAGAGGCATATGGCCAACAGAGATTCAGAAATTCATTTAACAAATGCCAGTAAAGTAGTAAGTGCCAAGGAAATGAAGATGGGTTTGTTACTTGTTTCAGAGTATTTAAAGTGATAGGAAGGGATATTATTAGCAGTTAAAAAAAAGGAAGGTGTCTATAATACTGAGGGCTCAGAATTTGAGAGGATTTTGGTTTTATTAAAAGAAATGAGGAAAGTAAGAGGGAATAAAACCTTAATAGAAGAACAAAATTGAGTTTCCTTTTGTTCATATTGAGATGAAGAGAGATTGGGTCATCTCAGAGATGAATTCAAAGACATTTTGAAATAGAATCACCATGGGTAGTAATGTGGGTAATTGAAGCTCATTTGCAGAATTCAGAAAAGCTAACATGCACTTTCTGGTTATTTTTGTAACAATATAATTTGGGTCTCAACATGTGATCCACTATGCATTTGCTGATATTGAAAAAGGCGTGTATGTTTATGTTTGGTGTTTACCCTACATCAGCAGTTTAAAAAAAATTACTATGCTGTTTCCACTCTATTAATGACAGTCTGAATTTGGAACGCTTGATAAGTTGTTTACAAGGAAGTTCAGAAGAAGAAATCAGTGCATGTTTGCAGAATATTGTGAAAACATTTTTCTCAGGATGTGTTGCTGGAAATGGCAATTAGTCAATGTAGAGAAACTGATATATCTTTTGACATTCATGCTAAAACAAACATCCAGACCAATGCTATTTAGTTCCTGAGAGAAATAAACGGAATTATTCTGATATATAAAAGGAGCTTAAACAATTCATATTTGTTACCAATAAATTTTCATTAGAGTTCTCAGAATAAACAAGAAGGGAAGTTTAACATTTATATTTTATGTAAAATATAGTAAACAACTGAGAAACAAAAGAAACCACATAGACAAATAGAATGAGATCTGCAAAGTTTTATATAAACAGCTTCTATAATGCAGAAACAATTTCAAGAAATTTATTCTCCTCCTGAAAGTTCTTTGCATTAAATATTATAATTTCCTTTTCATCTTGTACATGAGATAATGAAGGAATATAGGTTTTTAAATGATTTTTGACCAAGGCAACATAATTTTTTTCTTTTGGGGGTCATACCTGGCGATGCTCAGGAGTTGCTCCCAGCCCTTTGCTCAGGAAGTACTCCTGGCAGTGCTCGGGGTACCATGTGGGATTGAACCTGGGTTGACCGCATGTAAAGCAAATGCCCTACCCACTGTACTGTCGCTCTGGCCTAAGGCAGCACAATTATGTGGAATATTTGTCACTGCCTTCACTTATATCAACCACTTCAAAGTAACAGTTGTATGTTTTCAGGGATATGATTCATGTCTGACTTCATACATGAAAGTCAGATATGTAAATAAACCCCATGAAGTATTTGATTATTAAACAAACCCCATGAAGTTTTTGATTATTTACAGACTCTTTAAGGATAGGCATGGCATCAAAGTTCCTCCAATTACGGATTCTAAGAACTTACACCGAGAATGTTAAAGCAATGTCATTAATTCCTCCTGATCATGCATGGGACTGCAGCTGTCAGACATTTGAGGAAAAGATTACCTACTTTTAGATCCTCAGACTTATAACTTAGCACAGGTAACATTGTTATATAAGTCTGTTGTTAACACTCTATCACTCATGAGGGCCAAATGAAGAAAATAAAAATAATGCTCCAAGAATTGAAGTGGCTTATAGGAAAACTACATTGAAACTACATCAGGTGGTAGCTATAGTTTCACAATGAAACTGTTATTAAGCTTTGCCTGGAACCCACCTGTGCTGCACATTGTGGGAAATGATCCCTACCACCTGATATATTTTTATATAAAATAGTTTATATGAAAATCCAGAAGAAATTTGCATTAAAATCCATATAATATACATATGTATATTTATGCTGCAGTTGTTTCCATAAAGCTTCTAAGAGTAATCCTTGTCACAGCAAATCTGTCCTTCTACACTGTCCAAATATGCAAATGTTAGTATTTTAGAAAAAGCACATAGTTAGCACTCTAAACTATTGTTATCCATTATCATGTTTTTAATCATCTCAACTTAATTTAAGAACACTATTTCATGGCATAAATGAGCCTAGCTACGAATCAGCTTAATTATCTTGCATAATTTAAGTAGCCTGTAAGAAAACTTCTATGCATGATTCCCAGTAGTGAGCTTGAATTTTCTTAATAAATCCCTTCTAATATTTTCTCCCTTCTTGAGAGAAGCCTATTTCAAGCCCAGGTATGCTGGTCTCAGAGGCTTAAGTCACTGGGCTTCCATGGAGATGGAGCTGGGGTCCCTTTCCCCCACTTCTATACAGGAGGCCAGGTGTACCCATCCACGAACTGCTCCCGGGCTGTTGGCCATGAAGCAGAGACACATATACGTGGAGCAGAGCTGCTGCCGGCTCTTCCTTGTTCAGCAGATCATGAGGCATCCAGGAGGGAGGGCGGGTTTGGGCCATGGCCCGCCACCACCCTATAGAGCCTCAGAAGAAGCCAAAGGAACTCTTTCACTATGATGGCAGCCATTTTTCCAGTCCAGATTCCACAACTTGTCAGAGCTCCACCTAAGAGAGAAACCATTCTCAAGCCTTGCTTGTCAGAGCCCCACCCAAGAGAGAAGCCTATTTCAAGCCCAGGTATGATGGTCTTGGAGGATAAAGTCACTATACTTGCATGGAGATGGAGCTGAGCCTTTCCCCCCACCTCTGTCCCATCTGGGAGGCCTGGTGGACCCACCCATGAACTTCTCCCTTGCATCAGTCGTGAACCAGAGACACAGATACGTGGGACAGAGCTGCTACTAAGAGCGTCCACAGGTCACAGCCTGGCAAGCTACGTGAGTTGAATTTGACATGCCAAAAACAGTAACGATTATAGACCTCATTGCATGAACTGAACAAATGGTTTGATGCTCTTCATGTTCCAGTATCAAGCAGAGGCTCTTGGGCTATACTAGCACACAACAGAGACAAATGGAAATGATACTGGTGCCCTCTAGTGCAACTCAATGAACAACAGGAAAACACGTGACAAGTGACAATATTTTTAAAGCAAATTGACTATTGTATAACTGCACTGTATTCTAAATCACATCATTATTAGCTTCTTGACATTCAATAACCCTGCAAAGAAACTACTAAGTAACATGGAGGAGCCTGGTATACAGACTAAACAGCTATTGCTTGCTTTAACCAGCTCACAAGTTGGAAAGGCAGATGACAAGATGAATTTGTAAAATGATGTATTTTTTCCTAACTAAAGTTGGTGCAGGACTAACTGGGGCCAAAAAAGAGTCCATGGAATTTTAGCTGGTGGTAGGGAAAATTGTTAGAAAAGACTTCTCAGGGAGAAGCCCTGAAATAAGTCTAGGAGAAAAGTAGAAAATCATCACAACCCAGAGAACTAAAGCCCTTTCCAGGCAACTGCTCAAAATAGCAAGGAGGGAGAAAATGGTCTGTGTCTCCGAGGGGGTGGCAGCCTGGGAATCAAGTTGTACAAAGCACAGAGGGAAATGAAGGGCTTGGGGAGACTCAGCTAAACAAATGCAAAGGCCAACTCTGCTGTAATTTACATATTTCCATCTGGAGTTGCCCCCAACCCTTTCAACCCATATGGTTTTGATAATTATTTTTAAATGGAAATTCAGAAAGCAGCAGGTAGTAAGTATTTGAAATAGGACTTCATGTTGGGAGGCCCTGTTGGGCACTTGGCAAGTTTTATTTTCTCCTCACAATAAACCTGTGAGGAAAGCTGGCATTTCTAATTCTAATTGGAGAGACTCCATTCTCTTGCTCCAAGCATCATTCTTAAGAAGGGAAGAAAAGATAGGAGAATAATTCCCTAGTCCATGACTCCTCCATCTCTGACCATACACACCAACTAAAAGGTAAACAAACTGTTAAAGAGAGAGGTGACTTTATGTAAACTACCCAAAACAACACAACTGAGCCACTTGGATGAACACATGGACATCTTTGACATGGTGAAGTATGGTTGTATAGCAACTAAAACTGTCACTGTGAGGCCATAGGAGCAGGCTGTAGGCAGGGGGCAAAGGGGTGGAAACTGGGGATATTGGTGCTGGGAAATGTGCAATGGTGGAGGGATAGTTGTTGGACACCCTAAGACTGAAACCCAATCATAAGCGGCTTTGTAATATTCTATCTCACGGTGAGGTAGTAAAAAGTGTTAAAAAAAACTATTATTGGCCATATGTTTGACTCACTTCTCAGTCTATTGCAGACCTTTCAAATGCTGATCCCCAAAGGTGTATTCTCTAGTCTAAGGAAATTACTTTGATGATTATGTGGATTTTTGGTATATGTGAGTGATAGATATTATCAACTAGTCTTTCTGAAAAGAATTTTTGTTTAATATGAATATTTGCACTAATTTTTTTCCATATTTTTGTGAGACTCACAGACATGGGGCAGAGCTGCTACTGGCTCTCCTTGTGCCCAGCCCCTCACGAGGCGCCTGGGAGGGATGGCAGGTTCTAGGCCTGGCCCACCACCCCAGCAGAGCCTCGCAACAAGCCAGACGACCCGCCCCCACTCCATGAGGGCCTCCATTTTTCACATCTGGACTTCCCCTTCATCAGAACTCCACCCAGCAGACCAGCCTATCACAGCCTGGCTCGTGCCACTTGCAGTTCATCAATAAATGCTGGATTTAGAGATAACTACAAGAGTATGTTACCCGCACAGCAGCGCCTGGCAAGCTGCCCGTGTCGTATTTTATATACCAGTAACAAAAATATGCCAAATACCAGTAACAATTATAGACCTCATTCCCATGACCTGATGGAATGGTTTGAGGCTCTTTGTGTTCCTGGAGCAAGCAGGTGCCCTTGGACTCTACTTGCATGAGACAGGACATATGGAGATGTTACTGGTGCCTGCTCGAGCAAATCGATGATGAACGGGAAGACAGTGATACAGTGATATTTTTGTGAGGGGTGTCTCTCAGGGATAATTTTGACAGTTGGAATCCAGGCAGCATTTCTCAGTCAATTGAACTAGTGACTAAATATAACACATCTGAGGGTAAAATACTAGGGAGAATTACCCAGGGCAAACCTGATATTGCTGGGTGTGTGAGGACTCATGGCTCTACTCTGGGTTGTTCAGGGTCATATGCGATACCAGGAATCAAACCATAGTATTATCTCCAAGTTTAATGTGCTAATTTTTTGCTTGCTTCCAAAATTCTAGCATTGGTTTCCAAAAAGCCAATGGGTATTCTACCCCGACGGCAGAGCCTGGCAAGCTACCCGTGTCGTATTTGATATGCCAAATACCAGTAACAACTATAGACCTCATTCCCATGACCTGATGGAATGGTTTGAGGCTCTTTTGTTCCTGGAGCAAGCAGGTGCCCTTGGGCTCTACTTGCATGAGACAGGACATATGGAGAAGTTACTGGTGCCCGCTCGAGCAAATCGATGATGAACGGGAAGACAGTGACAGTGACAGTGATCTTTCTATATTATAATGTTGGAAGAACAATAATAAATGATAGCCACAAAATACTTCACTTATCTATGAATTGATCATAGATAGCTAGGTGTAGAAATGTGATAGTATATGAGAGAGAGAGAGAGTAGGTAGTGGGTCTCCTGGCAATAACATTTATGAGGTAATAAAAACAAGAACTTATTTAAAAAGGAAGTTGATCTATCCCAGATCTTTTAGTAAGCCAGAAGTGAATTGATAGGCACCCTTTGGAGATTTGGCACTGAGTCTTAGAGGACTCTTAATAACACCAGTTCCTGGACAAGAGAAATTTGGACCCTCTCTGGGTCCCGAAACTTACTGAGAAAATTCAATTGTAACAAAAAGCCACTGTAAGAACAGGAAAGGAGACCACCAAGAGTTCTAAACCCTTCTTATAGCATTTAATGCTCAACAACTTAAGTACATAGAAATTCCCACCTCAGAACAGCTTGAGAAAAACTATGAACAAACTTTGCATGATCAAGGGTTATATACTACATTCTGGAATCACAGCATCCCAATTTAAGATAGACAGTAACTTTCCTTTACTTCATAGTATTTCTGCCTGTCTCTGTCTCTCTCAATCTCTCTCTCTCTCTCTCACACACACAGACAGACACACACAATAGTTTGAGCAAGTCAGATAGTACAGAGATTGTGTTTGACTGCTGCATGACCAACCCCAATTTGAATCCTGGCACCATACATCATCCCCCTCTTCTCTCTCATATTCCATAAATAAAAGTACTTGGATCATTATTCATTTTCTCCTAAAATTACTTTCTGTGAAAGTAGACAAAAATATTTTTTAAAAAAAGCAGGGAAACCTAGGCTGAGACCAGAACTGATTTTTTCTTTTCCTGCTAAGAGCAAAACTCACACCAGTTTGAGAACAATGGTACCCTGAAACAAGTTCACAGAGAGATCAAGTGGGGCTTAGGGGCTTGATGACTCCCCCTGTAGCACTAGTATGACCCAAGTAGGTGTCCAGAGTACCCTTTCACCATCTCTGACCACTTGTCTCCATTAAATCTCCAGTGAGGGGTAATGAGGTTTAGGCATATTCGCAATCATACTCTCCCTGTTATGAACAATATCCATGCTTCCCAAGCTTCTCACTGGCAATATCTATGTATATCTACGTAGAACTATGAAGTTATACATATATGTCCATATATGTGTAATAGCAATATATTAGCTAGAGATATATGTATATCTCTATATATTATCTATATATCAATATATAGATAGGTATGCATATATATTACTGGTGTTGAAAGAAAATGGACTTGAGAATTAACAATGTTATGAAACAAAATTCAACTGACTAACTTTTTTTTAAATTTTTTTATTTTTACAATTACAAAGATATACAATTAAAAAGTTCATATTTGGGTTTTGGTCATACAGTGTAGCAGCATCCATCCCGCCACCAGTGCCCATCTCCCACCACCAACGTCCCCGGTTCCCTCCCCCTCCCCCAGCCCTCCTCCATGGCAGGTTCTTTATTTCTTTCCATTTCTCTATCTTTCTCTTTTCCTTCCTCTCCAGACTATGGATTACAGAATATACATTAAAGGGTTGTCATGTGTATCCTTTTGCCTCTATTTAATGCTCAGTTCTAGGTTGGCATTAGTACCCTCACAATTGTTAGCACACTGTTCCATTTTCTGTCTTACCTAGCCTCTGACTCCCACACGTTTGTGATAATTTCCACCTTTGACAGGACCTCGTACCTATATATTTATGTTATGCAGATAAATGCAGTCATTCTGTAACTGTCTCTCTCCTTCTGGCTAATTTCGCTCAACATAATCTTCTCCATGTCCATCCATTTGTAGGCAAATTTTATAACTTCATTTTTCCTAACAGCTGCATAGTATTCCATTGTGTAGATGTACCAAAGCTTTTTATCCAGTCATCGATTTTCAGGCACTCGGGTTGCTTCCAGATTCTGGCTATTGTGAATAATGCTGCTATGAACATAAAAGTAGGGATGGTGTTTCCGCTGCGTATTTTTGGTTTCCCAGAGTAGATTCCCAGGAGTGGTATGGCTGGGTCAAATGGGAGTTCAATTTCTAGTCTTTGGAGGAATGTCCATATTGTTTTCAGAAAGGCTAAAAAGTCAACTGACTAACTTTTAAAGATGTGGTTCAATAATTCATGGACTGGGTAGAATCCAATCTGGCAGATAAAAAGAAGCTCTTGGGAGCACTACAAAATGAAATATTTTTATAGGCACAAGTGATGAGTAAGGAAGAAACAGGAGACGAAGTGTGTGTTGATTATTGAGGATACTTAAATGGGGAATGGCAGGGGTCTTTCAATAAGATTACACAATTAGTGTTAATCAGGGGATTCCTGAATGACTCTTTTATGATTCCATTCTGAGAGAACTGAAATGCTGATTGAGTTAAATTTTAATTTGGTGACTTGATCTTACTATCAGATCTTCTATTTGGGGACTGTTTTCTTGTTTTTAAGACCTAATCAATTATAAAACCATTGCATGACAACTGACTAAATGATATTATCTGATTGATTCACACTGTATCACTGTCTTCCTATTGTTCATCAATTTGCTCAAATGGGCACCAGTAACATCTCCATATGTCCTGTCACAAGCAAGTGTAGCCCAAGGGCATCTTCTTGATCCAGGGACAGGAAGAGCCTCAAACCATTCTTCAGGTCATGAAATTGAGGTCCATAATTGTTACTAGTTTTTGGCATAATGAATAAAACACAGGTAGCTTGCCAGGCTCTGCTGTGTAAGTGGTAAACTCTCAGTAGAAGGCTCTCATCTCGAGCATTTACTGATGAAACTTAGAGGGGAAAGATCAGGTTGGTTTTCTCTTGGATGGAGCTCTGAGGAACTGTGGAGTCTGGATGTTGACAATGTCTGACCTTATGATGTGTGGGATGCTCTGGCTTCTTGCTAGGCTTACTGAGATGACAAGTATCAGTTAGAACCTGTCTAGAACTGTATAGAGTGTATAAATGTGAAAGATCCTGGGAAGGACCTTATCCTAAAATCAGTATTATTTAAGAGTACAGCGGCCATGAAGATGCCACATGCCAGCGGAGCTGTGGGTCTGGTGTGGGTGGGTCTCTCTTCCGGGGCAGCTGGCATGGAGGTGGAGGAAAGGATGGAGCCCAAATCTCCGCTCCGAGTCCAGCCAACGTGGTCCCTCCCCCATACGTGTGAGTGAACCCTTGGAGCAATGCTGGACTCGGCCAGGGGTCACGTTAATTTTGTAGAAAAAGAAAATGAATGGTTGAAATAAAATTTCTAAGACTGGAGCCAGAGATAAAGGAGAACAGAGGTAAGGTGCCTGCTTTGCATACAGCTGGGTTCACTCTACAGCACCACATATGAGCCCCTGAGCACAGCCAATTGTGATTCCTGCGCAGAGCATCAGGAGCAAGGTCTGGGCACAGCCAGGTGTGGCCACAAAATAAACAAAAATTTCTACGATCTTACACTATATTTTGTTCCTCTTGAAAAATATTTAATAGCCTTATTAAGCTATTACTCCCATACAGTAAAGTTCACAAGCCTGAAGTATGTGATGTTACAGCTTTCAGTACAATACAAACTGTGCATCATTCACTACTAATTCCAAGAACAATTTCACTAACCTGGGAAATATTCAACCGCTCAGAAGTCACTTCTCTTCTGTTATTTTGTTTTTGGACCACACCCTACAGTGTGCACAATATATTCCTCTCTTGGTGCTCAAAGTATCATGTAGTACTGAGATCAAACCCCATATTCCCAGAGGTAAAGTATGCTCCAGCCCTGCGGGTCAACTTCCTAACCTTTCACTCCATATTTCCTCCTAGTCCTCCTCTTGAATCATCTGAATATAACACCTACTTAAATTAAAAAAAAACACCAAAATATTTTTTCTTTTTTTTCATTTTCTCCCAAAATAATAATAAAGCCTTTAAGGATAAGGAAGGATATGAAAATTTAGCTCCGGTAAGTGTTCCCAAGGCCCTGTCCTTTCCATAATCAGACAAGGTGAGTTAGATCCCACTTGATCTCTGTATTCATGAAACAAGTCATTTTCACTGGCTTAGCACTAGACTCTAATCAATTTTGGGTTATGTATCTTCCATATTATCTGTGATAGTATTCTTTTTATTTTTAACCTACAGGGCAGAGTCTGTGTTAGAACAGCTGACACTGAAATATAAATGGCACAGGAAAATGAGCTTGATAATTCATTCCAATGATAGTGCCATTTTCTTCTCTGCTGAGAAGATTTAAGATAACATTCAACTTGCTCAATATATCCTTCTGAGAATATACACTCAGTGTCTATAATCGAGAAGACCCATATTAAGCAATAATCTAGAGTTAATTTTTAGGAAGTTGACGTCTCAAAAACTGTGGCAGTGAAAGTAGAGAAAGGTGGTTGAGAGAGGGAATTCCGAGGATCTTTAAAATACCTTCTAGAATGCACATTAGCAGTTGCTGGGAATTCCTTAGTGTAGCACTAAATTGTTTTTACTGCTTTCACCATATGAATATTGCCAATTTATTTATCTTACTGGAAAGTGAAAGGTGACAGCTTATTAAAAGTGATGTGTTACTTAAATATCATGTTTTAGGTAAACGCAGTAGATAGAGAAAATTCAAGATAAAGGATGATGCAATTGCATTTATCAAGACATTTAATAATAGTTGTAGAAGGAACAGTAATTAGAATTAATCAAGTTTTTAAATGATAGAAAGACTGAAATAATTAGAACTATTAATGACATTGTTTAAAAGGAATCTCAAAAGGTCAACTAATTAATTTACTCTAATATGCACACTAATCAATAATGCCTCAGTTTTAAATTATATTGGATTAAGTACATGCAGTTTTCCAGGAGTAACTTATTCAGCAAGCAAATGAAAGCCACCCACACAACATAAATTTTCATTAGTATAGGAAATTAATGAAAAGAAAAATAGCACAGACAACCCAAAACAAAGAAAATTTAATAAAAGATTAAAATAAAAATTTGAGGTGGCTATGGAGCAACCTCAATTTGAATATTTGAATATTTTAAATATTCAACTATTTAAACCTCAATTAAAATATTCGACCTCAATTTTAATATTTTAAAATTACCTTGTAAAATTGCCTGATCCAATTTCCACTAAATATACACATATATACATTCCCTGATATTGGGGTGAGTAAGAGCAAGGGAGAAGCTGTTTTATGGAAAGTTGCTTTAAGGACTTGATCTTAGTTCTTGCTCTTACTATATGATTTACTTTGGACAAGAAGCATCCCCTACATTTACATTTTATATGCTGAAAGAATACAATGTCTATTGTACACGTTTGATTTGATGATATACCTAAGAGTTGAATTTGTTTATGTGCCTACTGGCTTATTCAACAGCTTCTTTTCTTCTGTTTAAGAGGTAGTAAGAGTGAGAAAGTATGAACTTAAAACAAATATCTTTACTCTGGTGTGTATTATAAACTTACTGCTCTTAACTTGTCTATTAGTAAATAATAGAATCAACTATTCAGAGTTGATTACTAAAAAAAGCATATGTTTAGAAGTGGTGTATATGTATCTTCCTTTTTTCTACTATTCCTTTTTCTCTCTATGGGAACATTAGTGAAAGCTTTTTCATTCGCATCATCCTAAAGCACAATCAACTCACATTTTCAGTACTGCCCAATGCAATTATTAGAGGAGTTTCCGTATTCAGAGCCTCAAATCTCCCTCAGAATATCGACATGTCAGATTTCCTCATCATTGTCTTATTCCCACAGGCAAATATACTTCAAGCAATCTGAGGCTTAACTCATGTGAAAATAATATAGTGCCAGCAGGATTGTTTTAATGGATTTGGAGAAGATAGACATCCCCTGCCCAATAAATCTAGCAAAACCTCACAGTACGTTTATAACCAGAGAGATGCTGATCTGACGCATGCCCCCATCACTGGCAGCAGCTTCGCTTGAAATTGTTTTGCTCCATCACAAAAGACACTTCACCAAGGTAGCCTTATATGTATTCACCTAAATAACCACCACAATGGCAAGCTCATTCAGTTGAGAATTCAAAAAAAAATTCAGCGTTCAAAGAATAATAATGACAAACATTGATGAGACTGATTTGTGTGTAGTGATGGTAGTTATGGTGTAAATAATTGTAGCAGTCATAATATTGGTAGTCTTAATATGCTCAAAAAAGGAATTTGTGCTTTATAATGCTTACTAATTTTTAGGTCTATTTCATTTTTTCTTTGACGTTACCAAAGGGGTATCAATAAATGCAGAATGGAAAAGAGGTATGGACATATCTCAAAGTATATATGGACCAGTTCCAAAACATATTAGAGTTATATAATATGACAGAATAAGTGATACTATTAATACCAGTATTGAAATAGTGCTGGTACTATTGGGAGGTAAGGAATTATGATGTTTGATGTATAGCATCACCAGATGATGAATATAAAGATGGTAATATTGTGATGGTGGATCTTTCAGCAGTAATAGTAATAACAGTAATAGTAATGAGAAGGTAATTTAGTAATACTTTCTATGGGATAGAATATGATTTTAATAGTGCTGAGAATGAGTAGTATTGATAGTAGTGGTATAATAGTGATAGTTGCATTCTCTGTGGAAATTTCGGCATAAAATTTTATAATGCACAGTGTAACTTTACCTAAATCATTGGATTTAATATTGTGGGTGTCTTTCATAGAAGATTTTTACAGACTTGTCACTTGTCACTTGTCTTCCCATTGTTCATTGATTTGCTTGAGAGGACACCAGTAATGTCTCCATTTGTTGGGAATGAAGTCCATTACTGTTACTGTTTTTGGCATATTGAATATGCCAAAAGCCATGGGTAGCTTGCCAGGCTCTGGTGTGTCTCTGGGTTTATCCCAGGAACCCAGTCTTTTTGTATGTCAGACCATCAAACAACCACCATACAGGGCCCAGGGAGAAGAGCCCTGGGTGTAGACAAACCTGTCTCCTGTCTGCCACCTGATGACACAGCTGGGCACCGCAGCCACACCTGCATCACCTCGATGGTTTTGAAGAAAAAGAATTGCTGTGTATGATGTTCAGTGTCAAGACTTTAGAAATTAATAAGTTTTCTAATGTTTTTGTTTACAGGATAAAAAATTAAAAAAAAATTAAAATATTAAAAAGGAGAAAAAGGGTGAACTCCAAGTATAGTGCTCAATATCAAAATCTGCTAAAAACTAATAAAATTGTTTTAATGCTTTTGTTCAGAGATTTAGAGGAAAAGAACTTGGTTGCTGCAGATTCCTTCTATGATGTGCGAGGCTTTGGACTCTGATCACAGTGCTCATTACAAAATAGTTTGGTAAATAAATGAAAAAGGTTTCTCTAATGATTCTGTTCACAGGATAAGATATTGGAATGCAGTAAACTTGCGCTACAGTGCTCAATACTCCGAGACTCCTAAAACAGTGCTCACTACAAAAATTTAATAATTTGCCAAAAGGTTTTTCCAAATGTTTCCTTTCACAAGGTGTTGAAGTTCCTTCATGTTCTTGAATTCCTGCCGAAGCCTTAAAATCACTACTTGTGATTAATCTCAAAAAGTGATTTTTGTCTCACCTAAAATTAAGCTACAGTTACAGTTACTGGTGCTAGTGTTCCCTTGCTGAAGATGCCTTGCAAGACGCCTACACCAATGTTCTAGAAACCTGTTCCAGCGCTCGAGACACCTGTTCTGGTGCTTGAGACATTTGTTCCAGTGTTCCTGAAACTTGTTCCAATGTTTCTGACAATTCAACTAGTTCCTGATCGCTGCTCTCCAGAGACTCATACTCATATGATCACCGCTATTGCTGTTCCAGAAGTAGCTCCACCGACATTGTTCCAGACACCTGCTCTACATAAAATATGGCAAATTGACTCTCACAAATTACAGACAGTGCAAACTATAGACCGTTACAATTAGACAGCTAAAAACACTTTGTCACAGACCTTGCTTTGGGTCCAAAACAAGTTAGGATCCTAAAGTAACATATATTATCATTTTGTAAATGGAATCGTTTTTTCTTATCTTAATTTTCTATATGTTACTAAATATATTTTATTTTCAATTTTTATAGTAAACTAATAAGGGGAGTTGTTGCAGGACTCCTCTAGGAACCTCTGTATCTGCCCTGGATTGCCTCCTCAGGTCACTTCGTAGATAGGGGGTAGTCTAAATGTGGCAGTTTATCTGACCATGTATTCTGTACTGGCTGGTATAAATATTCTCTCATGCTACCACAATCATCGTAGGACTAGCTAGAACTTACCAGCATATTTGCATAGCCACGTTGGATCTCTAATTAGACCAGAGAGAAATGCGGTTTGCCTCCAAGCAAGCAAGCATGGCTCCCTGATAACTCAAAGGCAACTAAAATACAAAACTACCGTGAAGTAGAGGAGACTCTTGTGAAGGCTTGGAGAAATATTTAACTGGCATTAGTGTTAGTGTTTGGTACAGAGACATGCCATCTCAGAAATCCCCTTCTCTACCCTATAAAGGAATTTCCAGGCAGATCTTGGCTCAAAACATTAGCATATAATAGGGCCTAGGTGAGGTGCTGGGAGAAATTACCTAAGGACATTTGACCCTTCCTGCTTCCCATAATAGCAGGAGGTCTGAGTTGCAGGGGTATAAAATCAGCCTGCTTCCTAGCTCTCTCTCTCTCTCTCTCTCTCTCTCTCTCTCTCTCTCTCTCTGGGCTCTCTGTTTGGGTTTGCACTCTTCTTAGGAGTCCTGTCTTTGTCTCCTCTTTACAGGGCCTTTAAACATGGTGGCTGCCATCTTCGCCTACATGTGGCTGGGGTTCTAGCTGGGAATCCTAAGCACAGAGTTTTCCTATTGCTCATTTTTTTTTGCTTTTTGGGTCACACCCAGCAATACTCAGGGGTTTCTCCTGGCTCTGCACTCAGGAATTACTCCTGGAAGTTCTTGGGGAACCATATGGGATGCCGGGATTGAACCCAGGCCAGCCCAGGCTGGCAGCGTGCAAGGCAAATGCCCTAACCGCTGGGCTATCGCTCCGGCTCCCACCTATTGCTGATTTATATGCCTAAATCTTTGAAAAGTAAAGCATTTTAAAACCTGCACTGGATTCCTGAGTTTTCATCCATTCCCCACCAGCTATGGAGGTAGGGAACTTCCTTCCCAGTACTGTCAGGGGCCCAACAGCGCTCCCTGACATGCCAGTCTCTGTGGTGTGAGATTATATCTCATTGCTGTTTTGATTTGCATCTCTCTGATTATGGTGACCATTTTTTCATATGTCTTTAGGCCATTCAAATTTTCTCCGTGTCGAAGTTTCTGTTCATTTTTTCTCCCCATTTTTTTTTTCTGATGAATGCTTGAAGAGCTATAAACTTGCCTCTTAACACTGCTTTCGCTGTATCCCACAAGTTCTGGTAATTCGTGTCTTCAGTCTCATTTGTTTCCAGGAATCTTTGGATTTCCTCTTTGATTTCTTTTTTTTTCTTTTTTTTTTTTTTTTTTAAGTATTTTATTATACCACCGTGAGATATACAAATAAAAATAAAAAGATATACAATTAAAAAGTTCATGTTTGGGTTTTGGTCATACAGTGTTTCAGCACCCGTCCCTCCACCAGTGCCCATCTCTCACCACCAACATCCCCGGTTCCCTCCCCCTTCCCCAGCCCTGCTCCATGGCAGGTTCTTTATTTCTTTCCCTTTCTCTCTCTTTCTCTTTTCCTTCCCTTCCAGACTATGGATTACAGAACATACATTAAAAGGTTGTCATGTGTATCCTTTTGCCTCTATTTAATGCTCAGTTCTAGGTTGGCATTAGTATCTCGACTATTATTAGCACGCTGTTCCATTTTCTGTCTTACCTAAACTCTGACTCCTGATATATGTTTCACTTGACCTCCTGATATATGTTTCACTTGACCTTGGATATTGGTATCATAATATGTACATATATATTTATGCCATGCAAATAAATGCAGTCATTCTGTATCTGTCTCTCTCCTTCTGGCTAATTTCGCTCAACATAATCTTCTCCATGTCCATCCATTTATAGGCAAATTTTATAACTTCATTTTTTCCTAACAGCTGCATAGTATTCCATTGTGTAGATGTACCAAAGCTTCTTTATCCAGTCATCGATTTTCGGGCACTCTGGTTGCTTCCAGATTCTGGCTATTGTGAATAATGCTGCTATGAACATAAAAGTAGGGATGGTGTTTCCGCTGTGTATTTTTGGTTTCCCAGAGTAGATTTCTTTTATGACTTGCTGGTTGTTCAGCAGTGAGCTGTTTAGTTTCCAGGTACTTGGTATTGGTCTCCGTTTTTGTGTACAATTAACTTCTATTTTCAGTGCATCATGGTCTGAAAAAATAGTTGGCACAATTTCTATCTTCTTCATTTTATGGAGGTATGATTTATGGCTCAGCATGTGATCTATTTTGGAGTATGTTCCATGTGCACTGGAGAAGAAAGTGTATTCAGCTTTTTGGGGATGAAATGTCCTGTATATGTCTACCAGCCCTCTTTCTTCCATATCTTCTTTAAGGGCCAGTATTTCCTTGGTAAGTTTCAATCTTGTTGATCTATCCAGGGTTGATAGAACAGTGTTGAAGTCTCCAACTATAATTGTGTTGCTGTCAATGTCTTCTTTGAAGTCTATTAGTAGTTGTTTTAGGTATTTTGCTGGCCCCTCGTTGGGTGCATATATTTTAATAGCGTGATTTCTTCCTGATATATGAATCCCTTGACTATTAAGAAGTGACCTTCACTGTCCCTTCTGATCTTCTTCAGCCTGAAGTCTATGTTGTCAGATACCAGTATGGCTACCCCAGCCTTTTTGGATGGGTTGTTTGAATGAAGGATTGTTTTCCAGCCTTTTAATTTGAGCCTGTCTTTGCTCCGATTGTTCAGGTGTGTTTCTTGAAGGCAGCAGAATGTCGGATTCAATTTTGTGATCCATTTTGCCACTCTGTGTCTCTTAACTGGTGCATTTAGACCATTGACATTGAGAGAAATTATTGTCATGGGATTTTGTGCCATCTTTCTGAATAGGTTGGTTGTTCTTTGGGGTTATGTCTCGTCTTCTAGTAGATCTTTCAGTCCTTCTTTTTAAGGTTGTTTTTGATTTTACAAAGTTCCTAAGCTGTTGTTTATCCAAGAAGTTGTATATCTGTCCTTCAAATCTGAGTGAGAGTTTAGCCGGATAAAGAATTCTTGCTGAGGCATTCATTTCATTAAGTTTTTTTTACTATATCCCACCACTGCCTTCGGACTTGGAGAGTATCTTCTGAGAAGTCTGCTGAAAGTCGAATGGATGCTCCTTTGTATACAATTTCCTTCTTTGATCTTGCTACCTGAAGAATTATGTCTCTGTCTATGGCATCCATTACTTTGACTAGGATGTGTCTTGGGGTCTTTCTATTGGGTCTCTTCTTGCTGGTATGTGTCTGGCTATTGGATCTGGATGCCTTTGTCCTTTAACTCGGGGAACTTTTCAGCGAGGATGTTTTTAACTGTTTTAATTTCCTTGGGGTTACTTTCCTGTCTGGGGATCTGTGTTGTTTCCCCATGGTGTTGTGGTGTTCAGGGATAGATTCCTCTAGTGCACTGTTTCTTTTTTCTTGAGGGTATTACCTTCCCTTGGTGTTGAATTTCCTAGTTTTTCTATTAATAAGAAGCCACGTTAGCGGGCGCCCGTCCGGCCAGCCGCACATCCCATGGAGGTTACCTGAAGCGGAGTCAGGCCCGTGTGAGAGTTCAAAATGACCGTTTACTTCCGGTTCCGCTCGGACTTCTGGGGGTTGTAGTTCCACCTTCTGCTGAGACCTGGGGCTCTACCACGACCCCAGGCGCCTGCCCTGCCAGCCGCACACCCCATGGAGTCTCCCCATTTTTTGATGGGGTTGGCTGTTTTCTTCTTGTAAAGTTGTACCAGTGCCTGATATATCATGGATATTAACCCCTTATCAGATGGATATTGGGTGAATATTCTTTCCCATTGTGTGGACTGTTTTTGTATCTTGGTCATTGTTTCTTTTGAGGTGCAGAAACTTTTTAGTTTCATGTATTCCCATATGTTTATTCTTTCTCCTAGTTGTTTTGTTAGTGGTGTTTCATCTTTGTAGATGTCTTTAGCTTCAATGTTTTGGAGGGTTTTTCCTATATTTTCTTTGGCGTACTTTATGGATTAAGGTCTGATATTGAGATCTTTAATCCATTTTGATCTGATTTTTTGTGTATGGTGATAGACAGAGGTCTAAATTCATTTTTTTTACATGTAGCTGCACAGTTTTCCCAGGAATTCTTTTTTGAAAAGGCTTTCCCTTGTTCCATTTTGCACTTTTTGCTCCTTTGTCAAAGATTAAATATTCATGTGTTTGAGGTTTATTGTCAGGATACTCAACTATATTCCAAAAGGTCCACGTATATGTTTTTATTCCTATACCAGTCTATGTCCATACCACCCTGAATATGCCCAATCTGGTCTTATTCCTATACCAAGCTGTTTTAATACCACTGCTTTGTAATAGAGTTAGAAGTCGGGAAAGGTGATGCCTCCCATCTTCTTTTTCCCAAGGTTTGCTTTAGCTATCCATGGGGGTTTATTATTCCATACAAATATCAGGAGGCGTTTGGTCAATTTCCATAAAAAGATTTTTTAGAAATAAGATATTTAATATAGATTTAGCTTAGTTTGTTTTTTTTTCTCCATCAATTCCTCTTCAGCATGTTCTTCCCTTTAAAGATGCAGCAAAGTCCATTGTGCCGATAAATATTTTACACATGTAGACTTGTGCTTATATTATATTCTCAAATTCATTAAACTTTGGCAGAACTGAGAAACTTTGGGGGGATATTACTTGGTATTCCATAGTCCATGAAATTGGAAGAGTTTCATTCAATAAGAAGTTGGATGTTGGTATCATAGCTCCCAATGTAACAGGTAAACTATGTTATTGTTACTATATTATTGTCAATATATATGAATTATGTCATTGTATTAATTGTGTTACTAAGTCAGTTGGCTAAAACAAAATCTTATTGATTGGGTGATGTAAACAACATTTACTTCTCACAGCTCAGAGGCTAGGAAACCAAGATCAAAATACCAGATTTAATTCCTGTTGTAGGTTCTTTTTGTGACTTACAAATGATCACTTTCTATTTCCATGTATAGCTAAAAAGAGCTTATTTTAGCTCTAAAGAAGAAAAAATGCCTGTCAGAGGCAGGCTGGGGAATTCGGGAATATTTGAAGGATGGTGGAGGGTTGGGTGCTAGAACACTGTGTGGTTGAGAACCAATCATGGAAAGCTTCGCAATTGTGTATCTCATGGTGATATAACTAATAAATAAATATTAAAAAGGGGAAGATCTGGTTTGAAAATAATAGTTGGAAATAGTATCACTAGACTAGAACTGAATAACTGAGTATTGAAGGTAGTTCAAAGGATATACATGATAACCCTTCAGTGTCTGTATTGAAAACCAGAATGCATAAAGGGTGGGGAAGGATAGAGAGAGAGAGGGAGAGAGAGAGAAGGAGATAGATAGAAAAAGACTGGCTGCAATGGAGGCAGATTGTGAGAGTGGGTGGGAATTGGTGTAGGAAATTATGCTGCACTGGTGGAGGGATTGGCATTGAAACTGTATGACTGAATAAAAAGATTAAATAATAAAATAAGGAAGATCCATGTACTGCAGTGCCACTTCATAGGAGGTAGTATATGTAAGAAAAGGCGTACAGGTGGGCACAAGGCTGGCCAATAAATTCTGTTATAACTTGGTCCTCTGAGGGACTCTCCAATGTGCTTGTAGAAGTAAAGAAAGACTTCTGTGGCAGGAGCAATAAATAGTATAGCGGCTAGGGCACTGCCTTGTACTCAGCTCTCTAGCACATCCCTAAAAGACCTGGAAACCTCAAAGAGCAATACCTGACCTCACACGTAGGAGCAAGTCCTGAGCACAGCTGAGTCTGCCCCCAAGTCAAATCTAACCAAACCAAAAACAAAGATTTCTGATGAAAGCTCTAGCCTAAGCTTTTTCTTCCTTGTATAATTGGGGGAAGGGCAAAACAAGGAACCATTAAAGCATTTTCACTGGACATAGATATCTGTTGTACAGCCTTCTTACATATTTAGAATATTCTAGATGCTTTTTCCCTGGATTTAAATCATTTCAGCAGTCCACTAACTACAGTGAACTGCCCTTACTCCCTCTAACTACAGTGTCTGATGATTGATGGGAGAAAGAATGTAAGTACTGCTAAATCAAAAACGAGTTAATATTCAAATGTCCTTAGGAGCTCTGAGTCTCAGAAAACAATAATTGTGAATTCGAGTCAGTTAAAAATTCAAGTGAGCTTACTTCCTGATCATTCTCACAGAAGGCAGCCATCACATTAAAGGGGAACTTGAACTGCGATCCCTCATTTTCTTTTCATTTTTATGAAAAAATCTAGCATAATGCAGATTGATAAGAGAGTCAAATCATGAAATATGAAAATCATAGAATTAGCATTTATCCAAATTCCTTAGCTGAGTCTATCATGGAAAGAGCTTGTTTTAATCACATCAAGACTGTGGAGTTTCCTATTCAAAATTAATGGCTCTACCAAAGAATTAGATTAGTGAAGCGAAGAGCCTTTGAAAATGAACAGAAAAGACATTCTTAACATTTTCAAGTTTCCCCCACATGAATCAAACTTCAATACTGAACTCATCAAGATCAGTTAATCTAATCATCATTCATTTCTGATTCTCAGAAGTATAATTTACTCTGAAAATATTAGTTTTGTTTTAAAACTGGGGCAGCTTGTGTGGCCACTATTCTCTTACCCATATATCTTATGAAAGCTTAAAAACATACCAATGGTTTGGAACACACCAATAACCTTAAGTGAATTGTACTTAATGGTTCTCATATTTAATAAATGCTGTCACCATGAGTTTGGCATTGCTGCTCTCAGATTACTAAGTTACTCTCATTTAGTAGCCCACTTAAGTATTATCTCACTTTTATTTCTAACTGTATGTATAATGATATAGTATTTTAAAAATCCATTAATAGAATGACTATTTAATGTTCTTACAATTTGTTGAAGGTTAAGTTTTTGATCAATGACGTAAATGTTCTGGTTTCCTTGAAAATTACTTGTACACTTTGACATAAGAAATTAACGCTTGCATAGTCAAAATGGTAAAAGCTTTGGGTAATCTTTATTAAATTTTGGTTTCACAGAAGTAAAGGAGTAATTTCAGTGTGAAGCCACAGGCTTATATAGTAATAGTTCCACTATGATTAATACATGCCAAGGCAGGCCAGAACATCATAACACAGCAAAATTCTGTGATCTTGTTCCATCACACCATGATACAGGTTATCCTGTTCTTTCCTCATCATCTGCCCTAGTAAAGCTACTTGAAGATTCTCACACACTTTATCTCAGATTAATATCATTCAGTGCTGTTTAAAAAGCAATCAGTATTGCTCTACCATCTACCTCTTTCTTTCTTTGGTCTCTGTAATCCTTTTTGTTTATAATTTATTTCTCTTAAAGTTTAATTTCAATATCTAAATTTATATTTGCTTATTATGTAAATGTGATCAACTTTTACTCCATGAATTCTCTATTTGCAAACATGTTTACCAAAAATTACTTGCTATGGTCAAATCTATCATCATGATATTTTAGGAATATGGACAAAGGGTAGAAAATTTGAGTTCATGATATACAAATTCCCAGTAAAGAATAACAAGGCAAAATTCATATTTCACGTCTAATGCCACATTTATGGCACTGTTGGACATTATGTTAGTGACACTATTATGAAAATGGGTACAAGGGGAGAGAAAGAGTTCAGGAGTAGGGAAACTTCCTTGTGCTTGCCTTATCAAGGTTTAATTCCCTGTACCATATAGAGTCCTCCCTCTACTACCAGGAGTGATACCAGGAGTAATCAGTAAACAGCACAGAACACGGAGTAAATTTTGACTACATACAACTCTGTCACCATCCCCGAAAACTTCCCCAAAAGTCACACAAACAAAATGTGATTTTACAAAGGGGGCTGGAGAGATACTATAGCAGGCAAGTTGCATGCCTTACATATGGTCAACCTAGGTTTGATCCCTGGCACCACAAAATTTTATACCAAACATTGCCAGGATTATTTCTAATGATAAACCCAGAAATAAGCCCTAAAAGCCAAGTTTGGCAAAAAAAAAGAAAAGAAAAAAATGAAAACATAAAGTGTTTGAGGTATTTGTTGAACTATTTACTGTTCTTCAGTGTAAAAGACTGTGATGTAAATTCTGGAGAGCCTGGCAAGCTAACAGTGTTTTATTTATTCAATATGCCAAAAACTAGTAACAATTATGAACCTCAATCCCATGACCTGAAGAATGGTTTGAGGCTCTTCCTGTCCCTGGAGCAAGCAGATGCCCTTGGGTTACACTTGCTTGTGACAGGACATATGGAGATGTTATGGGTGACCACTAAAGCAAATTGATGAACAATGAGAAGACAGTAATACAGTAAAAGACAGTAATACAATTTTTCTCTTTGAGTACTATAATGTAGAGCACATTCATTTTGAATATATTCCACCATAATTACTCTTTTGTGTCTAATTATTAAAAGTTCCAATATGGATTTAAGGAGCCAATATATGGAAAGGAGGAAAAATAAGCTAAATTTTGTTCAGTAATTCTAGAACTCTATTCATGATATGAAATACAGAGTCAATAATATATAAATTCTGGGGCTGCCCAAATGATAATATGGCTTCCCAGCATTTGCCTTGCATGTGATTGTCCTGGATTATGTCCTAGAGCTTTGCTAGGGGTGGCCACCCAAAAAATATACATACATATCTATATAATTTTTCCTAAAATCACTTGATCACTTGACATCCTGTTATTCATCAATTTGCTTGAGCGGATGCCAGTAACATTTCTATTTGACCCTATTAGGTGCCAGTGCAGCCCAATGGCATCTGGCTGCTTCAGGAATACGAAGAGCCTCAAAATGTTCGTTCAGGATCTTGACGAAGAAGTCTGACCATCTTGTAGGTGGGCGGCCACGTGATCTTTTGATATCCCATGGGATCCAGTCATTAACAGGCTCTAGTCCAGCGGTCGCCTCCAAATCGCATTACATGTCCAGCCCATTTGATTTCCGATGCCTTGGCAAACGAGACAGTGTCCCTGACTCTGGAAGAGCGATGGAGGTTGGAGCTCGGATTCCTTCTTTCACTTGAGTGAGGCGTGATATTCCAAGAGCCTCAAACCATTTGTTCAGAGTCTTGATGAAGAAGTCTGACCATCTTGTAGGTCAGACTGGCCATCTTGTAGGTCAGACAAAGAAGTCTGACCATCTTGGGCTAATATAGCCCAAGCTTCTGCTCACTCTAGGAACATGAAGAACATTAAACCATTCCTTTAGAGCATGGGAATGAGGTCTATTATTATTATTACTGGTTTTGGGATATCAAATACTACACAGGTAATTGCCAGACTCTGCCATGTGGGTGCTCAGCAGATATATAAGTATATTTGTTATATGTATATGTGATAGATGTCATTTATGATATACATATATTATCTTATATAACCAATATAATATATTATAGCATGATATAGACTGAGAATAGATAATATACCATGCTATAATATATTATATATGTTATATAATACAATACATGTATATCATATATTATATATATGATATATACATATATACATATATATATCTGCTGAACACCCACATGGCAGAGTGTGGCAAGCTACCTGTGTAGTATTTGAAATGCCAAAACCAGTAAAAATAACAGACCTCATCCCCATGCCCTGAAGGAACGATTTCATGTTCTTCATGTTTCTAGAGTGAGCTAGAGGCTCTTGGGCTATATTAACATGCAAACAGGGACAAATGGAGATGTTACTGGTGCCTACTTGAGCAAATCCATGAACAACAGGAAGAAAAGTGACAAGTGACATATATATCAACTATATATTACTATATAACATATATAACTAAACTATATATAAACATATATAACTAAACTTTCTATATATAACTATATATAACTATATATAACTATGTATAACGATGTATATATATACACACACGCACACACATCGTTGAAGGGCTCTTTCAGGATCAGGAGGATGAACATTTTTTATTACTGGTTTTGACATATTGAATACGCATCGGACAGCTTGCCAGTCTCTGCTGTGCAGGCAGTATACTCTTAATAGCTTGCTGGGCTAAGCACTGCCAGGAGTAATTCCTGAGTGCAGAGCCAGGAGTAACCTCTGAGCATCGCTGAGTGTGATGTCGCTCTCCGCCCTGACAAAGCAGGACATACCCTTCAGCCACTCCACATAGCCGGAGAACACATGGCCTGTGCCCCGGTCTTCCCACTGGTGGTCCTTGTTGAGCGCTCGGAACATGGCGGCGGTAAAGATGGAAATGACAGATAACCGCCAGGTGTCGGTAATCGTATAGCCAGATGGGCCAGGTCCGAGGCTTTGCCGGAGTCTCCCAGGAACGGGGGCCGAAAGCCAAAGGGCGTGAATGCCTTCAAAAAGCATCAAAGAAATAGCAAAAAAGACAAACAACCTCCTGCTCTGGGCACATCTCTTCGACTCCACCATTCTCCCTGCATTAACATATGCCTCAGAGACCTGGGCCCTACGAGAATGCTATTCGGGTCTCCCAAAGAGGAATCGAAAGAGCTATGCTTGGAATATCACTCCTCACTCAAGTGAGAGAAGGAATCCGGAGTTTTGACCTTTGTTGCTGTTCCAGAGTTAGGGATGCTGTCTCGTTTGCCAAGGCATCGAAAATCAGATGGGCTGGACATGTAATGCGATTTGGAGACGACAGCTGGACTAGAGCCTGTTAATGACTGGATCCCACGGGATGTCAAAAGATCACGTGGCCGCCCACCTACAAGATAGTCAGACTTCTTCGTCAAGACCCTGAACGAACATTTTGAGGCTCTTCGTATTCCTGAAGCAACCAGATGTCATTGGGCTACACTGGCACATGGTAGGACCAAATAGAAATGTTACTGGCACCCGCTGGAGCAAATTGATGAATAAAGGGATGATTAGTGATCAAGTGATATATACATCATTGAAGAAAATTTTTTTAGAAGTCTGGAGTAAGAGATGGTTCAAGGATGGAAATGTGTATCATGCATGTAACCAACTCCAGCTCAATTCATGGCATCGTAAACAGTTTCTGAATTCCAACTAGAGGTGACACTGAGTTGGCACGGATGGATCTTTTTGTGTTGCTTGAAGACAACTCCAGTTTGATTCCTGGCATCACAAATTGTTCCACAAGTCCCATCTGAGGTGATGCCTAAGCAGAGAGCCAGAAGTAGTCTGGGTTGGGTATAAGTCAAATATCCATTTCTACCCTAAATAATGTTTAGACACAATTTCTTTATTCTGAGACCCCGTATCCTTTACATTACTCATATATATTTATTTTCTGATCATTGGAAAACATAGTGTTAAGTTTTGGTCATTTTGAAAGAAGGAACAAATCTCCATTAACATATATAAGAATAGACACAACATATGAACAGATTAATACAAGACATTGGAATTAACTCAAATATTTAATTAAAATCTTCCTCACTTTTAAAATAGTCATAGGTCGGCTGGAAATGCTTTTTATCTAAATCTGTTTGCAATTCCATAATTAAACCCAAGAACACTGGCAGCAACACAAAATATTACCCTGTGGTGTTGCACTTACTTAAGGATTAATTAGATTAAAAGCTTCTATGACTAATTCATTGAGATAAGAAATTATAATTTGATTGTCTGTAAAATAAAATTATTCTTACCAAACTGCTTTTCCATAGAAAAGTTTTAATTATCTCTCATTTCTTTAGCCAAATGTGAAAGTCTCTTTTTAGTTTAAAATATCTACTGAGGAAAGAAACAAAACTATTGAGATGAAATATATACTACCCACCAAAAATATGGTACTGTGCAATGCAATTAGAACATTAAATATAACTAATATAAGTTAAAGGCATACCTTCACAGATGCTGTGCGTTAATATAATCCCCCATCTATGTTTCCAAAATTCAATCATCATTTGTTAATGTAGGTATTTTTTCAGGGGACAATAAAGTGAAAAGCAATGCAATGTCAAAAACAAAATAACGATTTCCTTTAAACTTTCTTCTTATAATAAACTGAAATATTGTAAAATCATAGCTGGAGAGATCATGCAGCAGGTAAGTTACCAAGCTTCATGTGATCCCTGGCTTTAAATATGATCTCCTAGGCTGGAGTGATAGCCTAGCAGGTAGGGCATTTACCTTGCATATGACCGGACCATGCCGGCCCGGGTTCCATCCCTGGCTTCCCATATGGTCCCCTGAGCACCATAAGGAGTAATTCCTGAGTGCAGAGCCAGGAGAAACCCCTGAGCATTGCCGAGTGTGATCCAAAAAAGCAAAAAAAAAAAAAAAAAAAAAAAGATCTCCCTGCTCCTGTCAGGTATAATACCTGAGCACTTCAGGGTCTAACACCAAGACTCTCAATAAATAAATAAATAAATAAATAAATAAATAAATAAATAAATAAATAAAATAAAATAACGCAAAACAAAAGCATCCAAAGCAAAGTCAAATGGGTTTCAAATTCTCAGCGTATCTTGAAAAAAAAATGTTATTAAAATATATGAAAAAATAAAACATATTACTTTCACTCAGATATTTTTCCTAGAAGATAATCAGAATTATAATAAAGTAATAATTTACTTCTAATATTCTTAATTTTTATGATGTACAATTTTTAGTCTTTTTCCTTAAGTGGTACATTTAGTCACTCTAAATGACTGAATTTACTCATTATTATCACCCCACATTACAGATAAGGTGTAAATCTGAAGAAGCCAAGGAGATACCTTAAGTTACTAGAGCACTTACCTGTAGGATCTAGGCCTCAAGTTGCATCCTTGGCTCAACTGCCATATTCAGTTCTGATGTGGTCCCAGTACTCCTACCAGAGTGCTCCTATCAGAGCAACCCACCACCGTGCCCCACCAATTGAATACAACATCAGTCCTGATAACAATAAGTGGCCTGATGAGCCAAGCACTGGCAGCTTCCCCAAACACTATAGAATCCAAAACAAGATTGAATCTTTTCCTGAGGTTGTGGTGATATTACAACTGTTAACGGTCTTGCCTTGCTTACTGGGTTACATCCTTTAACCACATATTGTCCCCAAAGTTCACTAAGAGTGATCCCTGAGCAAAGAGCTAGGAATAACCCATGAACATCACCACATATGGTGAAGAAAAAAAAATAAACAAAGGAATCTATTTTCCTTTTTATGCTTTGTTGAGTTTCTATCCCTCATTATATTCACAAAGAATATTAGAGTAATTATACTCTATCTAGTTATATTCAAAAACAACATTGTAAACTTTTTTGAAAAATATCTATGTGCATTTACATGTGTATATAGCTGGATATGTTAATAAATAAATATATGTATTGTGAGAGTGAGTTTACTTTGAAACATCAAGTGAGTTTATTATTTATTTATTTATTTATTTAAGATTTTTTGGGTCACACCTGGCAATACTCAGGGGTTACTACTGGCTCTGCACTCAGGAATCACTCCTGGCAGTGCTCAGGGGACCGTATGGGATGCTGGGTATCAAACCTGGACCGGCATAGGCCGGCTGCATGCAACGTAAATGCCCTACCCACTGGGCTATTGCTCTGGCCCTATTTTGAAAAAATAAGTGTGTTTAGAATAGTTCTAGTACATATAAATATATAATATAATGTATATAATTTATATGTAGTATTTTTTATTTCCCAAAAATTCTTATAAAAAAGAAAACAGAAGTTCAATGTAGCTGCAAATTTTTCCTAAGGTCTTATTTTCACACATATATTTATTTGTTTTATTATTGATAATAGTGCTGTGCTGAAACTAGCTGGCACCAGCTACCAAGAGTTAGAAAATGTGCCTAAAAATAGGAGGACAATACAACAACATAATAAAGATCCCATGTTAAACCCTAGTTAACATCACACCCAATCATGAAAAACAGAATGTTTTATTTTTCACCTTAATATCTGGCATTAGAAACAGGTACATAAAATCACTATTCTTCAACATATTTTGAAATGAAAGTAATTACTAACAAGAAGAAATTCAATTTTAAAGAAAAAAAAGACATAAACATATTCTTCCCCAAAGAAGATATAGAGATGACTCATAGTTCAATGTTATTTATTATCATAAAAATGCAAATCAAAACTGTAACACCATATAACATCACGCAATTAAGTGTGGTGATATATCAAAGAGTTTGGAAACAGTAAGTGTTGATGAGATTATGGAGATAAAGTAATTCCAATAAAATACTGGGAATCCAAGTTGCTGCTGCTTTCGTATAAAAATTGGGTGATTCCTTTTTTTCCCCCTTTCACGTTTTTGGGTCACACCTAAACAGTGTTCAGGGCTTATTACTATCCCTGTGATCCAGTTGTAACATACATAGTGTTTGGATAAAATCAGGGTCAACTGGTTGCAAGAAGAGCAATTTCTTTCCCTACTGCATTGCTTCAGACTCCAATACTTTAAAGAATAAAAATTACAGGTATAGAGTAATAATCCTGCTTTTGTAGGGCCCAGGTCTATGAGGCATACGTTAGTGCAGGGAGAACGGTGGAGTTGAGGAGATGTGCCCAGAGCCGGAGGTTCTTTGTCATTTTAGCTATTTCTTCGATGCTTTTGAAGGCATTCCATGCTACTCTCTTCCTCCTGCACAGCTCAGAATTTAAGTCGTTCATCATGTTGAGTTCTCGACCTAGGTATGCATAACTGCTACATTCAGAGATGTTTGATCCATTGAGAGTTAATGGGGCCTCTGGAACTAGTTCATTTCTCATAAACATAGTTTTGTTGAGATTCAGCTGTAGACTAAGCTTTCCACATTCTTGGTCAAAGTCAGCCTGCATTTGTGCCTCTTGGCTAATGTTTAGTGTTATTAGAACGATGTCATCAGCAAAGCGGAGGTGGTGTAGTTGCCGACTGTCTATCTTCACTCCCATTCCTTCCCATTCTAATAGTTGTATAATGTTCTTAAGAGTGGCGCTGAAGAGTTTTGGTGAAATGATATCACCCTGCCAAACCCCTCTTTTGACATCAATGATCACTTTTTGTAGAATGGTGAGATCCTGGTGGTGAATCCATAATACAGTTCACAAAGGATCTTGATGTATTGGGTTTGAACACCTTGTTTGGCTAGCGCTTCAATGACATCTTCAGTCTCCAAAGAATCAAAGGCTTTCTTTAAATCAATGAACGTGAGACAGAGTGGCGTCTTGAACTCCCTACAAACTTCAATGAACTCGAATAGCGTTTGGATATGGTCAATTGTGCTGAATCCTTTTCGGAAGCCAGCTTGCTCGCATGGTTGTCCTTCATCTAATGTTCTGCCAATCCTTTTCAGGATGATTCAAGTGAACAGCTTGTAGATGAAAGACAACAGACAGATGGGGCAATAGTTGCCAATGTTGTGGACACCTCCCTTCTTGAACAGTAGAACTGTCCTGCTGGGTTTCCATTGGTAGGGCACCTTGCATTCAGACAGGTAGTGTGTGAAGAGCGGAGCCAGTGTATTGATGAGTACTGAAGGCATATTCTTCAGGTGTTAGGGTCTGACTTTTCTGGGCCTGGTGCTGTTCACTTCTTTAGCAACGAAATGGCATGTTGGATTTCAGAAGGGAGAACATTGGGAACAACATATCCATCCTGCGGAATTTGGTATGTGGGCAGTTGGACATGGCTATCAAAGAGATCTGAGTAGAAATCATGGATAATCTTCTCCATTGCCTTTCTGGAAGATATGAAAGATCCACCAGGGTATTGGAGGGAAGTCATCTTGGTCTTATAGTTGGTGAAGGACGGGGGGCATTGCGGATGCTTTTCCCGGCTTCTGCTGTGTCTTCCAGTATTTCTGCTCTTGATGAGAATGCTATTCTGGTCTCCCAAAGAAGAATCGAAAGAGCTATTCTTGGAATATCACGCGTCACTCTAGTGAAAGAAAGAATCTGGAACTCCGAACTTGTTGCTGTTCCAGAGTCAGGAACGCTGTTTCATTTGCCAAGGCATCAAAAATCAGATGGGCTGAACATGAAATGTGATTTGGAGATGTCAGCTAGACTAGACCCGTTACTGACTGGATCCTACAGGATGTCAAAAGATCACGTGGCCACCCACCTACAAGATGGTCAGACTTCTTCGTTAAGACCCTGAATGAATGTTTTGAGACTCTTCATATTCCTGAAGCAACCAGATGCCATTGGGCTACACTGGCACGTGATAGGGTCAAATGGAAATGTTACTGGCACTGGCTCAAGCAAATCGATGAATAATGGGATGTCAAGTGATCAAGTGATAGAGTAATAATAGAGGAAGCAAGAAGATTGCTGTGCATGAAGTTAACACTTGTTCAAATTCCAGGTCACACATATGACATGAGAATTGTTAGGAGATCACTCCTGAGGACAGAGCCAGGAATGGTCTCTGAGCATCATTGGTTTGGTCCAACGAGGGGTGTGGACTTCATGGGTCTAGTTATACTATGATCTATGAATGTTTATTCAAGGATATGAAAGACTAAAATTTTTTATTTTTTAATTAATTAATAAACTAATTTTTTTACAATTACAAAAATGTTCATGTTTGGGTGAAAGACTTATTTGTTTGGCTATGTGTCTGTCATGTTCATAGAAATTTCTCTTACAGTACAGAAAACAAGAAATCAACTCAAATGCCTAACAATAGATGACTGGATAAAAAAAAAACGCATATATGGGGCTCCCAGGAGGACAGATGTGTTTTAGGAGTGGGCCCATCACCTCTGGGGGTCCCGGAAGCAGCCGGATGAGACTCGCCCACCACACTAGCCACCACCTTCGCTGTCTGGATGCTGGGATACTACCTCATGACCAGATTAACAGAGCAAAATCAGTTCGAACACAGGTAGGCAGCTCCCAGAAGCGGGAATCACTGGGAATTCGTCAGATGGAGTCAGGGGTCGGCCTTCCTCCCCTCCATTTTGTCCATCAAAATAGTGGAAACAGTGATGTCCTTTGATGCACTGCAATCTACGATGTGCAGGAAAGTTTGGCGGGAGGGAGAGATAGAGAGGAGATAAAAGACATACAGAACCCGCCAAGTGTTTGAGGTATGGAAGGGGGAAGGTGGGGACATTGGTGATGGGAGATGGGTTTGGGTGGAGGGATGGATGTTGGAACACTGTGGAACCGAAACTCTACATGAGCATCTTGCAATTGTATGTCTAAAAGTGGTGTAATAAAATTTGGGAAAAGAAAAAAAAATAAATGCTGGATTTAGAGATGACTACAAGAGTATGCTACCCACACGGCAGGGCCTGGCAAGCTACCCGTGTTGTATTTGATATGCCAAATACCAGTAACAATTATAGATCTCATTCCCATGATCTGATGGAATGGTTTGAGGCTCTTTATGTTCCTGGAGTAAGCAGATCCCCTTGGTCTCTTCTAGCATGAGACAGGACATATGGAGATATTACTGGTGTCCGTTCAAGCCAATCGATGATGAACGGAAATACAGCGATACAGTGATATATATATATATATATATATATATATATATATATATATATATATATATATATATATCAATGGCTACTATGCTACTGTTGGAAATATTGAACTGTCTCCCGCAGGAACAGACCTTTGCTCTGGTCCCTCCCTCTGCTCCTGCTGCCTTTCTTCTGCCTCCAACCGGGCGTCCTTGGAACTGAGGACCAGATACAGTCCAGAGCGCGAGGAACATGCAATCTGCAGATCCAGATAACATAACTCAACAGAGAGGTGTCCAGTTGATCACGAGGCGTCCGGGAGTGAAGTCAGTTCTAGTCCTGGCCCACTACCCCAGCAGAGCCTTGCAAGAAGCCAGAGGAACTCCCACACCATTAGGGCGGCCATTTTCTACATCCAGACTCCCTCTAAGAGCTCCACCCAGCAGAAGAGCTGGCCAGACTCACGTGGCCACTTTGAGGTTCATCAATGAATGCTCTAGATTAGAGGTCACACTGCGATTTTCCACATACGGACGTCCCCCTCGTCAGAACTTCACCCAGTAGAAGAGCCTATTACAGCCCAGCTCGGAGATGCTAATCTTGAGACTCACAGACATGGGGCAGAGCTGCTACCCACTCTCTCTGTGCCCGTCCTTTCACAAGGCACCCGGGAGGGATGGCGGGTTCTAGCCCTGGCCAGCCACCCCAGCAGAGCCTCGCAACAAGCCAGATGCCCCCCCCCATGAGGGCTGCCATTTTTCACATACAGACTTCACCCTCGTCAGAACTCCACCCAGCAGAAGAGATTATTACAGCCCGGCTCGAGCGACCACTTGCGGTTGCGCAGTTCATCAACAAATGCTGGATTTAGAGGTGACTATAAGAGTATGCCACCTGTATGGCAGAGCCTGGCAAGCCTCCTCTGTCGTATTTGATATGCCAAATACCAGTAACAATTATAGACCTTATTCCCATGACCTGATGGAATGGTTTGAGGCTCTTTATGTTCCTGGAGCAAGCAGATGCCCTTGGGTTCTACTACCATGAGATAGGACATATGGAGATGTTACATGTGCCCGCATGAGCAAATCGATGATGAACGGGAAGACAGTGATACAGTGAATTAATCCAAACAAAAATAGAGATGGTTCTGCTAAGTAAATCCTAAGGAAATGATACAAAATTATCAGACGTTTCACTCATGCTTAATAGTTATAAAATACCACACTGGCAAGGAAAATCAAAGAAAGAGAGGCACAGTAAAACTGTGGTGGCTACCAGAGAGAAAGGAGCAGGAAGGTCTAAGGAATGACCATGGAACTCCATTTTGTTGTAGATGACACTGAAACTTGGAGTGATTACAGACATGAAGAGTTAGTAGATAATCCCTGACACTCCATCATCACTTCACTTCACTTGTCTTCCCGATTTGCTGGAATGGGCAGCAGTAGCATCTCCATACACCCTGTCACATACTACTGTAGCCCAAGGGCAAATGCTAACTCCAGGATCATGAAGAGCCTCAAACCATTCCTTCAGGACATGGGAATGAAGTCTATAATTGTTACTGGTATTTGGCATAACAAATACAACATAGGTAGCTTGCCAGGCTCTGCCATGTGGGTCGGATACTCTTGAAGTCACCTCTAATCTTGAGTATTTATTGATGAACCGGGCTGTGATCAACTCTTCTGCTGGGTGGTGCTCTGACGAGACAGGAGTTGGGATGTGGAAAATGGTGGCCCTCATTGTGTGGGGGCTCTTCTAGCTTTTTGCAAGGCTCTGCTGGAGTGGCGGACCAGGGCTAGAACCCACTGTCCCTCCTGGGTGCTTGCCCTGCCCCGTGTGTCTGAGTCTCTGGATAAGCATACCTGGGCTGGGCTTGAAAAAGACTGCAGCAGGGTGGGTCAGTGATGAGCCAGACTGTAATTAGCTCTTCTGCTTTATGGAGCTCTGATGAAAGGGGAATCCAGATGTGGAAAATGGCAGCCCTCATGGTGTGTGGGGGGCTCTATCATATGACACTCCATCATATTGTAATAATAATTGGATTGAAAGTTATAATGTTTTTTAAATGACTGTCTAGCCCAAATTATTATACAGACTCAATATAAGCACTCCCAAACCTTCCAGTGGAATGTTCAAGGACATCGAGTAAATAATACTAAAAATTTCATGAAACCACAAATTAGCAGAAACCACCAAATATTTTGCAGGAAAGGAAGCTAAGATGGGAGGATTTGTGGTACACAATTTAAAGTTATTTATTAAAGTATTTCATGATGAAGGTTTCAGATTATCTTTAAATGATCAACACCATTGGAAAAGAAAACCAAAAGTAAAATTAAACAAAACTGGTTTTATCAAACTAAAAATTTCTATACTACTCCATGTGCCCAGTCCCTCATGCCTCTGCCAAAAAAAAAAATTCACAAGAGCCAAGTCCATTTCACTAAATGGGTCAATTATTTGTATACTATACATAAGGTGGGCTTTCCATCCAAGGTATATAAAGTAATCACAAAACCAAAAAAAAAATCCCTCAAAAATGAGATGAGAGCTTAATAAACAATAATATACACAAAGAATTAGAAAGGTTACTAAATATTATTGCTTGTCAGGAAAATGCAAATCAAACTCTCATATTAGTGAGAATCATTTTTATAGCACACCTAGAAATAAAGCCTATCTGGTATGGGGACAAAAATAATCTGCCATTTCTATTAGACATTTAAATTAGTTTAGCCTCTGTGGAAAATAGTATGGACATATCTCAAGAAATTCTACTTTTAAGCTACCTATCAAAAGAACTCAAAAACATTCTCTGAAAAATATATGTACTGCTTATCTTTACTAAGTACTACTTAGAAGAGTCATTATCTGGATAGAAGCCCTGTGCCCGTGACACACAAAAGGATGAGGCGATGTTGGAGGGAAGCAGAAACTCTAATGATGAGTATGGTGTTGTAATGATGTATGCATAAACTGTTATTAACAATATTGTAAATCTGGGTGCATAAACAAAAATGAGAAAAGAGGCATGCAATATATTCATAATTGACCACTACTTGGCAATTAAAAAAAGATAAAAGATAAACCCTTCTGCTACAGGCTTAGAATAGAAGGGTGTGATGCTAAAGAAAATAAGTTAGGAGGAAAGGAAAATATTGGATAATCTCATTTATATATATCAAGAAACAGAACAAAAAGGACAGACAATGCTCAATCAAATAAATCCTCAAATTAAACAACAGGGTTGGGTTGACCTGAATTGAGGTATGGTGAGAGGGAAGAAAGGATTATTGGCACTTTGGTTGTAGGTATGGTTTGATAACTGTAAAGTCTTAAAACATAATTTTACACTGATGTTTGCATAATAAATCTGAAAATAATATAGTAAAGTAAAAATTGTGTAAGCCATTAATGTTTATAAAACATATTGCTAGATACTATCAGAAATACTCAGAATCAAACATTCAGAGTAATTTTTTGGGGGGTTATATCCTGCAATGCTCAGGGGATTACCCCAGGCGGTACTCAAGGATTGCTCAGGAATTACTCCAGGAGATGCTCAGGGGACCATATGGGATGCGAGAGACTGAACTAGGGTATTCTGCATGCAAGGTAAATGCTCACCTATTGTGCTATCTCTCTGGCCCCTTCATAGTAATTTATTACCACTTGAATTATTTATGCTTTAGAGCTTAGTTATAATGCTTAGAACTTCACAGTGAAAATAGATTTAAAGGTATCCCATTGGACAGCTCATAATTGTGAGTTATATAATGTTCTGTTGGTACTTTATGAACCAATATTGAAGTTGTTTCTTCAAAGACATTAGCAATGCCAACACACTAGACTATGCTTTAGTGTTTCGATTAAGACTTAAGTTTACTGAAGATAGTGTTAATAAGCTATAAAGATGAAAATTGTATCATACTACTTACCCATCAAGCCAGAGCTCCAGCAGCCTTACTCCACTGCTACAGCCATGCCAAGGGCTTAATCTACCATTTCATGAATATTCTATACAGAGAAGCCACTCTGTGAATAATTTCAGATACCTGCTACCTGGGCTGATAAATCTGGAGTTTGTTTTGGAGTTAATAGCTTCCCCTCAAAACCTTAAACTTCTAAAAGCACAAGCAGCCACACCCACCACCCACAGCAGTCTCCATGCTGATTCACACACCGGTTTGACTCCACCAATTCCTGACTAAATTTCTCAGGAGACATGCGTCAAGCAGTTTAGCTTTATGAAACCATGGGTCGCCACAGCTGAAAATTCTCACAGGAGACTGGTGGACCAAATACCAGACTAAGCCAAAGCTTCTACAGCAGCAGCAGCAGACACACACCACCACTACAGCCATGATAACGGCTCAACTTCACCACATCACAAATATTCTGTGCAGAGATAGCAATCTTCAATTTCACGCAGACCCATGTGTGAGTCAACACAGGGTGAGTAGCCTACTTCCAACACCCCATACTTCTGAAAACCATGCCCAATTCCCATATCCACCACCATGTCAACTCATTGGCACAGACCATCGACCCTACAGTCTCTGGACCATGTGGCTGCGTATGTGGCCAAAAAAGGCATCTCCTAAAGCAACAAACATCTTAATAAATTCTTAGATAAGGATGTAACCCTGTAAACAAATATAATGGTTTCATATAAATTGACTTTCTGTATAAGTTGATTTTAATATTGTGGCATTATAATATAATCAATTGTATTTCTAGAATTGTACATACAGTTGTGGCTTTTTTTTCTACATTATAAGAATTTTTTAAATAATAATAGAAATAAAATATCCTATTTTTAACCTTTATGTCATGAATAGCACAAATATTTTTCACTACTTTAAATTTATTATTAAATTAGCAAAAACAAAAGTGTGAAATACTTATGCTGTTTTCATTGTTTTCTTTTTAACTTATTTTACAACAAAAAATAGCAACAAACGTGTTAATAGATTTAATCTACCAAAATGGTAAGCTATGTTATAAATAGTTGTGCTAAGTGTAAATTGAATTACCAATGAAATTATTATGTATTAAATCATTATTTTTAGATTATGTGTTATGTTTAACAATATCATTAAAAAGTATCTCTAATTTTCTCCTTTATAATCTAGTTAAAATATTTATAAGCATATTATTGTCTGGAATTTCCTGACTGGAATTTTTTTAAAGTTTCCTTCTCTTTCCTTTTTGCTTTCCCTTTCTATGCCTTTCTGTTCCTTTCATTTGTTTCATGTCCTTTTCTTTCTGTTGTAAAAAATTTATTTATTATATATTTTTTTAAATGTGGGTCTTAGCTCTACTATGGTCTTATTGCAGACTCTAAGCTCAGGGACCCCACTCTTTGTTTCGTTAAGAGGATCATACATATTGTAGAGGTCTTAACCTGTGTAGGCCATATGCAAAGAAATTGCCTTACCTGCTATCTTATCTTTCTGGCCCCTTAGTACCTTCATTTAAAAATATGCATGTTAAAGTATTTTAATGATTTAACTGAAAATTGTTATTTTAGTGAGTTCAAATATATGTAAAGCACAAAATCATTAGAGTCTATATATTTCCTTGAGATGTTTCTTTATACATACAAATTGCTTCAGCATTATGATACAATAAAAATATTCTTTCCAATTTAACAATATAACATGGGTAATTACCTAAATTATTAGATATTTATATACAACACACTTTAATAGAAGATTATTAACAAATATGTGGGGTTAGTCAGAATTTATTTGATAAATGATGAATTCAGATTGTTGAACAGATAGAATATTTGCCACTTTATATAATCTAAAAGTAAAAAATATGGTAATATTTATCTTTTCCCTTATTAACTAAAGGCCACTAATAATCATTCAAAGATGTTTGAAATTCACATGTAAAAGCTCGGTGGCTTTTCTATGTCATAATAATTACTAAATATCTTATAAGCTTTATTGTTTTGCTATTGTTACAGTTGTTACTGTTTTTGAGAAAACAGCTGTCTGCCATGTGGCAAGGGATTCGCTGGGTACAGTCACTGAGAAAAAAACCCACCTATCACGTAGTAAGGGATTTGCTGGATTCAGTCACATAAGAAGAACATCCTACCTACTACATGAAAAAAAAACAGATACACCTGGCAGAGCAGAAACCAGCTTTCCCCGTTGAACCCCCTGCATTCCATGGACCATGAGAGCAAATTCCGACCCGAGTCCACCATCCCGATGGAGCCTCGGAAGAGCCCAGAGGAAACCCCCCCACACCTTGCTGGTAGCGATCTTCACAATCCAAACTCCATAGCTCATAAGATCTCCACCCAGTAGATTAATCCAGTCTCGAGTCCGGCTTGTCAGAAACCCAGAAACCGTACAAGGACCCACCCTGCAGAGACCCGCCCTTCAGAGGAGAGTATTTCAAGCCCAGGAATGCTTGAGCCTAAGACACAGATACACCCGGCAGAGCAGAAACCAGCTTTCCTCGTTGCGCGTGGCCGCTGTTCAGCTGAAGAACCTCCAAATTACCGTGGAATATTCTACCCACCCCTCTGAGAGAGTCCACAAAGTAATGAGAGTCTAGAGCCCGCATGGCAGAGCCTGGCAAGCTGTCCGATGCATGTTCGATATGCCAAAACCAGTAACAAAAATGTTTATTTTCCTGACCCGAAAGAGCCCTTATTACGGCAGCAGTAAGAAAGGCGAACAAGCAGTGCCTGATAAAATTTCACGGCCATCCTAGGCTGCCAAAATGAAGAAGACTAAAATGACTGTCTGTATTTTCAATGCATGTACGCTTGCATTGGAAGCATATATTGAGGATCTGATAGAGCAAGCGCGAAAAGATCTAGTACAACATCATTGGTCTGACTGAGACAAGGAGGCGTCAGTTGCATCATGCTGTATTTGACACCGGAGAAGAATTGTTCCTTGGAACATGCAACGAAAGAGGCGACAGTGGCATTGGTGTCCTTGTCAACACGAACATGGCCGTCAACATTGATTCATTTGAATGCCTAACAAACCGGATAGGACGATTACACTTGAAGAGATGTGGCCCACTGCCAGCAATTTCTATCCTCAATGTCTACACACCAACATCCACATAAAAAGAAGATGAAATTGAGAAATTCTACATGGAATTGGAGGAGTTCTATAAAAAAAGATCACACTTTTTCTACAAGATTATAGTAGGTGATTTTAATGCCAAGATAGGACCAAGAAGATCGGCTGAAGAACTCCGACATCGGGACCCATGGCCAAGAATGGAATGAACAGGGTGAGAGACTATCTGAGTTCATCATGTCCACAAAGACCATCCATGGGAACTCACAGTTCCAGAAGGCTGAAGTGAAACATTGGACATGGGAATCTCCTGGCGGACAGTTCCACAATGAAATTGACCACATCATCTTCAATCGACGGTTTTGTCTAACCGATGTTGCTGTCGTCCCCAAATTCCAAACAGGATCAGACCATCGACTCCTTTGTGCAAAATTCTACTTTCTCCAACTGGGAAAAAAAGGCTGCAAAGTTTAAGGAGAGAACTCCCAGAATGACCACCAACTGGGAACTCTTCGGCACCATTGCAGTAACATGGGAAGATACCACCATTGACTACATCGATGAAGAATACAACTGACTGGTTCAGCACCTCAATGATTGTGCGAAGAATGATGAGAGAGAGAAAGACACAAAAGGACTCTTGTCTTCAGAAACTCTTGAGCTCATTCACCAACGGGGCAAGGCACGAGCCTCAGGAGATCAAATGCTAATATCCAAGCTTGCTAAACAGTGCAGAGAAGCGGTAAAAGAAGAAGAGCAGAAATACTGGAAGATGTAGAAGAAGCCGGGAAAAGCATTCACACCGCCCGCCTGTGCTTCACCAACTATAAGACCAAAATGACTGCCCTCTGACGCCCTGGACATCTTCCAGAAAGGCAATGGAGAAGATTATCCATGACTTCTATTCAAATCTCTTTGATAGCCACATCCACCTGCCCACATACCAAATTCCACACGATGGATATGACATTCCCAATGTTCTCCCTTCTGAAATCGAACATGCCATCTCGTTGGTAAAGAAGGGAACAGCACCAGGCCCAGACAAAGTCAGACCCGAACACCTGAAGAATCTACCGCTGGTACTCATCAATACACTAGCTCGGCTCTTCACATGCTACCTGTCCGAATGCAAGTGCCCTCCCAATGGACAACCAGCAGGACAATTCTGTTCAAGAAGGGAGACATTCACGACATTGGAAACTATCGCCCCATCTTCCTGTTGTCCGTCATCTACAAGCTGTTTACATGAGTCATCCTGAACAGGATTACCAGAACACTAGATGAAGGACAACCATGCGAGCAAACAGACTTCCGGAAAGGATTCAACACAATCAACCATATCCACACAGTAACCAAGCTCATTGGGGTTTGTAGGGAGTACAAGATGCCACTCTGTCTCACGTTCATTTTTTAAAGAAAGTCTTTGATTTTGTGGAGACTGAAGCTGTCATCGAAGCCCCAGCCAAACATGGTGTTCAAACCCAATACATCAAGATCCTTAGTGAGCTGTATTACGGATTCAATACCAGGATCTCACCATTCTACAAAGAAGTGATCATTGATGTCAAAAGAGGGGTTCTACAGGGTGATACCATTTCACCAAAACCTTTGGGCGCCACCCTCGAGAACATCATGCGACAATTAGAATGGGAAGGGATGGGAGTGAAGACAGATGGTCGGCAACTACACCACCTCCCGCTTCGCTGATGATATCATTCTAATAACACCAAACATTAGCCAAGTGGCTCAAATGCTGGCTGACTTCGACCGAGAATGTGGAAAGATAGGTCTACGGCTCAATTAAGGAAAACCATGTTTATGAAAAATGAACTAGTTCCAGAGGCCCCATTCACTCTCAATGGAACACACATCTCAGAATGCAGCAGTTATGTGTACTTAGGTCAAGAAGTCAACATGATGAACGACCTAATACCTGAGCTGCGCAGGAGGAAGAGTGCAGCATGGAATGCCTTCAAAGGCATCGAAGAAATAGCTAAAAGGACAGGAACCTCCAGCTCCGGGCACATCTCTTTGACTCCACCATTCTCCCTGCATTAACATACGCCTCAGAGTCCTGGGCCCTACGAAAGCAGGATGAGAATGCTATTCGGGTCTCCCAGAGAGGAATCGAAAGAGCTATGCTTGGAATATCACGCCTCACTCAAGTGAGAGAAGGGAATCCGGAGCTCTGACCTCCGTCACTATTCCAGAATCAGGGGATGCTGTCTCGTTTGCCAAAGCATCGCAAATCAGATGGGCTGGACATGTAATGAGATTTGGAGACAACTGTTGGACTGGATCCCATGGGATGTCAAAATGTCAAAAGATCACATGGCCGCCCACCTACAAGATGGTCAGACTTCCGTGTCAAGACCCTCAAGGAACGGTTTGAGGCTTCATATTCCTGAATAAACCAGATGTCTTTGGGCTACATTGCCAAGTGATAGGGTCCAATGGAAATGTTACTGGCGCCCGCTCGAGCAAATTAATGAATAACGGGATTCAATTGATCAAATGATTATTACAGTTCTTGGTTATTTATATTCATTGAAGTATTTTTTTGAAAGTGTGATTCATGGTTATTGTTCTCCCATATAAAACAACCAAAAAGCAATTCATTTAAGTTTGTAAAAATAATCAATAGTATTGAAGTAAAAATAGCATTTATGTTTTTGACATGAAAAGTTTGATCATAATTAACTTGATAGAATCATTACATCTAACTCTGAGAACTGGGGCAGTTATTAAGAACTGGAAGAGGGTATGACATTTCTTTTTATATAACATTGCCACTGATGACTCACAATTCACAACTGCATTATTTGATTCTTCTCAAATGTTTTCCTCTACAAGCAATGCCGATCTCATTTGCCACAGTACTTTAACTTCTCTAGAAATTCTTTAGGATGTTACACCTACCTTCTGATGCTCTTTCTCTCTCTTTCTTTCTTATATTTCTTATATTTCAAATATGATCAAGTATGTACATATATAATCAAGTTAGGATGAAGTCATACTGAATCAGAATGGCTTCTGGTCGAATAACTACTTTCCATTTAAAAAAATAAAAGAGACAGAGAAAGAGAAATCTGGACACATGAAAAAGATCATGTGTCTTTTTTCACATCTAGATAGAGGTTACTCCAGCATCAACAAGCCAAAGAACAAAAAAATACTGTCAACTGTTGAAGGTTACCAAAATTTAGGAAAAATTCTTTTTTAGTTGGAGGACAGTCTTCAGTCAGAGATCAGCCAGGACTAATTCACTTCACTATTTGAGCATCTAGAAATAATCTATTTGCTGTTTATACTCATGCAATTCATGTTTATACTCACACAATTCATGATACTTGGATAAGGAAATCCTGAGAAACAAATATATTCTTCAACACTTTACTCCTCATCCGTTCAACCAACAATGTTATGAACTGCTCACTCTACCCAGGCATTCTACTTGCCTGCCTAATTATTATTCCTCTGCCAATCATTTAATTGATTCCTCTGCCAATCAATTCATTTATATAGTCACCATACCTACACAATAACATCTGCAGAAGAGATTGTTAATAAATAATTTGCTGATTAAATTGTTAAATGCCACATTTGTTCTTTTTTTAAGGTTGTTTTTATCTCCAAGAAAAAGAGTGATATTCAAAGACATTTTGAAAGACTTAGAAAAAGAGCAGCTTTTTAAAGGCAATCATGAATCCATCTAAAGTAAAGAAACAGCAGAATATGTGCATTTTAAACAAACATTTTAGATTTCGGTAGTTGTTCTCATCAACTATGCAAATAAAATGTCTTTTCCTTTGATTGTCTGAATGAATTTCTTTACTTCATCAAAATAACAACAGCAAAATGGACTTTTACTGAACTGGAAGGATAGATTTGTGAAGGCTGGAGAAACAGTTTAGCATAATAAACTCTGAAGTCAAAATGGCTAGATGAATTTCTGTTTAACATTCTCCAAGACTTGTGGTTCTGCATTTAAGAATAGGATTAATAAGTGCATGCCAGGCTCATACTACCTTACTTTCTTCTAATTCCTCTGTTAATTAATATGGTTTACATGAGAGAAAATTCACCATTGTAATCACCAAAACCTGCACAATTAGATACAGAGAAGAATCTGCTGATAGTAATTGCAGATTTGTAAAAGGTTTTTATCTGTTTCTTTTGTAAAAATTTCTGTAAAAATAGACTGAAATTATTTTACTTTATTCATTTTCTCTTTATGAATTATTTTTCATTTATGCTCAATGTGGATAACTCTTACTTGAGTCATTAGTTTATACTTTAGGGAATTTTAGTAATAGTATAAAAAGAACCTGGAATCTGAACGCGGTCACTATTTTTCAAGGGAGTTTGAACCAGGACCCAAATATGAACTTTTTGATTGTATATCTTTGTAATTTTAAAAAAAAAAAAAATTAAAAAAAGAAAAAAAAGAAAAGGAACTAACCAAAAATAAAATAAAATAAACTTATTGTATATGCCAAAAAAATAAAAAAATAAAAGGCTTTGACATACTTGTTTCATCACTGTTCCATCACTTGTCCTACCATTGTTCATCGGTTTGCTTAAGTAGGTGCCAGAAATGTCTACATTCGTTGGGAATGAGGTCCATTATTGGCATATAGAATACACCATGGGTAACTTGCCAGGCTCTGCCGCGGCTCTGGTTCATCCCAGGAGCCCAGTCTTTTTTCTATGTCAGACCATTAACCATCCAGGGCCCATGGGGCAGAGCCCTGGGTGTAGACAATCCTGTCTCCTGTGTACCACCTGGCGATGCTGCCAGGCACCGCAACCACACCTATGCACAGATAATCATCCACATTGAAAAAAAACATATATTGTATATAAATGAGTCAAGCAGATAGGTAGAGGAGTCTTGGTAATGTATTTTTTGAGAAATAGTACAGCTTAAGATATTTACTAGACCTGAGATATTCCAAAGGCATGAAGACAACATCCCTTGGAGACAAAAATCCTTAGCTTTTTGGAGAGGAGAAACTGAGGCATAACTCCGAGAGAGAAATTCAAGACACCACCCAGAGAAGGGTAGAGACCTCAGAAAAGATTAGGGCTTTCATAATAGTCAAGAGGTACAATGATAAAGAGCCTTGAAAATAATATTAAGAAATATCGGTCATTTTCTGGATTTTATTCAATTAAATTAGAGTAGGTCTATTTTTTATGATTGGATACATAATCTGGCATGTATTAGATATTTAGCATAGTTTTATCTGACAAACTGGAAGATAAGTGTCAATAGTTCTTAATGTAGTGTCTTTTTAAAAGATTTATAGCTATTTTTCCTTTGTTTTCCCTTTGTTTTGATTTTTCCAGAGTTTCTCACCTATTCAAACTCTAAATGTGGAAAAAGTAACTCTTATTTTATACCTGTGGAAAAGCACAGTGCATTAGAATTTATACATTACAGTCTACATTAACAGAACACCTTATTGCAGGCAGATAAAGTGCCTTGGTAATAAGCTTTTGGGAAATAGTAAAAACTAAAGAAGAAATTGCCCAGCACTAAAGCAGCTAGCACAAGGCAGGAAGAATATGTCCCTTGGAGATTCAAATCCTGAGCTATTTGGAGTTGCCCAGAGAAAGGTGGATCCTCAGAGAAAAGGAGAGACTACTGGAGGGATCTTGGGTTTAGGCTTCAGTTATACTAGTGACTTCGGAGAATTGCATAGTTTTATATATTTATACATACAAAGCACATACTCAATAACACTAAAAACATGAGATCTAAGCTGCAAAAACCAGAACGTTTTAGTTTGCCTGATGAGGTAGGGAGGTGAGGGGTGGGAACAGAATATGGCAACACTGGTAGAGGGAAGTCGGCATTGGTGGTGTTGAAATATATGCCTAAAACTCAACTATCCAGATCAGCAAACTAAAACTTAATTTCCTTTAAGCTCTCCCAGAAATGGAATCTTAATCCGGTATTGTTAGGCCCTGCTACGGACCCAACTATGTAAGTCCTGGGACCTAGACAAACAAGTCATTGACCATGCATATCTATCCTGGTCATCTGAAAAGTAAAGAATCACCAATGGCTATGGGCAGGATGTCTTCAGAATTGATTAAGTACATGACTGGAACAGGACAGACCACTTCTCTCATCTTTCTTTAAGTTTGCATGACCTTTTTAGGATGAAATGCTTGAAATACGCTTTTCTTTAAGTTCATTGGCTATATGGATTTGTGCAGGCTGTGATGCATGTAACAGCCTTTGAAGTCCTATATAATCCCCTGCTTGCTTTCTCCCCAGGGTCGAATGTTCTCACTAGGACCTGCATGTCTCAGTGAAGTGATTGGCCCCAGTTGGCTGGAATAAATCCTGTGTGTTATTGCATTATGAGTGTGTTTCTTTGCCATCTGTGTGGGGAAGCAGACAAACAGAGCGAGGGCCCAACAGTATCATAAGTCCTGGATCTGCACTTAGGTGATCTATCTGATATACCCACGCCACTACCTCTGGGAAAGTAACCTTGAAAGGACCAATTTGACTTTTAGTTCAGTGTGTTTCTCTTGTACCTCTTCCCTTTGGCTCTGAAAGTTTTTTTCTCCTTCAGGTTCTTAAAACGCCTTTCCATCTACTAAACTAGAAACTGATTCAGAACTATATAATAAAACCAGTAAAATCTTTAAAATTCATTCAGTTGATTTTATTTTTTAAGGCTCACACTTTAAAGAAATGATTAGTCCCTCATTCAAAGGTAATAGTATTAGAATCAATGAAATATTTATATTAAAATACACTTCTTTTTTTTTTTGTTTTTCAATTAATTTTATTTTATTATTTTTTTTTGTTTTAACATTTTATTATACCACCGTGAGATATACAATTACAACGTTGTTCACGCTTGGGGGTTTCGGTCACACAGTGTTCCAGCACCCGCCCTCCACCAGTGCCCCTCAGCCACCACCCATGTCCCCAATTCCCTCCCCCTCCCACATCCCGCCTAAATGGCAGGTTCTTTATCTCCTCTCCTCCTCCCCTCTCTCTCTCTCCTCCTTCTCCCACACATTGTGGGTTGCACCGATTACACTTAGAAGGCATCATTTGCATTTTTTTGTCTGTCTTTAATGCTCAGTTCTATGTTAGCATCAGAACTTTAGACATTTATTCACTCATGTTCCTTTCTTTATCTAAACCAACCTCTGACTCCCACACGCTTGTGGTAATTTCCACTTTTGGTAAGATCACCTAGTATATTTATGCCATGCAAATAAATGCAGTCATTCTATGTCTCTCCCTTTCCTTCTGACTAATTTCACTCAACATGATTCTTTCCATATCCATCCATTTATAGCAAAATTTCATAACTTCATTTTTTCTGAGAGCTGCATAGTATTCCATTGTGTAGATGTACCACAGTTTCTTTATCCAGTCATCAGTTCTCGGGCATACTGGTTGTTTCCAGGTTTTGGCTATTGTGAACAGTGCTGCTATGAAAATAAAAGTGCGGATTGTGTTTCCACTGTGCGTTTTTGGCTTTCCAGGGTATATTCCCAGGAGCGGTATGGCTGGGTCAAAGGGAAGCTCAATTTCTAGTCTTTGGAGGAATGTCCATATTGTTTTCCAGAAAGGTTGTACAAGTCGACATTCCCACCAACAGTGTATGAGAGTCCCCTTTTCCCCACATCCACGCCAGCACTTGTTGCTTTTACCCTTTTGGATATGGGCCATTCTCTGTGGTGTGAGGTGATATCTCATTGTTGTTTTGATTTGCATCTCTCTGATGATTAGTGATGATGAGCATTTTTTAAAATACACTTCTAAGGTCTGATTGTTTATAAGTGTTTGTCTATGCCTGTGTTCAAAATCTTAGAATAAGTCTTGATATTTTACAGAAAGCATTAATAATATCATAATTATTCATTTTTCCTCCTAAAATATTTTAAACTATTGTGCTGGAGTGATAGTACAGCGGGTAGGGCATTTGCCTTGCACGTGGCCGACCCAGGTTCAATCCTTGGTATCTCAGATGGTCTCCTGAGCACTGTCAGGAGTAATTCCTGAGTGCAGAGCTAGGAGTAACTCCTGAGCATCACTGGGTGTGACCCAAAAAAAAAAAAAAATTTAAACTTTCACAGAGCAATATTTTTTAAGCTAGATAACCGTTTTTAAATTATTCAATGTTTAAATATATATCAGTGAACTGGATGAATACAGTCATAATTAGCATAATGATGCTTCCTTATTTGCTTTTCTTATTTATCAATCCAGAGAAGGAAATGTCTTTAACCCACTCTGCACTTAGCAGACAGACTCAAGTCTGTTTCTGCCTGGCTTTGGAAGCACTATATAGCATGTCCCCTACCCCCACCACCAGAATTTGTCATTAATTCATGTTTATTATTTAGAGCTAAGAGCTCAATAAAACATTTTAACTCTTCCCTAATTCACCAAATTACTTAAATAGAGTGAAGTACCAGAATGAGAGAAATGACCAGAAATGATGCTTCATATTGTGAGTGTGTATCTGCATGGCGGAGTCAACATCTCTTTTATAACTATTAGCTCTTTTCCTCTTGCTATACCTTGTCTTCCTCCCCAGAGCCCCAGCCTTCCTCTTAAACTCAGAATTGCCTTGAAGCCGCAGTTACGTGACTATTCCACTGCCTCCTGAGCATGATTTTTTTTTCAGTAGGTCATCCTAAAAATCTTAAATCAAATTTATGAGCAGGAGGGAAAAATGGGAAATACTTTTTGACCTTACAATGACCTTCCCTCACTTATTTTCAGAATTTTCACTTTGATCTCCTCTTTGGATCTTTTGCCATCAATACCACGAAATGGTGAAAGCAGTTCTTCCCTAACTTGCAGTCCTTTGGTTTTTTTGTTTGTTTGTTTGTTTTATGTTTTATTTTTTTGCAGCCACATCTGTCCCTGGGCCTGAGTGCAGGGGGTCACTCCTGGTTAGGTTGGAGGACAAGATGCCCATGGAATGAACCCTGGTTGGCTCTGTGCAAGGCAAGTGACTTACTTGCTATATTATTGTTCTCTTCTCTCCTGGTTCCCAACACACCCGCACAGTCCTTTACTATTAGTGGACCAGCACCAAGCATCTGTGGAATGAAAAACAATTTCCCTACAGAGTCATCCATAGAACTTCTTTCAGTAATGTGCCAACTAAATAAGTAATTAACATGAGGGATGATGCACACTTGAATTTTACCTTGAATTGAATCGGGGTGTCCATAAACCTGACCATTTCCATTACCCTGGCAAACAAGGCAGGAGAGACTTGATGAACTCCTCTCAGTGCCAGCACTATCCCCATTCTATTTTAATACTGTTATGAAATTTCCTTTGAAAAAAATACTTCCTGAACTCAATAGCCACACACTCCCAAATACCTCCTGGTTCCCTGTTGCTAACTCAAATGTTAAAAGAGAAAGTCTGTAACCCTTAAATCTCCTTAGCTATCAGTAATCATTGGAGTTCAGTATTGAAAACTACAGGATATGAAATTTTTTTAACAATTCATCACAACATGGACTTTGGGCAATGCAGATAATACTCTATATTCTCACATAAAATGTAGATTATACAATTCTTGCAAGAGTAATCCTTTTGATTCTACGGCATTTCTCTCTCCTGTTTACATTACAACTTCTACCATTCAAGTACAACACCTCACATCTCTAAAGCAGTCCATTATACAGCTCCATCCTAACTCATCTTATGACACTGCTTTTTGCTCCAGTCCATCTTTCACTCTATAGCCAGAAGAACCTTTTCAGGAGGGATGCAAAATGTAGATCAAGTCTCTTCCTTCCTCACCCTCACAACAGCTTGGCTAAGATATTATACTTAACTGTCAGCACCTCCTTCATTGGTCCTACACACTCCTTTTCTCCTACTATACTGATTGCCATCAGACATCTGTCGACAGGCTTCAAAATTCCTATCTGAGTGTAGAATAATCTCTGTTCATTAGGAAGGCTTCCATTTATCACTCAAAGTATTTAAACCATTACCTTATCTTGAAGCTTTAGTGACTGCCTTATATCATGATGGTATTTGGGCGATTAGTTGTTATTAGTTTAATCATTCCTGTTTATAACTCTGAAACAAGATAAATTTAAATATTTTGAGTTCTTGTATATATCAGAAATTAAAGGGAAATAAAGCAGAACTAGGTGGACAAATCAGTCTGTATTACTATGATAAAACAGTGACTGCTTTAATTATTTGTTACTCTGAGGAAAACATCAAGACACATTTGTTAAGTGAATAACGTAAAGAACCATGAAGTGAATTCAATCTCATTTTGCTTACAGAACAATTCAATTATTTTTTATTGGATATTATCAATATTTTCAGTGTAGAATACTAAAGAATGTCAAAGTTATCTTCAAGCTAAACTATTAAAGGAATGATCATCACCCATCTCAAGATGTAATGTTTTCTTCGGCATGAAAGACATATGGGGCACACATGCCTCAGGATGCCCCTCACCCATCCTACTACTCTCGAGGTGAGTTCACATCATTCTATAAACTCTATTAAAACCCTGTCTAGACTTGCCTTCAATAGCTCTGATAATAGGAAATCCCTCACCTCCCAACAGAAGTTGTTCCATTAACCATTGTAAAATTTTCAGCAGCGCAAGGGGAAAAAACTGCTCTGTATACATATGAGAGAATTTTAGGAAAGAATTAAAGTGTCTACTTTTCCTGATAAAATTAATATTTTACCTTTTAAAACGTGAACATATAGTATTGTACATTATAAGAAAGAATGGAATTTTGTTTCAATAAAATAACTAGATTGTAGAGGAAATAGGTACTACCCAATCCAACTAATTTTATATTTTTTAATACACAGAACACTAATATCCAGGAAAGAAAGGAGTATATTCTAGGGAAATGGATTGTATAGAGGACAAATGTACTGAACCAACATCTCCCCAGTTTCCAAACATCTCTTCCTCAGTTTTTTCTACATAAGATTTTATTAGTTATTTTGTCTCTCCTAATTTTTATGGCTTCAATGTTACTGAATAATGCATGAATATATATACATATATAGTGTGTATACATATATATGCACACATATATTATAGATAATTTTGTATCTGACAAAAATCAAATTTAATAGTATTAGCGAATTTACATTTCTTCAGCCTGGGTTCCATTCCCCTGTCTCCTTGACCACACACAATGTGGTTACCAGTGCATCCTTCCCAAATCCAAATAACTCAGAAAGAGCTTTTCTGCCTCTTTCCTGAGGAATATGTGATATTTTATATATTTATAAAATATGTACTTTATAAATAAATAAATATATATATGATGGGTTTGGAAAGACAAATAATGAGAAGAGGAGGAAAGAAATATTAAATAAAACCAGCCTTGGCAAGATAATGCAGGGTAAAGGAACCTGCCTTGCATGTGATAGACTGCTTAAATCCTCAGCACCACATGGTCTTTAGAGCATGCTGGGTGTGTCCCTGGAAGCGCCTAGCACTGAGGAGATCACTGTGTAGTCCCTGGTACCACGGCACTTAACAGCACTGAATTCTTATGTACTCAGATTGAGCTGCTAGAATGGTTGGATGAGAGTCAGTGGAAGTGACCCTTGGGGTCCCCTGAATACTGCTTGTGTGTCCATCACGTCGACTGTATATAGTTACACTTGTATCACTTGTATCACTTTTCTTCCCATTGTTCATTGATTTGCTCGAGGAGGCACCAGTAACGTCTCCATATATCCTGTCACATGCTAGTGTAGCACAAGGGTGTCTGCTCACTCCAGGCAAACGAAGAGCCTCAAACTATTCATTCAGGTCATGGGAATGAGGTTTCTAATTATTACTGGTTTTAGGCATATCAAATATGATATGGGTAGCTTGCCAGGCTTTGCAGTGGGAGTGGCATACTCTTGGTAGTAGGCTCTCAGTTCATGCATTTACTGATGAACACATGGCTGCAAAGTGGCCATGCAAAATGGGGAGAAATTGGCTTTTCTCTTGGGTTGAGCTCTGATGAGCTGTGGAGTCCAGATGTTGAAAATGGCTGCCCTCATGCTGCGGGGGTTCCTCCTGGCTTCTTGCGAGGCTCTATTGGGATGGTGGACAAGGACTAGAACCTGCTTTGTCTCTCAGATGCCTCATGATCAGTCGAGCACAGGGAGAGCCAGTAGCAGCTATGGCCCGTGTATCTGTTTTTCTGGTTCAAGCATACCTGGGCTTGAAATAGGCTTTGCTGTGGGATGAGACTCTGACAAGCAGGGCTTGAGATCAGCTTTTCTCTTGGGTGGAGCTCTGTTGGGGTAGATGAGATGTCTTTTGACATTTGACAAAAAGCACATTTAGGCAAATGGTGAAGGCAGAGGATTACCTAAGGAACCCCAGATGATACCTAGGGCAAGAGTTATCAAAATTCACAGATATCTGGAGTTATGATTTTAAACTCCTTCTATGAGCTAATAGTTAACATTTAATGAAATTATTTATTATTTATTTTAAACATGTTTGAACTGTTTTAATATAAGTGGCCTTCTTACATAATATGTGGCTTTATTTGGGCTGAATAGTTTTCAATTCTTGCATGGGTAGATTTAACTATATATGGAATATTAGGGCCTAAACCAGGTTATCCAAATATACTCAGATCTGATATATAATCTATGTTCTAAAATTTTTACATAGGTTTTAATATGAAATTCACTATCACTATCACTATCTTCCAGTTAATCATCTATTTGCTAGAGCGGGCACCAGTAATATCTCCATATGTCCCGTCTCATGCTAGTAGAACCCAAAAGTATCCGCCCGCTCCAGGAACATAAAGAGCCTCAAACAATTATATTAGGTCACTGGAATGACCTAATATAAATGTTACTGGTATTTGGCACATCAAATACTGCACAAGCAGCTTGCCAGGCTTGCCATGCGGGTGGCATACTGTTGTAGTCACCTCTAAATAAAGCATTTATTGATAAGCGGCACAGCCGCTAAGCGGCCGCGCAAGCCGGGCTGTGATAGTCCTGGTCTGCTGGGTGGAGTTGGACGAGAGGGAAGTCCGGATGTGGAAAATGGCGGCCCCCATGGAGTAAGGGAGGGTGGTCTGTCTTGTTGTGAGGCTCAGCTGGGGTGGCAGGCCAGGGCTAGAACCCACCATGCCTCCAGGGCGCCTCATGAGCAGCTGAGCACAGGGAGAGCAAGTAGCTGCAGGTAGGGGTTTGCCTTGCACGCTGCCGGCCTGTAGCCGGCCCGGATTCGATCCCGGCATCCCATATGGTGCCCCGAGCACCGCCAAGTGTAATTCCTGAGTGCAGAGCCAGGAGGTAACCCCTGAGCGTCGCCGGGTGTAACAAAAAAAAAAAAAAAAAATCAATATAAAAATAGGAATATAAAAATTACTATTATACAAATATTAAAATATTTACTCTTAGGTCTCTCAAAGAAAATAATGACTTATACTTTAAACATGAGCAAAAGCAGGATCCTTCTGAAGTTTTCTAAATATTTAAATTGATTATTAATGTTGAAAATATATAGAACACTAGTCAGATTCTAAAAATTGGGACTACTCAGAGTGAAAGAATCAGGAATAATTGGGGCCTTGGAGGTTAGGCTGACATTGTACTAGAAGGGAACCAAAGCTTAGAAATGTCAGAACTTCTCTTAAAGGCTTATAGATTAAGAAGAGAAAATTCAACATGGAATGTTTCATCAGTTTATTGGATACTTCTTAAACATGGATCATGGTAAATTTATGTTTAAGGACCTCCAAAACATTGAAATTAAAGTTACTATCTTAGAACAAGCTGCATTATTTTAACAAGAAACAGTTTCTTCATTTTTAAAATGAAAATAAAACCAGTAGTGTTTATATAATTATAATTGTAAAAATTTGAAAATTAAGTAGAAGAATGATACTAAATCCTGACTTTGGTATTGCTTATTGCTTTATAAACACACACACACACACACACATACACGCACATGTGCACACACACAAGCATGCTAAGTAAAAATAATTCAATTTAACATTTTAAAAAAATTTGGTGTGCATTTTGGAGGATCAGTGGTCAGGGACACAATAAAGGCAAGTGTCATAACCCCTGTACTATCTCTCCAGTCTGCCTCATGTAAGACTGGAGAGATAGTAAGCGTGTAAATAATGCTTTACTTCTCTCAACTGGATTGCTGAAGAAGTAATATAATCAGCAGATCAATTTTTTGGGGGTCATACCTGGCAATGCTCGGAATTACTATTGCTCTGCACTCAGGAATTACTCCTGGTGATATTTGTGGGAGAATATGGGATGCTGAGGATGGGACCTGGGTGGGCTGCATGCAAGGCCAATGCCCTACCCACTGTGCTGGCCTCCAAGCAGATCAACCTTACACCTGAAAAAAAATTCATGTGCTGGCAACTTAGGTTCTTCCCAAGCTAGGTTCTGAAGCATAGGTGGACTAGAGGACAACCAGTCCACATATTTATTTTAATGAGCAAAATAAAGAATTTTCAGTGCCCAGAACAGCTTGGGTTCTTTCTGATATGTCACCATCAAATAGTCCCACAAATACTTAATTCTGCCCTAGAGTCTTTCTTGACTCCTCCCTAGAATTCTCCACCTGGTTGTTAACCGTTTTGCATTTCCTTAAATTCTTTTATTGCTATTTGCATGTGACTTTTTATGCCTGGAGAATTGATAGTATGGTTATTTTGGAACTTGTCTGGGAAGGGAGAAACCTATCCTAACAGAGCGATTTTAATTAAAATAAGCAATTATTACAGACATTATTATTAGTGTAAGAGAAAAGATGTATATTGGTAGAATGTGTATATTAAAATATATATGTATATTGTGTATATTATTTGAAAAATACCATAAATGTATTATATAACTATAGATAATATGTAACTTGTTCTTATTATTCTCATACACAGTGCTGTATGGACAGAGTTAAGTACCATGTAACTACAGAGGCAGCCACAAAGAATAGGTCAGTGTGAGGTAAATATGTTTGTGGTATTTACTTTTGGTTAACACAAGTAAGCAAACAAAACTCAGTGCACACAAATATAAAACTGAAATGTTAATTGTTTCCATTACATGAATATTTCAGCAAAACCATCTTTCATCCTTCAAACTGTCCAGATCTGTAGCATATTCTATGCAAGCCAGGGGCTATTAGTAATGTTCTTATTAATATAGAAATAATCTTATGCATGTTGTGGAGAAAATGCTATTTTAGTACCAATGTATTTTATTAATATCTTTATTTGAGCAAAAGCTGAAGCAGAAATTTTTTTACCCAAACTCTCTGACAACCTAACATTATTTATACAGGTAGGTATGGGTAAGTAAGTGAGTTAATGTTGCAGCATTTTTAAAAGCCAGCTGTTCCCCAAGCAGGGAAATAACTGACTGTCTTAAATGATCAATTATAGAAAAGGATCCAAGCTTCACACACATCCAAGCAGGATATTCACTGAAGTTCTCCACCCACTTAAATAAGCTTATTCCAACAACCAAACTGTAGCATTGAGAGCTTCAGTGTGTTGCTCTGAGATATGTTTCCCTTACCCTAGAGTGACACTAAATTGAAAATGTCACAACCCTGGGGGCATATGAAAAATGCATATTATTTCACATCTGCTTTTCACTTGATCCCAATGGACATGATATTTCTTCAAATTGCTATGTAGAAAAGCCAATTTAATTTGATTGAGGTACAGAAAGAAAAGTAGAATACTTGTTCTAAGGTTGAGACAGAAAGTTTGCTTTATATTTTTATTGTTGAAATGCCTCCAAGAATATGATTTCCTTTTAGAAAAAAAATCTTATATTTTCATTTCAATTATGTAAATCTGTTGCATCTTTTAAAATCTATTTCAAGAAGCATTCCAAAATTGTATCTCATATACATACAGATGTATGTATATGTACAGATGTATTTATTTCCTTTTCCTGAATCCTGAGGGGCAGATAAAATTTGCAAAGAAATGTGATAGAAATGTGAGGGTCAAGGAATAGATAAATTAAGTTGAAGGCACCATACCATTTCATTTATTTTAGGGGCTGAGAGCACATGGAATGTTTTGGGAGGGAGGATACCCAATTGTGCTCAGGGTCATTTTCCTTGGTTCTGTGTACAAGGAACCATTTGTAGTGCTGGGGATTGAACTTCAATCAACCATATGCCAGGCAAGTTCTTTAACCCTTGGGTTGTCTCTTCAGCTACACATTCAGTTTCTTAATTGCTTTGTGACCTTAGTGATATGCTTAAACCTTAATAAGACTTGATTCCCCAAAGGCAAAATGATCATGACAGGAGTTATGAAGATTAAATGAGAATTAAATAATATAGCATCAAGTAACATAATAACTTACTACATTTAAATGTATAACTTCACCAAAAGAATATTAACTATCCAGGGCAGAAGATATAGTACAACTGGTAGGGGTTTACTTTTGCACACAGCCAACCTGGGTTTGATCCCAGTATCCCATATGGTTCCAAGAGCACTGGCAGGAGTAATCAATCCCTGAGTGCAGAGCCAGAGGTAACCTCTGAGCATTGCTGGGTGTGACACAAAAAACAAAAATAAATAAACACACAAATAAATAAATAATATTAACTATCTATTTAAAAATTTTGTTTTTCAAATCCATTTCAAGTATAAATTGACAACTGGAATCTATTGAATTGAGCCTCAGATGATGGAAATAGAGGACCCTTGTTCTTGGTCATTTTCTGATGGATAACAATATGATTGGACATTTATATGTGTCTTACATATTGGACTCTTTTCACTTCAAAAAGTTCAGAGTATTGGGGGCTGGAGCGATAGCCCAGCGGGTAGGGCATTTGCCTTGCATGCGGCCGGCCCGTGCTGGCCAGAGTTCGATCCCCGGCATCCCATATGGTCCCCGAGCACAGCCGGGAGTAATTCCCTGAATGCAGAGCCAGGAGAAACCCCTGAGCATTGCCGGGTGTGACCCAAAAAAGCAAAAAAAAAAAAGTTCAAAGTATCTGGAATTCTCTTTTGACTATCAGGACATCAACACCCACACCAGATGCAGGAAACAGAGCATAGCAGGACTATGTTGATAGAGTACTTTAGAATTCTAAGGGAGGATGGACTCTGTCCCAATCCATCAACCCTCTGATCATCTCCACATTCTCCAGATCTCCCTGGGGAGGCGTCAGATTAGATTTAGCACAGACCATTTTGTGGAAGACTGTGTAGCAGCTGATAAGCCCGGAGCAGTAGGAGAGCATTGTCTGTGGTTTTTTCCCCTAGAGCACTGACTATTTATTTCACTTCTACCCCAGTCTCACAGACATTTACTAAATTTCACTCGATGCTGTCAAGGATCTCTTTGAAAAGTCCCATTTTCAGCAGTCTGGAAAGGTTGGCAAACTGAAGGCTTTGTGACTAGCTCGCAGGGCTGGCTTTGGCATATGTGGGATTTCTTGGGGAAAATTATCCCTTCACCAGGCAATTAAAATCCATCTATTTACTTTGCCAGCTGAAAAACTCCCTGGGTGCAGTGCCAGCTACTATCAGGTGTGGGTGATTCAAATTTTCTCTGAAGATGATGTTGGAAACATATCCCACAATAAAATGTGTCTTTTGATTCAGAATCTAAAAATACATCACAGGTTAAGACTGCAGATAATCACAGAAAAGTTTTGCAAGGAGTCATTAATATTTCTACACGGTTAACCTGGACTGTGGTTACCTTTTTCATAGTAATACTTTAAATGCAATAGATGACTATATAGTCCTCAAAGAACAAATGAATACTGGGGGTTAGAGAGATGCACAGCATCTGCCTTACAAAGAAAAGATGCGGGTTCAGTCTCTGACATCCCATATAATCTTCCCCCAGCACTGCAAGGAGTGCAGAGACAGGAGTAACCCCAGACCATTGCTGGGTGTCGCCTCTGTCGACGAATGCCTCTGGGGTCCCCGACAGTGCCAGGAAGCGAGCTCCCTTCTATCTCTGAAGCCAGCCGGGAATGAATGATGACTCAGGAATTTGATGCCGTTTTAAAAGGCTTTACTTATCACAGGTTCAGGCATACAAATCAGCAGTAGGAAAAACCCTGTGCTTAGGATTCCTGGATAGAACCCCAGCCACGTGTGGGCCAAGATGGCGACCACCACGTGTAAAGGCCCTGTAAAGAGGAGACAAAGACAAGACTCCCAAGAAGGGTGCTAGCCCAAAAAAGAGAGACATAAAAAGGAGCCCAAAAGGAGAGAGAGAGAGAGAAAGAGAGAGAGAGAGAGAGAGAGAGAGAGAGGGGAGAGAGAGAGAGAGAGAGAGAGAGAGAGAGAGAGAGAGAGAGAGAGAGAGGAAGCAGGTTGGTTTTATAACCCTGCAACTCAGACCTCCCACTATTATGGGAAGCAGAAAGGGTCAAATTCCCTTAAGTAGTTTCTCCCAGCACCTCACCTGGGCCCTATTATATGCTAATGTTTTGAGCCAAGATCTGCCTGGAAATGCCTTTACAGGGTAGAGAAGGGGGTTTCTGAGATGGCATATCTCTGTACCAAAGACTAATACTAATGCCAGTTAAATATTTCTCCAAGCCTTCACAAGAGTCTCATCTACTTCATAGTAGTTTTGTATTTTAGTTGCCTTTGAGTTATCAGGGGAGCCATGCATGCTTGCTTGGAGGCAAACAGCATTTCTCTCTGGTCTAATTATTTGGAGATCCAACGTGGCCAGGCAAATATGCTGGTAAGATCTAGCTATTCCCATGATGATTGTGGTAGCATGAGAGAACATTTATACCAGCCAGTACAGAATACATGGTCAGATAAACTGCCACATTTAAACTACCCCCTATCTACAAAGTGATTTGCAAGAGGCAATCCAGGGCAGATGCAGAGGCTCTTAGAGGAGTCCTACAACAGCTTCCAAACAAACAAAACTAAATAAATAAAACATAATTAGAATAAAACTGTTGATTCCTATTCATTTCTCAAGTAGGAAGTTCAAACAGTTGTTCTGACCCCAGTTCAATCACAAAAAGCAGAAAATTCAGAACTATCAAGACAAATGCAAAATCTTTAATATAAATATATTTGTATTTCCAAGTGTCATAAAGTCAGAGTACTAAGTTGCCCCCTCTCATAACTAACTAGCATGTTTGAAATTTCAGGAAGAGATTAGTGATAATGAAAACATTAGCTATTTAATCATGTTCCTACCAGTTTATGAACTAGTAGGAAAAGACCCCATTTCAGAGTACAAGTTGACTTTGCAGTGGAAACTTGTATTCTGAATGTATGATCCAATACAGATACAAAAGATACAGACCTGTTTATTTGAAGATACAGGATTGAATGGGGTTAATAGAGACAGTAATATGCATGGTAAATATTTAACCATTGTCTCATGGAATTTTGCTTCAAATTCAACTATAACTTCATTTATATATGTACTAAGCTTTGTTATGAAATGTATTTCTTTTAGTGGATCACTGTAAAACATTTTTTAAAGAAGTAGAAATGATTACCAGATTTTCAGGAATTAGAAATCAGATGGGAAAAGTAATCTTAACTTTAGATGAAAAATAATTTCCTAGGGGCTGGAGGAAGATAAAGTAGATAAGGTGATTTTCCTTTCAGGAAGCCGATTGTGTTTGATCCCCAGCACTGGATAAGGTCCCCTGAACACAACCAAAAGTGATACCTGAGCACAGAGTCAGGAGAAAACTCCCAAACCACCAGGTGGGACCCAAAACAAAGAAATTCCTATGCTTTATGCAGGTATTCTTCAGAATTGGTGGAACTTCACTGATAGGAACAGCTAATAATATGATGCACCAAAATGAATGTTAAATTGATAGATACGGAGATTCCCGAATAAGTGCCTATCAAATCTCCTGCATAGAGTATATACTAATGTGTAGTCGTTAGCAAATAGAGACATAAAATTTGACTACTAATAATGTGTTTAATGAGGACAATAAAACACAAAGCAGCACAGAAAAAGTGATAGTGCAACATTCTCATTAGGCCAAAGAATTTCATTTGTACAATCTACAGAAGCCTATAGCCCAAGCCTGCTTGCAACTGACAAATCTTATGTTTCACTTGTAACTGGTCTCTTTGAGTGTCTCTGCTTAAAATATTCTCGTAGGAATCATATAAATCAAAATTTAGGCTTAAGCTACCTGGAAACAATCTTTATTGGCTTTCTACCAGTATTTAACTGGACTCTAGATACCTTTCCATTTTATAGGGTTTAACATGCAGGGACAAAAATGGCAAGTCATGTGGAATTAGATGATAGCAAGAAAATTAAAGTGTTCTAATATTTAATAATAAAAATTATATGATTACAATAAAAATACTATACCACATGTGAAAAATTAAAATAATAAGCATCAAATAGTCTTGGCCAATTAAATTTTGTGGACATGCAAAGATAAAGGAAGGAAGAAAGGAAGGAAGAAGGAAGGAAGGAGAAAGGAAGGAAGGATCTAAGGAAGAAAGTAAGGAAAGAAGCAAGGAAGAAAGGAAGGAAGGAAGGAAGGAAGGAAGGAAGGAAGGAAGGAAGGAAGGAAGGAAGGAAGAAGGAAGGACTAAGAAGATAGGAGGGGTCAAGAAGAAAGGAAGTACAAAGACATTTCATTTGCTCTCTCTATATGTATGTATATATTTGATATATATCTGGCTTTTTGAGTCACACCTGGCAATGCTTAGAAGTTATTTCTGGCTCTGTGCTCAGGGATTATTCCTGGTGGTGCTCCATGGACCATATTGGATGCTCGGGTTTGAAGGCAGGTCGGCCTCTTGCAAGACAAACACCCTACCAGCGTGTACTATTGCTTTGGCATACAGATTCACTTTTTAATATGATGATCAGAGGAATTAAACTTGTTATAGGCACAGAACATTTACATTAAAAACTTCAATTATACAACAAAAAACTAATAGAATAGTATTAGGTTGAAACTTTTCAAATTGCTATATTGAAATGTTTTTAACTTAACAACTAATTATGGTTCAACCTGCTAGAATTGCAATACCTAAGCATAAAGTGCTTTATTGGAACAGGGTAAAAATCATCAGTTTGGAATTCTTGGAATAATAAAATTTCTTGCATTTTTCTCTCTGAAATCCCTTAGGACTTCCTTAGCCTGGCACATGTGAGAATTTAATAAGTCTCGATTGCATAAACAAGTGACCAGAAAATAGAATGTTTTGGAGCATTAAAATGTCCTAAATATGTGTACTTGTTATCTGAAATTTTTCTGATTGGTCATATTCTGTGTTAGATTCTTAATTTTTAAGGTTCATTTGGTCTGTTTTCTTTTTTTTTCAATATTTTTATTCCTGTGCAGCAATCCATTAGCCCATTCATCTTTGTTGTCAAAAATGAACCAGGATGAACTTTGCCCTTTCAACCCCTTCGTTATTGTAGAAACCAATCGTTATTTTGCTGTTATATTTGCAGGCACAGCTCAATAAAGCATGGAGAGGACCCACTTTCACCTTTGCCAAATTTCTAGTCTCTTTGACTGTCCTTCATCTTTCTGAATTGTCCTTGGACTGCATTCAGCATTTAAGTGACTATTACTTTGCAATGCACACACTGTAACCCCAATTTTCCATTCACTGAAGTTTATTTTCTGAGGAAAATTGCACTTCATTACAGATCTACTCATCTGTGAGTTGGGGGATGTGGTATTGCTCTGGTCTTAAATTGGTCACTTCTTGCCTCTTTGTATTTGAGTGAGGAATGAAAAAATAAGTTTGGCTTTTTGTTTGTACTTGAATTGGCAAGTATACCTAATCAGAACTATTAAAATTATACCTTTATATTATAGCATATAGTTTACTTTTGAAATATAAACAAAAGGGTCATGCTTAAAATTTTTAGTATATTATAAAAACAACATTAGGGAAAATCTTATGTTACAAAGCACTTATAGCTACACAAACTGTAAAATCAAAGATTTTGCAAGGGTATGTTTCCATTTGCTTGTTTTCCCTCAATTCCCATAACAAAGATACCCCCACTTTGGATAGCTTTTTTGCATGTAGAAGGTTCTATCTACTTAATCATATTTTAGTGTCATAGAAGACAGATAACTAATTTTTCCACAACTAAATTTAAAATAATGAATTTTTAGAAATACAAGGGTTCTATATATGATCTCATTATCATTAAGAAGTAAGCTGTTGGGGTTGGAGAGATAGTACAGCAGGTAGTGCTTTGGCCTTGCACATGTAGATCCCCCAAGTTTGATCCCTAGGACCCTGTACTATTTCCCAAGCTTTCCAAGAGTGATCCTTGAGCACAGAACCAGGAGTAAGCCCTGAGCACTGCCAGGTGTGGCTTATAAAATAAAGAGCAAAAAGAATTAAGCTGTAAAGGAGATAAAAGCGGTCTCAATATGACTGTAGACTATGCCTGAGTTAGACAGGATGAATTGCTACACTACAAAGCTGTTCACCATTGGGTTCCTTAAAATTCATCTTTCAATCATCCTCTTCCGAGCTCCAGAAAGGGGCTGGTAAAATACTGAGGCTATCTGGCACAGTTTACAATTTATATATTGTGGGAAGGTGCAAAGGGTGACAGCTGGCTGTGCTCAACACACTCCGGACTCTGCACTCAGGTATCAGTCCTGGTGCTCCTTGTAACAATAAGGGGTCCCGGGATCCACCCAGAGTCACTCTCACCTCTGATCTGTCCTTTTACCATCTATTTATGTTCCTTTCCCACCCCTTGCCCTAGTGCTCAAAATTATATGGAATCTTGCTATTGACTTCTCTACCCAATATAGAAGTTTAGCTACTTGCAGTATAAAATGGAACCAGGTCTTAAGATGGGAACAGAACAGCATCAAAAAAAATTTAGATTAACAAGGGAAATAGAAATGAGTATATTTGAAGACACACCATATTATTGACTTTGTATATTAAACACAGATTATTTACCACTTCAGAAATTTATAAGAAATCACTTTCATTGATATTTTATTATATAAGTGCTAATAAAACATTAGCTTGGTTTAATTTTAAGTTACACGAAAAAGCTTTCAAAATGAGACCAATTAGCATAGCAATTTTCAAAATGATTCAAATTCCAAAGTCATTTAGCTGCAGTAACAGCACATAACTTTTTTTTCTTCCCTCAACTTTGTTAAAAAGTCTACTTACAGCTTGAATTTTATATAATCTAGAAGTTGTTTAGGTTAGATTGTCCTCTAGATACGGACAGAGAGATAGATAGATCAGGAAAAAAAGACACTTCCCTTGTATACTTGGTTTTGATGCCAGCCTTTCTGCATGCAGACTTCCAAGGACCGTCAAAAAACATCCCAGAGCACAAAGCCAGGAGTAAGTCCTGAGCAACACCGTGTATCACCCTACCCCTACTTCTGTCAATAATAAATGTTCTATTATTTCTATTTTCAAAAAATCCTTTCACAAGTTGCAAGAGACATTCTCCTTGGCTATAGAAACACTGACTTTGACAATAACAGAAACAAACAGATGGAAATATATACATACAGAATCTGTACAATTTAAAGGGAGCTGGTTCTATTTGACAAATTACTGCTTCACATGGACAAATTATTCAAAGGGAGACTTATAAATGGCTACCCTCTCAATACTTCACTATTACATATATTAGGAGTAGAAATTCCAAGTATGTTATGTATCTATACATATATATATATATATATGCTTGCTTATATTTCACTTTGCTTATATCTCACTTTATACTATCATGACAACTCACCTAAAAATAAATATTTCAGACTTAAAGTTATACAACCCAATCCCCAATTGCCCATTTTCTTATATGTTCTCCTCTTTTGTACATACACACAGAGCTCAAGAATTATAATTTTGTATTCAAGATTTCTAATGCCTTTTTAAAGTTAATATATTTTAAATGCACACTTATAAGTTAAAATAAAGATTTGTAAAGAACGTTCATTATAAATGCAAATTTTTCTTAGGTAGCCTATATTCATATTTAAAACCTATTTTGCAATGTCGCTTCCTAAAAAGTTCATTTAGTGAACTGGAGAAATTTGTATTAAGCTGCACAATACAAAGAACCTAATTAGAGTCTTTTATTAAACTGAACTGCTTTGTTCCATTGTACAGCATTGAAGCTGCATAAAAATATGTATTGTCTCTGGTGGACACTGGAAAATTCTCAAACATAGAAATGTACAGCTATGCTAAGGCATCCTTACATGTTTTCAATTTCTTCATGCCCTGAATAATACCAACGTGTCAAGAAATACAGCAGTTTCCCAAAGTAAATGCAGGTTTGTGAACAAACTCTATTACTTGGAAGTACTCACTAGCCTCTTTTTTTTTTTTATTTTAAAAAATAGCAAAAGAAGAAAAACTGCAGTTCTTGACTCTAAAATTCAAAATGTTACACACATTTCAGAGTGAAACCCAGGAAGATTCAGAGACAATCTAATCTAAGGCAGTGAGAGTGGTAGACAATGTTATTTTCAACAAATTAATTTAATTGGTTCTACAATAGCAAGAGGAAGTAGCTGTGTGCATTTAGATGTTCCCATGGGAACAAAACTGAAAGTGGCTCAGAGAATACACAGGAAGTCTACTGTAGAGCAAATGTTTTTACAGAACTCCGTTCTTACTGTGCTACCTAATTGCAATACAATTTTACATTCAAATGACTTGTGCTGTCTTATTACTTCTTTAAAAAAACTTGTAAAACGCATTTCATTAAATGCACCATTTCATGGCAGGATAATTCCTTTTAGTAGGACACAATATCAACTGACTAATATTACAAAAAAGAAATCTTACCTGTATAATTGGTATTGTCATAAGTTTATCAAAGGTACAGAATGTCTGGCAATTTGAAGAACACAGAAGAACACCAGAAGTTACATAATCAGGAAGATCATGGCTGCACTAGGAACTAAGCTCTTCAATTTACTTTGGTTTGTGTTCATTCTGTTTTTTTCTATATGAAGCAAGCTACATGTGCTTTTGAAATAAGAAAATGACTTTACGATTTTTAAATAGTGTGAAATAGAAAGAAGAGGAAAAAGCTTGGGGAGGCAAATGTCAGCAACCATCAGTAAAGGCTTTAAGAAGGTACATTTTGTGGAATATAAAGCAACATTGATGGAGTGAAAAATGTTCAATAATAATAAATCCCAAGAATGTGCTGTCAGGATTGAGTCTGCTAAATGTGGGCTGTGTGGGGGGGCTGGAAAAGGACCTAAACTGGAATGCTGGCACTCTGGTGGTTAGAGTGGTGCAGCAATGCAGATTCATTAATATCATAGTATTGACAATAACAATGCCTAAATAACAAACATTATTAATAATAGATGCTGACAAAGGGGGAACATAAGCTATAACAAGAAATCAAGAAAACAGTCAGAACAGAAGTGGGAGTATAAGCAAACAACCACTATGCTAAATTTGAATAAATGAGTAAATTAGTTGTGAAGTATTTAATCCTAATGATTTAGTAAAAACAAATAGTGTGTGTATAATTGAGAGAATGAAGTAAAATATTTTAATGCCTTTAACTTAACCTTTAAGGTCTATATTCTGCACTCTATTTAATGTATGTTAATACATCTGAGATAAAATTAGGAGTCACCATTTTAGTTATTTTGAAGGTGAAAAATATTACTGGAATTATAAGTATTCCCTTTCCAATTCCCCTAAATATTGAAAACCTGCACTGATATGTGAAGTTTTATCAGAAAACAAAATCCAAACTAATTTTTATGTCCTAATAGAAGGGGGAAAATTTCAGTAAAAGAGACAAATTTTCCATTTTTAACCTGATGTGTTGTTTGAGAACCTCATTTTGTGACTATATTTTTTTGTGCTCTATAATTTGATTTTAAATTATTGTACAGATCAGCTTTTTGGTAGCACTAGCATTTCAATATTTGTTAGAAAAGAGAAATCTTAGATTCTAGCCCAGAACCACTAAATTAGAATATTCATGCTAAATGATTTTCAGATTATTAAAATTAGCTTAAATGCATACATGTAAAACATTACCCTACTATAAAACATCTAGCTGAATCTTATAGAATACATATGGTTTTGAATGACAAAATTTGTTATAAAATACAACCTTTTTTTCACATTCTAGGACCCTTTATTAAACTATGAATAATAACAAGAAGGTATTTAGAAAAACTGAGACATTAAGTTAGTTGATAATAAAATATAACAAAATAAAATTCTAAATAAGTTTGTGTTAATGATTATGCACTACATTGATTTCAAAGTTTCTGAGTTTCAGCTTTCGATATACTTATAACTGTGGAACTTTTGTGAAAGAGTAAGTGGGGCATTTAGCAATTTTACCAGCTCCAAAAGTTTTGTGAGCTCAGCAAGGCTGATGCCTGGCATTCAAATAGTAAGGTCCAGGGAGGAAGATTATTTTTTTTTGTATGCGATATAACCTAGGTGACTCAAAATATAAGAATTTTAATCTATTATTTTGGGTTGTTATTTTTATGAAAAGTCTCAAGTTGCAAGACAATATCCAGCTTTCACATTATGATAAATGTTAACAAACATTACAAATAATTGAGATATTATAACAAATTCCATTCCTAATTTTTTCTGAAAGCAATTATAGTATCTCTAATCAAAGACCATAATTTAGATGCATTACTTAATGGCATAATTTAGAATTTGACACTTTGGTTTCATCCTTTTTCTTCATAATTGAATACACACTCAATTGCTTAAGGCCAACAGGCTACTGACAAAGACTAAAGTTGAGGCAGATCTAATTATCTCCATCTTGCTTTAATTGTATTGAATTTATGAGACCTATGCTTCTCACCAGTATCAGAAATATCATTTTGATCTTTTCCATCAATCTGTGTAAAATAATAACAGCAAAATGAATTAAAAAAAGTAAAATATTTCCCAAATGGATATTGCTTTGCATATAGACATAGTGCATATAAACTGAACTGCTGACTTTTAGGCGAAATAATTGTTAGATGGTTTTAAGTGCCTTTTCTAAACTGGTATATTTTAAATTTGGTACTGGAAAGTAGTTTAGAGGTCTTACTGTATAATGCATAAAAATGCAGAAAGTAGAAAATGTCAATGAACAAAAGTCAGTGACTATGACTTAATTTATTTCAACAAATTATTGTTGTAAGTCCATTTTCCAACTAATTTGTATTGGGGCATTAAAATGAGTAATAGGATGAACTCTGACTCTCATTATGTACTGTTTGGAGGATTTCTATGAAATAGAACATAGACACAAGTGACTGTATTCCAGACGTACTTTTGAAAGTATCTAAAAAGGTTTTGAAGAAGAGGTAACATTCTAAGACCTTGTACTTCAAACAGTAAAAATAATAAATCACATTTCAAACAAACAAAATATAATGAATAATAATTTAAAAGTAGAAAGTCACAGTGTATTCATAATAAAATAACAGAGTGGAAACATTTGAGGACATACAACAATCACAGCTGATAATTAACAACACTTTCTGAATTTTGTAAAAAAGTAAAACAAAATTTACCTTCTCTCCACCACAGACACAATAAAAAATCTCTATTTTTCTGTCTTTGTCTCTCTCACACATGCACATAGATATGACCATGCATGTGTGCAAACCCACACACACATACACCCGTACACAATCACTCACATACCTATGAATAGACCCTGAAAGAGACCAGAGGCTAGATAATGAGCAACTTGAAAAAGATAGGAGAATTTATAGTATAATGTCAGTGATTTTGACTGGAGCACTACCAGAGAACTATGACCTGGAAAGAAAGGGTCAACAATGTTACTAAGGCTTTATTTTATGTTGTACCTGCAGTTTTTACTCATTTTATCAAAAGACCAAGTACCTGAACACTCAGTTGTACTCAAGACTAACTCCTGGTTCTGACATCTGAATCACTCCTAGAGGTACTCAAGAACTATAAACCCAGTCAACCACCAGCTGAACATTAGCTAAAAAGAAAAATTTTAAAATAAATAATGGTGAAATAAATAAGGAAAATATCCCATTCCAAATTATCACTGTATCATTGTCTTCCCGCTGTTCATCAATTTGCTCGAGTGGGCACTAGTAACATCTCCATTAGTCCTGTCACAAGCAAGTGAAACCCAAGGGCATCTGCTTGCTCCAGGGACAGGAGGAGCCCAAAACCATTCTTCAGGTCATGGAACTGAGGTCCATAATTGTTACTAGTTTTTGGCATAACAAGTAAATAAAACACAGGTAGCTTACCAGGCTTTGCCGTGTAGGTGGTATAGTCTCAGTAGAAAGCACGCATCTCGAGCATTTACTGATGAAACTTAAAGGGGAAAGATCAGGTTTTCTCTTGGATGGAGCTCTGAGGAACTATGGAGTCTGGATGTTGAGAATGACTGACTGCATGATGTGTGGTTTGTTCTGGCTTCTTGCTAGGCTTACTGGTATCAGTTAGAACATGTACATATCGAATGCCTAGGAATAAATTAAAGTAGAAGATGAAACACTTGTAAAGTGGCAAATCTAAGATAATGTTAAGAGATATAAAATGCCCCAAGAAATGAAAAACTATTCAGTGTTAATATATAGGTAGAAAAATAATTTTGAAATGGATAGTCTATCAAAAGTAATATAAGGAAACAGAACAACCACAGAAAATGCAAAATACCTCAAATGATCTTGAGAGGTAAATGTAAGGAACATGGAAGCATTATGCTACTGGATTTAAAGCTGTATTAAAGTCATTAAAACAGTGTGATACTACTGTAAGTATAGATATACAATTGGCCAGAATCCCTTCTTGCATGCAGAAGGGCCAGGGTTGACTCCTTGGGGTTCATGGTCACCCAGCACAGAGAGCAACTCTTGAACACTGAGCTGGGAATATCCCCTGAGGAACCATCATCACACCTTCCGAAAAAAAAAAAAAAAGTTATACAAATCATCACACCTTCCGAAAAAAAAATAAATCAATGAAATAAAATCAATATCCCAGAAATAGATCCACATACATATTTAACACTTAGTCTATGGCAAATTTTGCCATAGAAAACATAGATTCTTCAAAAAGAAGAATATCATAGCTTTATAATTACATATACATATAATTACAAAATTATCCACACAGTTTCCTTGTTTTGATTAATTAGGGTACCTAGAAGAAGGCTCTAATACAGCCATACTCAGTACAAAATCCAATCAGTCGAGACAAAACTTGCATCCAGAGGGGAAGTATACCTGCTTTATGGTCCCATTTGGGTGAGGAGGGGTGACTGGGAGTTTACTTGGTGGGAAGGAAAAATATTTGTTTCCCCTTTTCTCAGACACAGCTAGTGAGGAAATACAGTAGCCCAACACATCAAAGATACTATACTTTGATCTCCAAATTTTCTTAAGGGAACTATTTACAAGAGCCATTGCATAAGTACTTCTTTTGGTAATATACTGGGAATGGATGAGGTTTTTTATAAGATATTCAAGAGAAACCATCATTAACCATATTGTAAATCACAGTACCTCAACCAATTAAAACTAAATCAATTATGTTTTTTAAATGAAAAGAAATGTCTGTCCATGTATAATCATGAACCTGTAACTTTCAAACTGAGCTATTGTCTGTTTTTAAATTTATTTTACTACAGTTATAACTAGTTACTCATGTGTTTTAGGTTAACATACTCAATAAATAAATGAATAAGTCTGAAAAAGTATAAAAGCACTTTTTCAGAAATACCATGGCATTATTTTTTTAAAAAGATTATTTTCAAGTGGGATTCTTAATTTAATTCCTTTAAATCAAGAGAAGATCTCTTCTCTCTAGGATACTCCATCTCTATTAACAATTATATTTCTGAAAACCAACATAATATGTTAATCATCAGACAAAACATTTATAACTAGGGATTGCAAATTCAGTATGAAATAGCAAAAAAAAAACAGTCTAAATGTTAATGTGAAAAATCAAATCCCATTGTGTTTTTAAAATTCTTATTAGAACATAAAGCTTTATATTAGAGAGAAAAAATCAAAACATAATGAATAACCTTTATGAGCAGAAGGCAAAATTAGCAAAGAGTTACTGTAAGTCAGCATGCTTTACATTTTATATTAAACCTGAGGTGGTAAAAAAAATATTTCAATCCCTTTCCTTTATACATGAGAACACGGGTACCTGTGAATATGTTGGAATTGAATTACCAGTATCCTTCTTTCTTATTTAGCTTTAATACAAACTTTGTAGCTTTTCTGGTGTTGAAGTACACTTGGAGAAGACTTTGTTAAAATCATAGCTATTTGCTGTTCTGAGAACTGATTACTTGGCAGGAACTTAAAACATATCTGAAATACTAAATTCTTTTAAACTGGAGATGGTTCAGGCAACTGGAACCGGGGCATCGAGACACTGAAATAAAATTCACTACTTTATTTTACTGTAAAGTTTACAGGCTGAAAAAGAAGTACTGTTTGAATCCTGTAAGTCTCCAGGTCTTTAAAACCTGATTAACTTTGGCCAGGAGTGATATCTCAATAACTGAACATATGCTCTGTATCCAGAAGGTCAAGGCTTAAGCCTGTTCTGCTCTGTTCTAATATCCTACTGAATACAACCAGAAAGACCCTCAAACAAAAGACTAGAGTAACCCCTGAATATTCCAGGATGTGGCCACAAAACAAGAAAAACAAAAACTAAATTATATTTTACATTTGTAAAATATAATATATTGGCTTATATTTTACATTTGTATTTCTTAACCTGAAGAAATAAGGAATACACTAGCTCGGCTCTTACACGCTACCTGTCCAAATGCAAGGTGCCCTCCCAATAGAAAACCAGCAGGACAGTTCTACTGTTCAAGAAGGGAGACATTCACAACATCGGCAACTATCGCCCCATCTGCCTATTGTTCATCATCTACAAGCTGTTTACACGAGTCATCCTGAACAGGATTAGCAGAACACTAGATGTAGGACAACCATGCGAGCAAGCAGGCTTCCGGAAATAATTCAGCACAATCGACCATATCCACACAGTAACCAAGCTCATTGAGGTTTGTAGGGAGTACAAGATGCCGCTCTGTCTCATGTTCATTGATTTAAAGAAAGCCTTTGATTCTGTGGAGATTGAAGCAGTCATCGAAGTCCTAGCCAAACAGGGTGCTCAAACCCAATACATCAAGATCCTTAGTGAGCCGTATTATGGATTCACCACCAGGATCTCACCATTCTACAAAAAAGTGATCATTGATGTCAAAAGAGGGGTTGGACAGGGTGATACCATTTCACCAAAACTCTTCTCGCCACCCTCGAGAACATCATGCGACAATTAGAATGGGAAGGAATGGGAGTGAAGATAGATGGTCGTCAACTACACCACCTCCACTTCGCTGATGACATTTTTTCTAATAACACCAAACATTAGCCAAGTGGCACAAATGCTGGCTGACTTTGACTGAGAATGTGGAAAGAGAGGTCTACAGCTGAATCTAAAGAAAACCATGTTTATGAAAAATGAACTAGTTCCAGAGGCCCCATTCACTCTCAATGGAACACACATCTCTGAATGCAGCAGTTATGTGTACCTAGGTTGAGAAATCAACATGATGAACGACCTAAAAATGAGCTGCGCAGGAGGAAGAGAGCGGCATGGAATGCCTTCAAAAGCATCGAAGAAATAGCTAAAAGGACCAAGAACCTCCGGCTCCGGGCACATCTCTTTGACTCCACAGTTCTCCCTGCATTAACATACGCATCAGAGACCTGGGCCCTATGAAAGCAGGATGAGAATGCTATTAGGGTCTCCCCAGAGAGGAATCGAAAAGAGCTATGCTTGGAATATCATGCCTCACTCAAGTGAGAGAGGGAATCCGGAGTTCTGACCTCTGTCGCTATTCCAGAATCAGGGATGCTGTCTCATTTGCCAAGGCATCGAAAATCAGATGGGCTGGACATGTAATGAGATTTGGAGACAACCACTGGACTAGAGCTGTTACCGACTGGTTCTCACTGGATGTCAAAAGATCACCTGGCCGCCCACCTACAAGATTGTCAGACTTCCTTGTCAAGTTCCTGAAGGAATGGTTTGAGGCTCTTCATATTCCTGAATCAACCAGATGCCATTGAGCTACATGGCATCATCATCACCATTTCCAATGGAAATGTTACTGGCGCCCACTCGAGCAAATCGATGAATAACGGGATTCAAGTGATCAAGTGATTTCTTAGCTTGAAGTTAGTTCCAGACCCATCCACTCCAGACCCAAAGCTGTGCTGCTAGGCCCCACATGGAAGCAACCCATGGAGCTGACCTCCGGGTAAGGGCTCAGCTAGTCCCTGGCTGAGTCCAACATTGCTCCAAGGGTTCGCTCACTCGTGCGGGAGAGGGACCACGCTGGCTGGACCTGGAAGGGATATTTGGGCTCCTCTCCTTTCCTCCACCTTCATGCCAGCTACCCCGGAAATGAGACCCACCCACACCAGATCCACAGCTCAGTTGGCACTCAGCCGCAAAGCAGCCATGAGACATTCTTAGATAATACTGATTATAGAGAAAGGTCCTTCCCAGGATCTTTCACATTTATACATTGTATACAGTTCTAGGCAGGTTCTAACTATACCTCTCAACCCAGTAAGCCCAGCAAGAAGCCACAGCAACCCATACATCATGCAGTCAGTCATTCTCAACATCCAGATTCCATAGTTCCTCAGAGATCCATCCAAGAAAAAATCCTGATCTTTCCCCTTTGAGTTTCATCAGTAAATGCTCGAGAAGAGAGCCTTTTACTGAGAGTATACCACCTACACAGCACCTACACAGTAGAGCCTGGCAAGCTACCCATGTTTTATTTGTTATGCCAAATATTAGTAACAATTATGGACCTCAATTCCATGCCCTGAAGAATGATTTGAGGCTCTTCCTGTCCCTGGAGGAAGCAGATGCCCTTGGGCTACACTTGCTTGCGACAGGACGTTTGTAGATGTTACTGGTGTCTGCTTGAGCAATTCAATGAACAACGGGAAGACAGTGGCAGTGACAGTGATTTCTTAACTTCCTAATAGCAGCTAAAGTATTCATTCTGGTTATCTTTTCTTCATCTTCTTCTTTCTCCTTCTTCTTTTTCTTTTTTTTTTCTTCTTCTTTTCTTCTTCTTTTTCTTCTTTTTCTTCTTTCTTCTTCCTCTTCTTTCCTTTTTCTTTCTTCTTTCTTCTTCTCCTTTTCTTATTTTTCTTCTTTCTTCTTTTTCTTCTTCTTCTTCTTCTTCTTCTTCTTCTTCTTTTTTCTTCTTCCTCTTCTTCCTCTTCCTCTTCTTCCTATCCCTCTTCCTCCTCCTCCTCTTTCTTCTTCTTCTTTTTTTTTTTGCTTTTTTGGATCACACCCGACAATGCCCAGGAGTTAATCCTGGCTCTTTGCTCAGGAAGTACTCCTGGTGGTGCTTGAGGGACCATATTGGATGCCAGGAATGGAACCCTGGTAGGCAGCGTGCAATACAAATGCCATCCATGCTTTGTTATTGCTCAGGCCCCGATTTCATTGTTCTTTTAACTGCACTCAGTCTAGATCTGTTGGGTTCTCTGGTCACATAGTCCCTTTGCATTATTTTCCTTATCAAAAGTGAAGATTATCATGTGTGCATGGGGGGGCAGAATTTCATGTCATATTTCATGTTAACTAAAGAAAAAAAATTTGCACAACAATCTACCACATTTATTAGGGCTTTGTGTTTCTCAGCAATTAGCAAGTGCACACAATTTTAGTCCAGAGAGAGCCAGCATCTGAGAAAATAGTGTGGTGGATTTTCTCTCCTTTAAAGAACACAAACATTTCTATATTTTCACCAAAAACTACTGGGAATAAGATAGAAATATTGCACCAATCAAAATCATACATGAAGCATATGCTTCAATAGCATATTTGATATTTCAATTTGATATTATTTGATATTATTTGATATTTAGTTGTGATAAAGAGAATTATAAATGGCAATAAAGGATCTCATGTCAGCTCAGTAAAGACCATCTATATTTCAAATCTATATGTAATTTCATACTTATCTTTTCACAGTTATTAAATTCTTTTGTTTTTGTGGCTTTGATATTGTTGTTATGCAAATGCTTTCTATATCCCTTACCCCCCATTCACCATGTGCTCTCTGGAATACATCTCTCTTTTTCTATCTCCTCACATTTTCTAAGTAAACTTCTTCAAAAATATTAGCTCAGTTTGAACTTATCACTTGTCACTTGTCACTTGTCTTCCCATTATTCATCAGTTTGATCAAGCAGGCACAAGAAATGACTCCATTGGTTGGTAATGAGGTCCATTCATTCCACTACTATTTTTTGCATATAAATACACCACGGGTAGCTTGCCAGGCTTTGAGGTGTCTCTGGGTTCATCCCAGGGTACCACTTGGCACAGTCTTTTGAACAAAAAAATAAATAAATCTTTAATCCAATATAAGTCCAATTGTTTACTCTCACTAGCCAGTGGATTTGAGACTCCAAAAGTACAGTTTTGATGTTGAAATACTGGATTATGTTCATTGTCTTCTATATATTTTATGGTTTCAGTTATAATATTCAAGTCATTAATTAAGTATTAATTCCTTTTTATCACTGTATTACTGTCTTCCCGTTCATCACTGATTTATTCAAGTGGGCACCAGTAACATCTCCATGTGTCCTGTCTCATACTAGTAGAGCCCAAGAGCATCTGCTTGCTCCAGGAACTTAAAGAGCAGCAAACCATTTCATCAGGTCATGGGAATTAGGTATATAATTGTTACTGGTATTTGGCATATCAAATACAACACGGGTAGCTTGCCAGGCTATGCCATGTGGGTTGCATACTATTGTAGTTACCTCTGATCTGAAGCATTTATTGATGAACCACGTGGCCACAAGTGGCCGTGGTGAGCCAGGCTGTGATAGGCTCTTCTGCTGGGTGGAGTTCTGACAAGAGGGAAGTCCGATGTGGAAAATGGCGGCCCTCATGGAGTGGTGGGAGTCATCTGGCTTCTTGTGAGGCTCTGCTGGGTGGCGGGCCAGGGCTAGAACCTGCCATCCCTCCCAGGTGCCTCATGAGCTGCTGGGCACAGAGAGAATGGGTAGCAGACTCACAGACATGGAGCAAAGCTGCTACCAGCTATTTACATACAAATTACTTTTGTATGTGATAGGAAATAGTGACTTCAATTAATTAAGAGGGTTTCTATTCTGTGTTGCATGTTCTTGAATCCGTCACAAATTAGATGTCCATATACTTGTAGATGAATTTTTGAGATGTATATTTATATATTCTAAAATATAGTTTTGATGCTGAATATATATACTCTAAATATAGCTTTGTATATTCATATTACATATTTGTATATATATATTTGACAATGTTTTTAAATGTTCACAACAAAAGAACAAGCAACTTAAATAGAAATAAATATAAATAAATGAGGAATGTAGCTCAATAGTAGAGCCCTTTGTTTACGTGATTTCTGTGTGTTAGTTCCTAACACTGAGGGAAGGAAGCAAGGAAGGAAGGAAGGAAGGAAGGAAGGAAGGAAGGAAGGAAGGAAGGAAGGAAGGAAGGAAGGAAGGAAGGAAGGAAGGAAGGAAGGAAGGAAGGAAGGAAGGAAGGAAGGAAGGAAGGAAGGAAGGAAGGAAGGAAGGAAGGAAGGAAGGAAGGAAGGAAGGAAGGAAGGAAGGAATGCAACAGTAAGGGAAACAGAGAAAGAAAAGAAAGGAAGGAAGGAAGAACTCAATAGATGCTTCTTCAAAGAGTATACAGAGTTGGCTCACAGAAACATGAAAAAATATGTTCACCATAACTTATCATTACAGAAACTATGAGAATCATACCTCACACCAATGAGAATAGATTGCCTATACCAAGAAGACTAGTAACAAAAATCATTTGCAAGGGTACAAATAAAAACGAATCCTCGTATATTGTTGAAAGGAATGTAAAAGTGTACACCCTCTGGAAAATGGTATGGAGACAGTTTTAATAACAAATAAAAGTAAGTAGGAGAAAAATGCAGATAATTTATCAATGCCAATCTTCTCTGCTAGGCACATTTATCCAATGTATTTGAGAAAACTAATACAAAAGGTTATTGGTACCACTGTGTTCATAACTACATTATTCACAATAGCCAAAATATGAAATCGACCTAAATGTCAAACAGCAGATGACTAGAGGAAATAAATTAAATTTCCATTCCCAATGGTAAACTATTCTGTTGTGTTGAAAGGTGAAATTGTGAAATACTGGGCAAAATAGATGGGCTTTGAGGTGATTAGGCTAAGTGAAATATGTATGGAAATAAGAGGCAATTACTGGATATTCTCATTTACATGTGAAAAATTCATAACTAAAGCAAATAAACTGTAAAATGCATAAAAACAACTTCGAGACATGTTGAAAAATCTGGAGGGAAAGAAGGAAGTAAAATATATAAGATCCTTTGGTTTTGTTTGTTTGGATTGGCAATGATCAGAGACTACTTCTCATTTTAAATGTAGGGGTTGCTCCTGGAGTTTCTCTGGACAACATGAGGTAAGGTGCTTGAAGCCAGGTCTCGTACCTGCAAATCATGAACTCAGTTCACTGGGTTCTCTCTTGAGCCAAGGAGTATTTTTCATGGTGGGAATAAAATTGAATTTGAAGGAGAGCTTGGTAAATCCTATGCACATTACAGGTGTCAATGTATGCCCAAAACAATGTTCGAATTTTTTAAACCAATGATAAATCCAAAACAAAGAAGGGAAAAGGTTAGTGAGGTAGTACAGCAGTTAGGACATTGCCTTGCTTGTGGTCAACTCAGGTTTGACCACATGCAAGGTTCCCTTATGGTTCCACGTATGGTTCTCCCAAGCCTTTCCAGGAGTGATCTTTGAGCACAGAGCCAGGAGCAACTCCTCAGAAAAACTGGGTATGAATTACCCATCCACCCCCGCTGCAACCTGCAAATCACCAAATAAAATGAAATGATAAAATTCTACCTCTGATAATTTCTGTGTGTATACATATATATGTACATAGGTTTTGCATCCATTGTGTTCAAAGCTTACTCCTGGTTCTGCACTCAAGAATCACTGCCAATGGGCTCAGGGGACCCTATGGGATGTCATTGAAGGGCAATGGTCAGACTCACGTAAGGTAAGTACTACCTCTGTACTCTCCAGTGCCACATTTTCATACTTTAAACACATTTAATATTTTGAACACATTTTAAAGAAAGATTAATTTCTGAGATAATTCTATAAGGAATTATCCACCCCTTTACTGACTGGTTTTTTAAGTCGGGATTAAGTCCTTGCTGGGGATACACAGCACATTTTTTTAACCATACATGATGGTACTAGGATTTTACAACTGGATCTTTGCTTATGGATCATTTCTGATACGGCTCAGGAGACCATATGGAATGCTAAGTACCGAAACTAGGCTGGCCTCATGCAAGACAGGTGCCTTTCCTACTGTACTATCTATCTCTCCACCATCCTAAATTTAATTTTAAGATGAAAACTTTGGTGGCAAGATAGAAAGAAGTTAGTTTTCCTTAGTTTGTTTCATAGAAAGTAAACTTTATATATACACATACGCAAAAACACATTCTTCTGTTACATATATACATGTTATATTACTTATTACATACCATATATTAATATATTATAATTATTATATGCAATTCTTCTATTATATATAGATGTTTATGTAACAGGAGCAAGAAGATTGAGATCATTAGCCTAGACCAGAAGAAACCAAACCAAGTGAATGTTTGTGGGGGCTTGTGTAAATCTTTTCCTCAGGGATTAGGTGCTGTAGGTTCACATTTCCCTAATATTTTAGTCACTAGCATAGTAATCTTCTTTTCCTTTGTAAAGATCTCAGTATTAGAGAGGGCTGAACTTCTTATTATATGAGCTAATAGGACAGCTAAAAAGTTATAAATTCTAGTTAGCCTACAGAGGTCCTATTCTGAAAACTCCAATGTATTTAAAGATAAGTTCATTTACACATTCATCAGTATGTAGAAGGTCCATGCCTTTCATATTTTCTCTACTCATACACAGTATGTGCCTAACTCATAGTCACTATTTATTGTGATGCAGAGCTGTAAAGAGGCCAGACATGGTACACTGGACTACAAAGGGAATTCTGTGTTGAGTAGCAAACTAGGGTCTTTATTAAAGTGACATGTACAAATGAGATTCAGTTTTAAGGGCATTTATATAGGGAGCAAGATCCAGGTATCGAGATACTTATATCTAATTCATCACTCATTATGTACTAGATGATATTTTTTTCACTCTATGTAAAATGAACGAATGGAGGACAAATATCATAAACAGTGAAGGGGTCACAGATAGTTCCAAGATGAGTTTCAGTAGAACTCTCAAGGCTAGTCTAGGTTACTGAAAGTTATTGAGGTTTTGAAGATTGAATTGAGAGCTTCAGCTCTACTAAAGAAATTATAGTTGCTACTACCAATGAGTAAGAACTATAGTAATCAGAATTAGATAGATCCTCGTATCTGTGTTCTCATATAAAATTGCTTTCTAATCCCCTCTAATAATCCCTTGAAATATGGCCACTCAATATAGGTCGCAAGCATAACAGACATAGGATTCTGAATAATTACTATGAGCAGAGAATAGCATTAATATTTTATACTGCTTATGTTGAAGTGATAATGTTGAAGATATTAGGTTAACTGCACCTTTATGAATTGTTTTAAGATCTTACGTATATGAGCAATCTCATTGGACAATATTGGTCTAGATTGTGAAAGAATAGGATTACAAGACTGTTTTTTTTTTTTGGCCTTTATGACCTTGCCTTTTTATTCTTAGCATGAAAAGATTTCTAAGAAATACCTTTTATTGAGGCTCTGTTATCAAAAATGAGAGATTTTCGGACTGCCTAATCCAGGGCAAAGCCATCAACATGGACACTGGGTAAAACAGTGACAGATTTCCTCCCTCTCAACTGAGAATCCTACAAAGAATTACTGTCTTCATACATTCCACAGTTTTTATTCTGAAAATGATAATATAACATGTAAATTATTACTGGAGAAATACTCATCATAGAATATTTGCTGTATAAATTAAATGAGGTCATTCGTATATAGTGCCTGGTTAAGTGACCGGCTTCTGTTAAAAGCTCAATTAATGTAAATTTGTTTCCTCTGTGCTGATCCCCTCTCTGTATCTGTTAATAGCAGGCATAGTATAATCTCATATAGTACCACTACCATTATACATTGCACCACAAATTTTTAATAAATCCAAGTTTTTCCCCATATATCATCTCCCAACAAATGATGAGCGTTGCTCTTTTAAAGGTCAGTGGTTTGGAGCTCTCTTTGTATCACAGATGAAAAAATACTTTAAAATAAATTTAATTTGTAAATATTTACTTATCTCTATAAACTCAACTTTCAATTTAGTGAACCAAATACTGAAATGTTAGGAGCAAATCAACTTATGCTAATGCTGTTTTCCCTTTTAAAATAGCTCAAACCTTAAAACCATCCATATTAATTTGAATTTGCTCCTCCCCGAGTTTCCTTCTTTAACAATCTCCTGAAATTTCTTCAGTATTAAAATCCAAAGAATTTTCCGATTCTAAGTGTATCTTCAAAGGTCCATTTATATTTTTATTATTATTTTTTGCTTTTTTGGGCCACACCAGACAATGCTCAGGGGTTACTCCTGGCTCTACACTCAGGAATTATTCCTGGCGAAACCCGGGGGACCATATGGGATGCCGGTGATCGAACTTGGGTCGATGCATGCAAGGCAAATGCCCTATCCGCTATGCTATCGCTCCGGCCCCCCCATTATTATTTTTTGATTTGTGATCTTGATTCTTAAGTAACTGTTCACACTATCATTTTATCCATCCCCCATTGTAAATTTTCCTTCCCACAGCCTCCAGCCTTAACTCTGTAAAATAAAGTTCTTTCTTACCACCACAGTGCTATGTTTTAAAAGTAAACATGCTCATCTACCACTTCTCAATTTTAACACCTATTTCTCCAGTCTGCCCTCCCAAGCAAAAATTAAATTTCTGTTTTATGCACTCCTAAGTTATTTGATGTTCTATTATCTTAGCTTTTATAACCTTGAAACTTAATTGTATGTTTCTTGCCTGTCTTCCTTATTGAGCTATAAAACATGATGGATCTTAACTTTGTGGAGCCTCCGGTAGACATAAATTGTGGGTGAGAAAGCTTTAATAAAAATAATTCCATTACAAATATAAAAGTAAGTGCACATGTGAATATTTATTTAAGAGAAAAAATCATCTAATTCGAAATTCTTAGGAAAAGCTCTAAGTCCACCATACCTTAATATATAATATTTTGTTTATTGCAACAGTTTACATTTTGTTCAAGTTTCACATATACATAAATATAAAAGTATTGAGAGATATATATTATGCATATAGATATGTGTTTTTGGAGCTCATAAAGCAATTATCAGGACTTATTCCTGGTTGTGCACTCAGGGGTCACCCCGAAGTGCTCAGAGCACCACATTTGGTGCTTGGTATCAAACCCGGTGAGTCTCATGCAAGGTAAGCATCTTACCTGCTGTTTTCTTTCTTCAACTCCAAGTTTTCTATTTTTAATTTGCTTTTAATTATAATTCCAGTAACATGTTTATAATATTGATAATATTTAAGGTTTCTATGTACATAGTTATTGCATATTGACCACATTAAAATATCTAAGATCCTTCAGCATTATCTATATCATGTCCAGTTTTCCTCCCCTGCCACTCCTACTGTTCATACATACTCATACATGCTCAAACATGTTCATACATATGTGCGTATTTTAACAGACCTTGAGGAATAAAGACTTCCTTAAAAGTTTGAGTGGAACTTACTAGTAAACCTAATGTAAGCAAGAAGATAGGTAAGGGGCCATGTCAATGAACTTTATGGGAATAGAACTATCTAGACATAGGGCCATCAATCTTGATAAGGAACTAAGGCTTGATAGAACCTTTACCTGTAGCTATACCAGACCAGAGAAGGCAAGACCCCCTCTGAGAGAAGGTCCAACAGGAACAAAGGACAGGAAAGGAATTTCAAAGAAAACCATCCTCCACTCCCAACACTAGCCCCTTGACAACTTAGCTATTCAAAGTCCCATGTAGGAGCAGCTTGGGAACAAAACTATAAAATCAACCTTGAACAAAGGAAGTGTGTGCATATACTGACCAAGCCAATGTGCTTCTGGTGCCCATGTTGCCAAGCATATTTGGTACCCAACTACATGTGTCTTCTACATCTCCCTTCTTGAAATGAAATGTGTACTCTCTCTCTAATCTCTCTCTTTCTATCTCTGTCTCTGTCTCTCTCTGTCTCTGTCTGTCTCTCTGTCTCTCTCACACATACTCTCTCTCTTCTCCTTTCTATATGCCTCCAAATAAAATCTGGTTTTACTTCACTGCTTGTCTCCTGAAATTCTTCTTCAAAGAGGTAAAAACAAGAACTTGCAAAGACTGGGTAAGGCCAAGTCCTCCAGAGGATCCCAGGGTGGCAGAGGCAGATTGGGGAGAAAGTGACCATCTCTCTCCTTCCCGCCTCACATAAGACACCTGTGGGGGACCATGAAATCATACCCGTTAAGACCGGTGCTTTGTTCCCTTTTCCTGCCCAAGACAATTAAAAATAGTTTAGTCTCTCCCAGGATGTGGGTCTACTCCAGCCTGAAGAGGAGCTGGTAGGGTCCACCTAGTAGGGCATCCCAATAAATGTCACCTATTCCTTTACTTTCACTGGCCTCTGTCTCTCTGTGGTGACCGAGGTCAATGATCTACCCGTTTAGCTTCCTTATTCATGATAGCTGCATTCAAGGTTTTTACTTATTCAGTCTTGGGAGTCTGTATAATTCTAAAACCATACCTATTTCTTGTAGGTTCTCCAGTGTAGTGGACATTAAATTTTTCATAGCAATCTTTCCTTATCGTTTGAATTTGAAATAGCTCTTGTATGTTCTAGGTTTTCAATTCGAATCCAATTTATTTACTTTTCCTTGTTGAAAGGTTGCTGACCTCACAAGGTGAAGAAAGAGAACAGAGCAAATAAAGTGAAAAACCAAGAAAAAAATATTGGAATGAGCTCCTGGGTAGGCCCTACTGACCTCTAATATGGCTGGGACAAAGTCACCCCTGCGAAGGGTTCAGCAGGGATTGTTTTAAGATCTCTCTGGCGGGAAGAGGGGCAAAAGGATTTCTGCCCTTTCTTCAGCAGGAAGGGTCAAAGGATATGTGATTGGTCCGCCACTCCAGAGTGCCAGAGTGGGGCATTGCTGGGGTGGGGTGTGTGATTTTGGTTCTGGGAATGTGTTGCTCCTGTATCTGCCACCCACCATCACCCACCATTCTTGTGCATATGCTTGTCAATCTTGTTTATTCTTAAAAAAAAAGAAGAAAAAGAAAAGCTCCTGGTTTCATTTACCCTTTGACATGTTTGCATGTGTATATATACATATATATATATACATATATATATATATATATATATATATACACATCAGTGATTTTTTCCTGTGATCACTATTATTTTATTCCTTCTACTTCATTTTGAATCTGTTTTTGTTATTTTTCTAGTTTCTCAAGTTGTAAAACTGAAATTATACTGTTCAATGGGGCCGGAGGCGATAGCCCAGCAGGTAGGGCGTTTGCCTTGCAAGTGGGCGGCCTGTGCTGGCCCGGGTTCGATCCCGGCATCCCATATGGTCTCCCCGAGCACCGCCAGGAGTAATTCCTGAATGTAGAGCCAGGAGTAACCCCTGAGCATCACCGGGTGTGACCCAAAAAAAGCAAAAAAAAAAAAAAAACAACTAGAAATTATACTGTTTTTTCTTTCCTGATACTGATATATTGCTTTGAACTTCCCCCTTATTACTGTATTTACTGTCTCTGGTGGATCCTAATAATTTGTGTCTTCATCTTCATTTATTTTGAGGATTATTTTTATTTCATCTTTTTTTTTTCTCTTTGACCAAATAGTTGTTTGGATCAAACAAGAGCATGTGCTCAGTTTCCAACATTAAGAGTTTGGGGCCTGAGTGAGAGCACAGCAGAGAGGGTCTGTGGACCTTGCAGACATCCAGCCTGGGTTTGATTCCCAGCATCCCATAAGGCTTCCCAGCACCTCCAGGAGTAATTCCTGTATGTATAGCCAGGAGTTACCTTTGAGCATTGTCTGGTGTGCCCCAATAAGTTAACAAACAAACAAATAAAAGGAATTACTTGGTTCATTATAAAAAAGATTTTTTCTGACTCTTTTTGGACAAAAAATTACTACTTCTATGACATGTATTAAAAGATAAAAAAATCTAATGATAAAATATGTCAATTTTCATTATTTATATGAACACAAATATTGTATCCCAGCATGTGATCTACACTGGATAATGGTCCAGGTATAAATGAAAGCGCTGTTTCCTTGGACTTCTACAGGTGGAGGGTCCTATTACATGTCTATTAATCCTAGCTTTTCCAATTCTTCTTGTACGGCTTTTGTTTGTTTTCTAATGTTCTGTCTGACTGATCAGTCATCTAATGACAGATGTAGGATATTAAAGTGTCCCAGTACTATTGTGTTGCTGTCAATATATTTCCTCAAATCTATCAGAAATTGCTTTATACATTTCTGCCCATTCATTTGGTGTTTATATATTGATGAGTCAAGTGCTCGACCTATTGATCCCTCGAGCAGGGGATAGTGTTTATCCCCATCCTTTATTGCTTTCTTTAGCTGGACTGAGATTTGGTCTGATACAAGTATTGCTGCTCCTGCCTTTTTCTGTCTACCATCAGTCAACATGATTGTTTTCTATCCTTTAACAGAGCCCACATTTATCATGAAAATTCAAGGGGCTCATGTAAGCAGAATAAAGCTGGATTTAATTTTCTATTCCATCTAGCCTTGCTGTGCCTTTTACAGGGTAACTCAATCCACTGATACCCAGGGAAATTGTTGCCTTAAAGGACATGTTGCCCAAAGAACTTTGGTGGCTTTTGCCATTTGACCATTGCTTTTTATTTAATGGCATTCAGTACTCCTAGCAGAGCTTGTTCAAATGTGATAACAGACCTCAGCTTCTGTTTGGGAATGTTTATGATTTTAAACTTCTGTTTTATGCAACTTGTTGCAGCACTTTTCTATTTGGTAAATGGAAAGCTGACTCATGATTACTTAAATAAAATTATTTAAATAAATATTTAGATAGCTACATATTGAAAGTCAGAAATTTATAATCATTATATTCTCTTTCAACCCCACATTTATATGTTAGATCTCGAAAACTTCTAGTCACTTTCTGAATAGGAAAAAGGAAGAAAAAAGTATATTGAATTCCAAAAATGTATAAAAAAATAAAGTAAGCTAACCTTCCAACCAACTCACATTTTCATAAATATACTGTTATTTTAAAATTCTAAAATTGTAGAATTAAAACGTCTACATTATATGAACATATGAACACAAAAGACTTTTGATAACACATGCATATGCTGAAGGTTTATATTACTCTTTTTTTTGGCTTTTTGGGTCACACCCAGCTATGCTCAGGTGTTATTCCTAGCTCTTCACTAGCTTCTTTACTCCTGGCAATGATCAGATCATATGGGATGTTGGAGATCGAACCTGGGTCTGCCACGCTGCGAGGCAAATGCCCTACCCTCTGTGCTATTGCTCTTATATTGCTCTTATATTACTCTTACATTCACACACTATTGTATATAAAGTGATATCTATCTACCTATCTATCTATACACATATCCATCTATACATATATATTTAAAATTTTCTCTTGAATCCTCCCTTAATATTTTCTTTTGCTTTTTGGGTCACATTCAGTGGTATTCAATGGTTACTCCCTGACTCTGCACTAAGAAATTATTCCTGACAGTGCTCGGGGACTATATGGGATGCCTGAGAACTGACCCATGTTGGCCACATGCAAGCAAGCACCCTACAGTTGTATCATCGCTTATTCCCTCCTCCCCTTAATTCTTGGTAGTTGGTTTTGGGCCAGACCCGGTGTTGCTCAGAGGTACTTCTGCCTCTATGCTCATAGGACCATGTGATGACAGGATTCAACACCTGGACTTCATACAATGGAAGCGGGAACTTGATTTTTTTAATTCTCATTTCATGTTTGATGCTTGATTTATTCCTTCAGAACACACTTGTTAAAACAATTCTTTAAATTCTTTCATATTAATTTTGGATACATGCTTTGTATGGAATTCTTGGGTCCCATGCTATGTCAAAGTAGTTAGAAAATAAAGATAAATACCATAGGATCATGCTCATGTGTGAAGCTAACCAGAGAAAGGGATCAGATAATCCTCAATGGAAACAAACTTTTAAAACTTGATCAATAGAACCGGGAAACCAAATGAAGAAGATTAGTAAAGGAGAAGAGTGCTTCTGACATCCCATATGACTCCCCAGGCACTGTCAGGAACAATTTCTGAGTGCAGAGCAAGGAGAAAGCACTGAGCTACTGAGAGTATCCCACCTGCACAGCAGAGCCTGGCAAGCTGTCCGTTGCATATTCGATATGTTAAAACCAGTAAAAACATTGGATCCCATAAAAATTACATACGTAAATATATGAATATATGCAATGTGTTGTATATTATTTACTTGCTAATAAAATATTCAAGAATCAAAGTGTCATTCATTAATTATGTGACAGTAAGTAAAACAAACAACCAATATTAAACAATATTACATAGTACAGGACTACATATATTCAAAAACATAAACTTAGTTAAATCATAGATACTGTCTTATTTGTCCAAATATATAGTCTGTTTGCTTAAAAACCTTGTAGTGCTATGCCAATTCCTTACCTCCTCAAAGATTTATAAATGGTATTATCTAGTAGAATATCCTCCTCATCATTTCCAAGAAGCCCTCTTCCTAGCTTGTGTTAAAGGCCCAGAGGGATTTGACAAAGCAAATAATAGCCTGTGTAGTGAAAGAACATTACTTATTCTAAAACAAATGTATAGAATGCTAAGACAAATGAATCAAATAAAAATCCACTGCAGCAGATAAACCTTATTACACATATAGCACAAGTTCATTTTATATGAAAGAATGCCTCCTTTTTAGTAGAGGAAATGTATGAGCTCGTCTTCAGGAAAAACTAGCTGCTTATTAAACCCCATATCATTTACATTAGAATTCTCTACCCAATTGATTTGTCTTCTTTTTCGTTGGGGGAAGCTGGGTAGTTTGTGATTTGGGCCAACCTTGAGGTGCTCAGCTCTTCCTGAAGTCCCTCTTCAGTTTGCTCTATTCCCCTCCTCCTCTTCCAAGAACACTCTAATGCTGTATATGTTTACTTCTTCTGATGCTTTATTTAGACAATTCTTTATTGATGCCAAGTTTAGACAATAGCAAAATTCAGATCTCTTGCTCTCCTGTCATTTAGAATTTCCAGTCTCCTTCTGAACCTTTGCTTATTCATGAAGCTCCTTGTGGTTCCTGTGTTTCCACTGATATTCCTATATTTCCTGTAATTCCTGTATTTTCACTGTTCTCTCAGAATCCTGAGAAATTTAATTTGCAGAGTGAATAACTTTTACAAAAGATAATATAGGCATAGATATAGATATGTGGTTATACTTATATAGCTCCGAGTACATACTAGTCCCATGGTCCTTTATACACACATTTTTCCCCAAATGGAAACCTATATTATATAATTATTGACCTTTATATTTATATAGTTTTCTTCACAACTCACCTGTGGATTTCTATGTTGGACTAAAAATCATTTATAATATTGGGATTTTCCTGGAGTCAGGCAGACCTGGGATTGAATGCTATTCTTAAACACTTCTAGGAATCTGGTTATGGACAAGATATTTGATATCTTAATTTAAACTTTATTTCAAATGTTAAATAGAAATCAAATACCTGACTCTTGAAGATATGTCAAATAGGGAATCATAAAGCATCCATTGTGATATTCCCTTTACATATCCTAAAAACAGTTATAACAGCCAAGTATTTGTTAAACATAATATCCACTCAATTAATGATGATTAATGTCATTTATGCTTTTTCTCCTATTATTGCTTTCACAATGACAGCTGCAATCCAGGAACTCCAAATATATTTTGGAAGAGCTTTGTTACTCCCCAGGTGGCAACTCCTTACAGATTTTTCAGGCAGACGAGTATTATAGAGATCACAGAACAATATTACTCAAAGCAAACCGACCCTCACAAATATATTGGCTTGATCTGACAGACCTTGCTATAGTGCAAATGAAGAGAATTGCAGCTGGAATAAGCCATCTGGGGTCTTCTGAGGCATCAAGCCCATAGGAGATAATGAAAACATACATCACCAGTAACCTTTTAGGCCAACCGGGCTATTGAACATAACAGGAACATAATGTCTTTCTTGATGTGTCAGAAATTCTCTACTCCTGCCTACAGGTAGTTTATCAAATTGCCCCAACTTATTGCTTCAATATGCATTCAAATTTAATGTGCCCTATATGCCTGGATCCTTTTCACAAAGCCATCAAGGTTCCAGGAAACTGTTGTGTCTGAATGCCAAAGCCGCTAAGAGACAGAGATACTGAAGGTTGAAACTTAAACCTGATCTACTAGAGAAATAAGAAGAGAAAACAGGGAAATTATATACAAAAAGAAATAGTTCCTAAGGTTCCATGGAAAAGTTCACACAATGTGCAACTACATTTGTCCTAGAATGGGACAAGTTTTGATAAAATGTTGGTGTCACAAATGCATCAGGTAATGTGACACAAATTTAAAATGACTATACATTCCATTACCCAAATCACCCTTGATAATGGAAAATTATTGTTAAGAAGCTATTTTTAGTATGTCTTAGAAATATGAAGATATGTGATATGTTTGTCTACGTGAAATAGTACCCTTGATTATCCAGAGAGATAAGCATTCAAAAGGAAGCATGGGGTTTTGTGATTCTATGATGTATCAATCCACTATTCAGATTTTCGTCTGGGCAAAGATTTTTTATGAATTAATAAAAGACATCACTGAGGTTCATCAAGAACCTGAATGAATGGTTTGAGGCTCTTTGTATTCCTGAAACAGCCAGATGCATTGGGCTACACTGGCACATGGTAGGGTCAAATGGAAATGTTACTGGTGCTCGCTCGAAAGCAAATCGATGAATAACGGGGATGTCAAGAGATCAAGTGATCAAGAACACTAAGACATAGAAACTGAGGATTGTAATTGATGGACACAATGACACAATTTGGTAAAGAAGTCATTCATTAGTATGGATCCACTAACATAAAAGGCAGTGTGATAATTAAACTTCAGACCAAAGAGATAGTGGTTAAGTTCCTTGTTTTGCTTATGACTCATCTGGCTTTGATCCTTGTCACTAATAGTTCCCTGAGCACAACCAGGGGTAAACCTAAAGCACAGAGCCAGGAGTAGTCCTTGATCAAAACCAGGTGTGGGGCGGGGAGCGATAACCCAGCCACGGGTAGGGCATTTGCCTTGCATGCGGCGGTCCATGCCGGCCTGGGTTCGATCCTGGGCATCCCATATGGTCCCCTGAGCACCGCCAGGAGTAATTCCTGAGTGCAGAGCCAGGAGTAACCCTTGAGTGTCGCCGGGTGTGACCCAAAAAGCAGAAAAAGCAAAAAAAAAAAAAAAAAAAACAAGTGTGGCCCAAATATCCCTCCCCAAGTTATAATAATTGAATTTTGCCACTATATACTGATTTCTGTTCTAAAATGTTTATATGTGAATATATTTAATGACATTCTAGCCAGGGAAATATTTATTCAAAGAAATTGAAACATGATATATCAATTCAATTTTCTCAAGAAATACCCTAAAGTACTATTGAAATCTAATAGACGGCCACTTGTCACTTGTCTTATCATTGTTGTTGAATTAAATTCATTTCCCTAATGCTGTTTTGTTATAGTGTGTTGTATACTGTTCAATTAATGGCTCTAAAATCAAAGAGCATGGATTCTTAAGTGTGGGAGTGTTGCAGGACTCCTCTAGAAACCTCTGCATCTGCCCTGGATTGCCTACTGCAGGTCACTTCCGTAGATAGGGGGGTAGTCTAAATGTGGCAGTTTATCTGACCATGTATTCTATACTGGCTGGTATAAATATTTTCTCGTGCTATTCTCTTCTCATCGTGGGAGTAGCTAGATTTTACCAGCATATTTATTTGCATGGCCACATTGGATCTCTAAGTAATTAGACCAGAGAGAAATGCTGTTTGCCTCCAAGCAAGCATGCATGGCTCCCCTGATAACTCAAAGGCAACTAAAATACAAAACTACCGTGATGTAGACGAGACTCTTGTGAAGGCTTGGAGAAATATTTAACTGGCATTAGTATTAGTCTTTGGTACAGAGACATGCCATCTCAGAAACCCCCTTCTTTACCCTATAAGCATTTCCATGCAGATCTTGGCTCAAAACATTAGCATATAATAGGGCTCAGGTGAGGTGCTGGGAGAAACTACTTAAGGGCATTTGACCCTTTCTGCTTTCCATAATAGTGGGAGGTCTGAGTTGCAAGGTTATAAAACCAGCCTGCTTTCTCTCTCTCTTTTTTGTGGGGGGGCTCTCTTTGTGAGCTTGCACCCTTCTTGGGAGTCTTGTCTTATTCTCCTTTTACAGGGCCTTAACACGTGGTGGCCACCATCTTGGCCTACATGTGTCTGGGGGCTCTAGCTGGGAATTCTAAGCACAGGGTTTTTCCTACTGCTGATTTGTATGACTGAACCTGTGATAAATAAAGTCTTTTAAAACTGCATCGGATTCTTGATTCTTCATCCATTCCCTGCCGGCTTCGGAGGTAGAAGGGAACTGGCTTCCCGGCACTGTCGGGGACTCCAGTGGCATTCTCCAACATGGGAGAACGTATAAGCATGCCTAATATTTGTGCTAATACTTAGAACAATTTTATATGAAAATACTTTCTATGTTTTCTTGATGTTATATGTGCAATTGAGCTGAGAGAATCATAAAGTCTTTCCCAAGGCCATCTGCTAGCAAAGAGAAGATTCCAGTTAAGTCTGTATAATAAGAAAGATTTCACCATTTCTTTTATTCTCTTTTAACAGATCATGGTGCTATATTTTATTCAGTTCTAAATATATTTCACAATATTCTTCATAATAATGTAATTCAGAAAAATCTTTAAATTATCAGGTTGAAAAATTTATACATTTGAAATTGCTTTATGAGAACTTATTACTCCCTAAATGGCATGTTTAGAGGGCATTAAAATATGTCTACAACAAATGTAACTTATATTTAATACATTTTATAAAATTAATGAATAGAGAGTTTTAACAATTTGCTCAAGAATATATAGACAATACATGAAGAAGGGTGCATTGAACAAAATGCTTCTCTATTCTAGCTTGTTCTGAAAACCATTCTATGGTATCTCTTAATGAGAGGATGATTTATTTTATTAATCATTACTACATGTGACATTTTTATAGGTCTTAGGTAACCATATCCTACCTGTTGAGTATTTAACATAGTAATGTCACTAAATGCAGTATTTCAAAGTAAGATGCATTTAGCAGATACACTGGAAAATTGGGAGACAAGTAGAAACAACATAATCATAGCTTTGTGTATTTTAATTAAATCATCTGGTAAAGTTAAAGAAAGACATGACATAAACATGGATAATGTTATTTGTGTTTTGGTATAAGTATAATATTTCAAACTCTTTCCTTTACCCTGATGCCAAACAAATGAATTTCTTTTGAAATAAATAATGATAGTTTCCACAATTATCCTCTAAGTGGATCTTTGTATATATTCATTCCTGAGTTGAATTTCTTTCTTGGCCTTCTTCACATTTCCCACTATTCAGTTCTATCAATTAAATGTTTTGCTGAAATTTTAGTCAAACATATCAAATGTTATGCTGAAATGTCCTCCCTTTATTCATTATATCATATTGCTTACAAGGAAAACACCTCACCCACTGTACTATTGCTCCAGCCCTGAATCTGGCTACTTCTGTATTTTCTATCTGTCTGATCCATACTTTTTTATGCCATCTCTTCTTTCTCCTGCTCTTTTCTCTTGACATTTAGCATATGACATTATCTCCATGACAAATTGACTTTGTAAAACAAAAGACAAATAAGAACAGATAGCTGAATAATGAAAATGTACACTTAAATATATAATCACTGTATCACTGTATCACTGTCTTCCCATATATCATCGACTTGCTCAAGTGGGCAACAGTAACATTTCAATACATCTGTCACATGTGAGATAGTCTAAGGGCATCATCCCACTCCAGGAACATAAAGAGCCTCAAACCATTCCATCAGATCATGGGAATGAGATCCATAATTGTTACTGGTATTGCCATATCAAATAGGACACAGGTAGCTTGCCAGGCTCTGCCATGCAGGTGGGATATAAAGTAGGAACTTTATAGTTTTATAAATAGACAAGTGCCATGGATGTGTTATAACTATGCCATTTAATTTCCTAAAACTAAAAAAAAGCCCTGAGGGACAATTTTCTTCAAAGTATGCAGTTCCCCCCAAAGTCTAATGCAGATTTTAGACTACATCGAGTGATGCTTAGGGGTTACTCCTGGATCAGTGCTCAAGAATTACACCTGGTGGTGCTCAGGAGCAGATGGGATGCCGGGGACCAAACATAGGTCGGCCACATGCAAGGCACTGATTGTAGCTCCAGTCCCTGGTCTGTTTCAAGCTTCTGACTAAACATAATAATTATAAAGCTTGGAGAGAACCTAGGACTTCTTTTTTAATATCCTTTTCTTCTTTACGAACAACCCATGATGGAGAAATAAAAATAGAAAATTACCAGGAAGAGAAAACAGGAAAATGTAGTAATTTTAGAATATTTTTAAATCTTCACTTGAGGAAAATAATCACAACTATTCTGTATTTATTTATTTTTTTTTAATTTTTTATTATACCACAGTGAAACATACAATTACAAAGGTGTTCATAATTGGTTCTTGGTAATACAGTATACCAGCACCCATCCCACGACCAGTGCCCCATTTCCACCACCAATGTACACCACCCCTCCCGCCCACCCCCATGCTGCCTTAATAGCAGGTACCCCAATTTCCTCTCTTTCTCTCTCTGTCTCTCTCTCTGTCTCTGCATCTCTCTCCCTCTTATTTTACACATTGTGGCTAGCCCTGCAGGTATTTAGAGTTTATCACTTAAGTCTCTTGTGTATATTCAATGGTGAGTTTTAATCTGCCATTACCATTTCCCACATTTAGTAAAACACTGGTATCTATTTATATCCTATTAATGAATGCAGTCATTCTATATCTGTCCTTTTCCTTCTGACTAATTTCACTCAGCATGATAGTCTCCATGTCCATCCATTTGCAGGTAAATTTCATCATTTCATCTTTTCTGACAGCCGCATAGTATTCCATAGTGTAGATGAACCACAGTTTCTTTAGCCAGTCCTCTGTTCTCGGGCATTTAGGTTGTTTCCAGATTCTAGCTATAGTGAATAGCAGAGATGAATAAAGAAGTACAGATAGTGTTTCTGCTATGTGTTTTTGGGTCTCTAGGGTATATTCCCAGGAGTGCTATTGCTGGATCAAATGGGAGCTCAATATCTAGGTTTCGGAGGAATGCCCATATTGTTTTCCAAAAGGGCTGGACCAGTCAGCACTCCCACCAACAGTGGATCAAAGTCCCTTTTTTCCCCACAACCATGCCAGCACCGGTTGTTCTTGCTGTTTTGGATGTGTGCCAGTCTCTGTGGTGTGAGATGGTACCTCATTGTTGTTTTGATTTGCATCTCCCTGATGATTAAAGATGAAGAACACTTTTTTCATATGCCTTTTGGCCATTCGAATTTCTTCTTTTTTGGGAGCTTCTGTTCATTTCTTCTCCCCATTTTTTGATGGGGTTGGCTGTTTTTTTCTTGTGAAGGCCTAACAGTGCCTGATATATCCTGGATATTAACCCCTTGTCAGATGGGTATTGGGTGAATATCTTTTCCCACTCTGTGGATTGTCTTTGTATCTTGGTCACCGTTTCTTTTTGAGCTGCAGAAGCTTTTTAGTTTTATATAGTCCCATTTGTTTATCTTTGCTTCCATTTACTTATTCAGTGGTGTGTCATCTTTAAAGATACTTTTCGTTTCAATGTCGTAGAGCGTTTCTCCTATGTTTTCTTCGATGTACCTTATAGATTCATGCCTGATGTTGAGATCTAGAATCCATTTTGATCTGACTTTTGTGCATGGCGTTAGAAGGAGGTCTAAGTTCATTTTTTACATGTAGCTGCCCAGTTTTCCCAGCACCATTTGTTGAAGAGGCTTTCTTTGCTCCACTTAATATTTTTTGCTCCGTTATCGAAGATTAAGTCGTTGTATATTTGAGAGTGTGTTTCAGGATATTCAGTTCTATTCCATAGGTCTACGGGTCTGTCTCTATACCAATATCACACTGTCTTAATGACAACTGCTCTGTAGTAGAGCTTGAGGTTGGGGAAAGTGATACCTCCCATCTTCTTTTTCCAAGGATTGCTTTAGCTATTCGTGGGGGGTTGATTATTCCTACAAATTTCAGGAATGTTTGTTCAATTTCTTTGAAGAACATCATGGGTATCTTGATAGGGACCACATTGAATCTGTATAAAGCTCTAGGGAGTATTACCATTTTGATAATGTTAATCCTTCCGATCCGTGAGCAGGGAATATGTCTCCATTTCCATAGGTCTTCTTTTATTTCCTGAAGTAACGTTTTGTAGTTTTCTTTGTAGAGATCCTTTACATTCTTTGTCAAACTGATTCCTAGTTATTTGATTTTCTGCGGCGCAATTGTGAATGGGATAGTTTCTTTAATGCCCCTTTCTTCTCTTTTCGCTGTTTGCATATAGGAAGGCCATTGACTTTTGGGTATTGATTTTGTACCCTGCTACTCTGCTATAGGAATGTATTATTTCTAGGAGCCTCTTGGTAGAGAGTTTCGTGTTTTACAGGTATAAAATCATGTCATCTGCAAATAGCGATAACTTGGCTCTTCCCTTCCTATCTGGATGCCCTTAATGTCTTTTTTTCTTCCCTGATTGCTGTGGCAAGTACTTCCAGTACTATATTGAATAGAAGTGGTGAGTGGGGCAGCCTTGTCTTGTGCCTGGTCTTAAGGGAAGGCTTTCATTTTTCCCCATTGAGAATGATGCTCGCTGTGGGCTTGTAGTAGATGGCCTGGATTATCATGTTGAAGGGTCCTTCAATCCCCATTTTACGAGAGCTTTCATCATGAACCGGTATTGAATCTTGTCAAATGCCTTCTCTGCATCTATTGATATGATCATATGGTTTTTATTTTTTTTTTTGTTGATATGATGTATTATGTTGATTGACTTGCGGATGTTGAACCATCCTTGCATTCCCGGGATGAATCCCACTTGGTCATGGTATACAATCTTTTTGATGACTCTTTGGATTCTATTTGCTAGTATTTTGTTGAAGATCTTAGCATCTGTATTCATCAGGAGATTGGTCTATAGTTTTCCTTTTTTGTGGCATCTTTGTCTGCTTTGGGTATCAGGGTGATATGTGCCTCATAAAAGCTATTTGGGAGTGTTTCTGTTTCTTCAATTTGCCGGAAGAGCTTAAAAAGAATTGGGAGTAGGTCCTCTTTAAAGGTTTTGTAGAATTCACTGGTGAATCCATCTGGACCTGGGCTTTTGTGTTTGGGGAGACTTTTGATTACCGATTCTATTTCCTCAATGGAAATAGGTTTGTTGAGGTATTCCAAATCTTCTTGTTGCAGACTTGGGAAGGTATAGGAATTCAGGAATTTGTCCATTTCTTCTAGGTTTTCTTGTTTTGTGGTGTGTGGCGTACAGGCTCTCATAGTAATCTCTGATGATCTTTTGAATTTCTGTGGTTTCTGTTGTGATGTCCCTGTTTTCATTTCTGATTCTATTTATTTTGGTTCTCTTTTCCTTTTCTTATAAGTCTTGCAAGTGATTTGTCAATCTTGTTTATTTTTTCAAAGAACCAGTTTTTGGTTTTGTTGATCTTCTGGATTGTTTTTTGACATTCCATCTCATTGATTTCTGCTCTAAGTTTTATTATTTCTTTCTTTCTGCTTGTTTGGGCTCCTTTTGTTGATCACTCTCTAAGATCTTATGTTGTGAAGTCAGACTGTTTATGATGGCCTTTTCTTCTTTTCTGATGAATGCTTGAAGAGCTATGAACTTGCCTCTTAACACTTCTTTCGCTGTATCCCACAAGTTCTGGTAATTTGTGTCTTCAGTCTTATTTCTTTCAAGGAATCTTTGGATTTCCTCTTTGATTTCTTTTATGACTTGCTGGTTGTTCAGCAGTGAGCTGTTTAGTTTCCAGGTACTTGGTATTGGTCTCCGTTTTTGTGTACAATTAACTTCTATTTTCAGTGCATCATGGTCTGAAAAATAGTTGGCACAATTTCTATCTTCTTGATTGTATGGAGGTATGATTTACAGCTCAGCATGTGATCTATTTTGGAGTATGTTCCATGTGCACTGGAGAAGAAAGTGTAATCAGCTTTTTGGGATGAAATGCCCTTTATATGTCTACCAGCCCTCTTTCTTCCATCTCCTCTTTTAGGGCCAGTATTTCCTTGGTAAGTTTCAATCTTGTTGATCTATCCAGGGTTGATAGAGCAGTGCTGAAGTCTCCAACTACAATCGTGTTGCTGTCAATGTCTTCTTTGAAGTCTATTAGTAGTTGTTTTAGGTATTTTGCTGGCCCCTCATTGGGTGTATATATGTTTAATAGCGTGATTTCTTCCTGATATATGCATCCCTTGACTATTAAGAAGTGACCTTCACTGTCCCTTCTGACCTTTTTCAGCCTGAAGTCTATGTTGTCAGATACCAGTATGGCTACCCCAGCCTTTTGGATGGGTTGTTTGAATGAAGGATTGTTTTCCAGCCTTTTATTTTTGAGCCTGTCTTTGCTCTGATTGTTCAGGTGTGTTTCTTGCAAGCAGCAGAATGTCGCATTCAACTTTTTGATCCATTGTGCCACTCTGTGTCTCTTAACTGGTGCATTTAGACCATTGACATTGAGAGAGATTATTGTCATGGGATTTTTGTGCCATCTTTCTGAATAGGTTGGTTGTTCTTTTTGCGTTATGTCTCGTTTTATAGTAGATCTTTCAGTCCTTCTTTTTAAAGTTGGTTTTGATTTTACAAAGTTCCTAAGCTGTTGTTTATCCAAGAAGTTGTATATCTGTCCTTCAAATCTGAGCGAGAGTTTAGACGGATAAAGAATTCTTGCTGAGGTATTCATTTCATTAAGTTTTTTTACTATATCCCACCACTGCCTTCGGGCTTGGAGGGTGTCTTCTGAGAAGTCTGCTGAAAGTCGAATGGATGCTCCTTTGTATACAATTTCCTTCTTTGATCTTGCTGCCTGAAGAATTCTGTCTCTGTCTATGGCATCCATTACTTTAACTAGGATGTGTCTTGGGGTCTTTCTATTGGGGTCTCTTCTTGCTGGTACGCGTTGGGCTTCTTGGATCTGGATGCCTTCGTCCTTTAACTCGGGAACTTTTCAGCCAGGATGTTTT
>JAJIBD010001396.1:0-30391 GCA_021461705.1 Cryptotis parvus | reverse complement strand
CTCAAAACAGAAAATCCTGAAAATGCAAGTTCCCCTTCTCAGAAATTGCCCTTGATGTCATTCCTCGTGACTGCAGTCTGGCACTCAACTGTGTTATGAGGAAGATCGAGAGATGTTAGAAGTTTGTGGATGTTTATAAAAAGTATATTCCCTGTTGTGTGATTTGTGGGATGTTGGGCCATACCCAACTGTGCTCAGGGCTTACTTCTGACTCTGTGATCAAGGGATCATGTGGGTGAGGGATTAGCTGCTTGCAAAACAAGAACCATAGTTACTATACCTCCAGCCCCAGAACTTTGAGAGGCTTTCAGTTCCTGGTAACTCAGATAAGGAAGTTTGGAGTGCCTCTGACATAGATCACTATGTTGGGCTTTAGCCTACATGCAGATCAGCTGGGACCTTCCAAAACACACAGATCAGCTGGGCCCTCGCCAAAAACACAAAAACTCTAATTCAGTAGGGCCAGCTGGGTTCCTGAGATCTATTTCTTTGGCAGGTGTTTGAGATGCTGGACGCTAGTCCACCCTTGAGTGCAAGGAGACATCTCAACTTCTCCCCCTTCACCACCTAGAGATGTTTCCTAGCAGAACTTTTTATTGCATAACGAAATGCTTCCATCTCCAGCCAGACTTCAGTAGTTTCTTGAAGAATCTGTTTTTTGCTCACATGTTAGTGCAATTTATTTTATGTTACATCCAAGTATGAGTCATCACTGGTACATGCCAACATTAATGTGTTAATCAAGGCTTGAGTAAAAAACCTGGTCAAATAGTAGATTAATAGAACATTGTATTTTTTGGTTTGAATTTAGATACGCGGTGTATAATTTGAATAAGTTAGCTTCCACATGCCTGAATATCACATGGATCATACTTATACTAAAAATATTGTTATTATTTATCTGAAATTCAAATGTCACTTGGCAGGGGGGTCCTAGTTTTTTATTTGTTTTTAGCTAAGTCCTAGCTAGTCTTACAAAGGTCGTTTTGTACCCAGGCATTGATTTTTTTTTTTAATTTTTTAAAATAACGGCAGAAGATGCTTTAATTTATACTCTCTAAATACTTAATCTTCATCACATTATTTGTTTCATTTGTTTGAGTTATTATATCTAATTATGATTTTAAAAATAGTAGAAAAATTTCCTGTTCATAAACAGATGACAGAAATATATTTGGAAATTTGAGCCAGGATATAGCTCAGCAGAACACTTGCCTTGAATGTTTGAGATACTGCATTTGATCTTGAGCACCACCAGAAACATTTGGGGAGGGTGTGTTTTGGAGGCCACACCCAGCAGTGCTCAGGGCTACTCCTAGCTCTTTGCTCTGGGACATCGGTGGACCCAGTGGTACTGATGGAACATACAATGTCAGGTATTAAATCTGGGTCAGCAACATGCAAGGCAAATGCCTTAACTTTGTACTTTCTCTCCAGCCCACATATTATTTTTTTTAATGTAGCTTAAAAACAATATGTGAGTTGAACTTCTAATCAGTTTTAAATATTCATGATCCTATTTTCAGAAAGTTTTTATTACTTGGAATTTGGGGGGCTTGTTTTTATTTTTACATGTAAAATGCTAACTTAATGAAAATGAATAATCCTGTTAAATGGAGTTAGGGTGGCAAATATAAGCTAGAAAAAAGGTAAAATCATCTTGTAGGAGAACTAATCTCACCTGTTTCTAGAAGATCATTGTGGTGGGTGAGGTAAAGAAATAATGGAGAATGGAGTGAAAGGAACAAGAGGTGATATGGGAGGCAGCGAGAAGTCAGGCCTCTTGTGGTCTTTATTCATAACATCTACATCATTATGAATTTCACTGAGAATGACTACTTCTGTGGTGCTCATACCATGTTAACACTCTTGCAGAACAACTTTAAACTGTACAAAAAATAAGGTCCGAAACTACAGCTCTCTCTAAAGGCACGGCGGTGATCAGAGATGCTGGCCAATTTGGGAGGGATGTCAAGAATTGGCACAGTGGGGCCAAGGGCAGGACAATTTTGGACCTAGTACTTAAACCTAGTACTTAAAGGTAATGAGAGTATAGTGAGAACCTAGAGTATACTAAGAACCTGAGTACTTAGTAATGAGTATGGTCCCGCATTGCAGAGCCTAGCAAGCTGTCCGATGCGTGTTTGATATGCCAAAACCAGTAACAAAAATGTTTATTTTTCCTGACCCCGAAAGAGCCCTTAGTATAGCAGCAGTAAGAAAGGCGAACAAGCAATGCCTGATAAAATTTCACGGCCATCCTAGGCTGCCAAAACTAAGAAGGACTAAAATGACTATCTGTACTTTCAATGCACGTATGCTACATCGGAAGCATATATTGAGGATCTGACGGCAAGCGCAAAGATCAAGTAAGACATCATTGGTCTGACTGAGACGAGGGAGGTGTCGGTCGCATCATGCTGTATTTGACACTGGAGAAGAATTGTTCCTTGGAACATGCAATGAAAGAGGCGTCGGTGGCGTTGGTGTCCTTGTCAATATGAACATGGCCGTCAACATTAATTCATTTGAATTCCTAACAAACCGGATAGGACGATTACACTTGAAGAGATATGGCCCACTGCCAGCAATTTCTATCTTCATTGTCTACACCAACATCCACATACAAAGGGAGATGAAATTGAGAAATTCTACATGGAACTGGAGTTCTATAAAAAGATCACACCTTCTACAAGATCATAGTCGGTGATTTTAATGCCAAGATAGGACCGAGAAGATCGGCTAAAGAACTCCACATCGGGACCCATGGCCTAGAATGGAACAAACAGGGTGAGAGACTCTCTGAATTCATCATGTCCACCAAGACCATTCATGGGAACTCACAGTTCCAGAATGCTGAAGCGAAACGTTGGACATGGGGAATCTCCTGGTGGACAGTTCCACAATGAAATTTACCACATCATCTTCAATCGATGGTTTTGTCTGACTGATGTTGCTGTCGTTCCCAAATTCCAAACAGGATCAGACCACCGTCTCCTTTGTGCAAAATTCTACTTCCTGCAACGGGGAGAAAAGACTGCAAAGTTTAAGAAGAGAACTCCCAGAATGACCACTAACTGGGAACTCTTTGGCACCATTGCGGCAACATGAGAAGATACCACCATTGACGACATCGATGAAGAATACAACCGACTGGTTCAGCACCTCCATGATTGTGCAAAGAATGCCGAGAGAGAAGAGACAAAAAAGAACGCCTGTCTTCAGAAAGTCTCCGAGCTCATTATGGCCAACGTAGTAAGGCGCAAGTCTCAGGAGACCAAATGCTAACGTCCAAGCTTGCTAAACAGTGCAGAGAAGCGATAAAAAGAAGACCTCCAAAGACAGAGAGAGCAGAAATACTGGAAGATGCAGCAGAAGCCAGAAAAAGCACTTGCACTGCCCGCCTGTCCTTCGCCAAATATAAAACCAAGATGACTGCCCTCCGACACCCTGATGGATCTATCACATCTTCCAGAAAAGGCAATGGAGAATTATCCAGGACTTCTACTCAGATCTCTTTGATAGCCACATCCACCTGCCCACATACCAAATTCCACAGGATGGATATGTCATTCTCAACATTCTCCCTTCTGGAATCCGACATGCCATCTCGTCGGTAAAGAAGGGAACAGCACCAGGTTCCAGACAAAGTCAGACCGAAAACCTGAAGAATCTGCTGTCGGTACTCATCAATACACTAGCTCGGCTCTTCACACGCTACCTGTCCTGAATGCAAGGTGCCCTCCCAATGGAAAACCAGCAGGGCAGTTCTACTGTTCAAGAAGGGGGACATTCCACGACATTGGCAACTATCACCCCATCTGCCTGTTGTCTGTCACCTACAAAGGTGTTTACACGAGTCATCCTGAACAGGATTGGCAGAACACTAGATGAAGGACAACCATGCGAGCAAGCTGGCTTCTGTAAAGGATTCAGCACAATCGACCATATCCACACAGTAACCAAGCTCATTGAGGTTTGTAGGGAGTACAAGATGCCGCTCTGTCTCACATTCATTGATTTACAGAAAGCCTTTGATTCTGTGGAGACTGAAGCGAGGTCATCAAAGCCCTAGCCAAAAAGGGTGTTCAAACCCAATACATCAAAATCCTCCGTGAGCTGTATTATGGATTCACCACCAGGATCTCACCATTCTACAAAAAGTGATCATTGATGTCAAAAGAGGGGTTTCGACAGGGTGATACCATTTCACCGAAAGCTCTTCAGCGCCACCCTCGAGAACATCATGAGACAATTAGAATGGGAAGGAATGGGAGTGAAGATAGATGGTCGGCAACTACACCACCGCTTCGCTGATGACATAGTTCTAATAACACCAAACATTAGCCAAGCAGCACAAATGCTGGCTGACTTCGACCGAGAATGTGGAAAGATAGGTCTACAGCTGAATCTAAAGAAAACTATGTTCATGAAAAATGAGCTAGGTCCAGAGGCCCCATTTCACTCTCAATGGAACAGGACATCTCTGAATGCAGCAGCTATGTGTACCTAGGTCGAGAAGTCAACATGATGAATGACCTAAAACCTGAGCTGCGCACGAGGGAAGAGAGCGGCATGGAATGCCTTCAAAGGCATGAAAGAAATAGCTAAAAAAGGACAAAGAAACTCCGGCTCCAGGCACATCTCTTTGTCTCCACCATTCTCCCCTGCATTAACATACGCCTCAGAGACCTGGGCCACTACCAAAGCAGGATGAGAAAGCTATTCGGGTCTCCCAGAGAGGAATCGAAAGAGCCATGCTTGGAATATCATGCCTCACTCAAGTGATAGAAGGAATTTGGAGTTCTGACCTCCCTTGCTATTCCAGAATCAGGGGCGCTGTCCGTTTGCCAAGGCATCGAAAATCAGATGGGCTGGACATGTAATGCGATTTGGAGACAACTGCTGGACTAGAGCCATTACCGTCCTGGATCCCACGGGATGTCAAAAGATCACGTGGCCGCCCACCTACGATATGGTCAGACTTCCTTGTCAAGACCCTGAAGGAACCGATTTGAGGCTCTTCATATTCCTGAATCAACCAGATGTCATTGGGCTACATTGGCACGTGATAGGGTCCAATAGAAATGTTACTGGCTACCCGCTCGAGCAAATCGATGTATAACGGGATTCAAGTGATCAAGTGAAGTGATCAAGTACTTAACCTCCAGTTGAATGGTTTATTTTGCACAGAAAACAAATTTCTCCAAAGAGAAGAGGCATGATATGAGCAGAAGGAAACCACACTCCTTAGTGGAAGGAAAAAAAAGGAAACAAAATAACAGTTTATAGTCAGTCCTTCATCTTTGGTTTCAATTCAGCTCCTTGGACATCAGCATTGATAGAAATTGGGAGATGTTTGCAATAATACTGTAAATTAATACTGGGAGGCTAAGCCTCTCATCTCTGTGCTGAAATATTTCTACCCCACAGGTGCTACCTTTATCCAGGACATGGAATTTACTTTCTACCCAGGAGGGAGAGAGGGTTCAAATCATTCAAAAAGGTGAAACACTTGACTCTGAGAACAATATGTACATTAAAACCAACATTCAAGGTCAGCTCCTCCCTATTCCAGAAAAATCCACCATTGAGATAGAGGCCCACCGTGGAGCTTTACCATTACTCAGACTCAGGTATGTGTGACCAATTTTCACATCGGTAAATCAGGGGATAAAGCATCTCTCCCAATATTTTGTGAAGATGCAGTGAGTTACCACATGGATTGTCCATAGAACAATGTGTAACACGTGAAATGAGGTTAACATCATTGTTGTTATTCCTGTTGTTGTTTAATAGATAGTGAGAATATTGCCTGTTTCTATGTGTAAGAAGGTCAATGTAAGCTACCCAGTACTATTCAATAATAGTAATCAATATCAGCCTTGTTAGGAGAGGTTGGCAGGGATGGAATAATTTTATCATTTTTAATTATTCTTGTTTTCTGCACTGGGAAAAAACATTAGAATTTTTTGCTTGTGATCTAATTTTTAGTCTGCTTTAAAAATCACAGATCGCTCTGCTTCACAGCATTGCAACTCAGTAATGCATAAAACCAGGCAAGCTGAAAGTTTAAAATGGGGAAGTTGAGAGTCTGAGAGCCTTTTTTTCCTCATGGCGTAGAGGAAGCCCTCTTCTATCTACCTGGAATGGGCAATACAGTCAATGTGATGTGTTCCTTGAAATGCTGCCTGAAGGAAGGGAACGACGGCCTCAACCCCACTTGCTTTGTCACAGCTCTGGTTTGAGTTGCACTATGGATCCTTCTGGCCTTTTCTTTTCTCTGGTTCGAGAGCTGAAAGTCAGAGCAGTGAGGGGGAAGGAGTGGGCCAGCGGGCACCTGGACTTGTGTAGGATCAGATTGCGGACCTGTGCTTCCCATTCAAAAGGAGAGATGCGAGTCCTTTTCTTTCCCAGAAACCTTTAAGACTTAGCTCAAGCATAAATGACAGGTCTAGGACAAACTGGACAAAACTGAAGGGATAGAGTTAGAAGGACTTGAACCCAGAACCTACCCCTACCATATGCAGCCTTTGACTCTGGCAATGTCTTCACTTTGGAAGTCTCTGTGCCCTGGGCATCAGGCGCCCCTCCTCTGGCTACTGTGAGAAAGGAGGTAGGCAATGCCCCTGGCACAGAGGGGCAATGACTCTGCCAACAGTGGTGGCATTGACTGTACCCTTATTTTCAGCACTATATTTTTAGTTCATTCAGGTTGTTGGAATGGTTTTGCCTGCTTTTTTATATAAATTCAGGAACTTGCCAAAGGTACGTGCTCCAATTAAATGAAAAAACTGAAAAAGTATATCTGTTGCAGCTGTGACCTCCACAAGTCGTAGAAACTATACTCTCACATCTGGTGCCATCACGGAGCGCAAGTCCTACCACATCCACCAGAATATCACTTACCAGGTGTGCAAGCACGCCCACACACACACGAGGCCTTCTCACCTCACCCAGCAGCTCACTGTGGATCGGGTCTTCGTCTCATACCTAGAAGGAGAAAATATGCTCACATATGCGGTGAACAGTCTTATTGGCCCTGTCGAAGGTACGGCTTCACTTTCTGTTTAATGCTTGGCTTGGCTTTGCACTATACCTGTAGTGCTCAGGGGCTACTCCTGGCTCTGTGCTTGGGAGTTGCTCCTGTAGGTGATAATGTGAAGGTGGGAATCAAACCTGAGCCTCCTATATGCAGAGCTTGGGTCCTTTGAGTCATCTCTCTGGCCTTTTATGTTTTTAATTTGAAAATTAAAAAAATTTCATTAGTTTATAATTAGCTCCCCCTTCCCTCCCCATTGTTGTGGTCTTGCTATCCAGGGATTGCACACTAGTGTTCACTAGGGGTCAGAGAGGCAACATCAGTGATCAGACTCAGCAGTGTCAGGGGTCAACTGAGTGTCTCACACAAGGCAGATGTTATCTGTGGGCCCTACTTTTTTACTTGTCGTTGGCAAAATGTTCATCTATCTTTCTTTATGCCTTTTTAGTGGCCTCATAATGATACAGAAAGGTTACTAAGGGGGTCCTGAGTGCCAGGCTCTGTTTTTTTTTTTTTTTTTTTTTTTTTTTTTTTTTTGTTTTTTGGTCACACCCGGCAATGCTCAGGGGTTTCTCCTGGCTCTGCACTCAGGAGTCACTCCTGGCGGTGCTCGGGGACCATATGGGATGTCGGGGATCGAACCCGGGCCGGCATGGGCCGGCCGCGTGCAAGGCAAATGCCCTACCCGCTGGGCTATTGCTCCGCCCCATCCAGGCTCTGTTTTTTTTTTGCGGGAAAAGTTCCTAAAGGATTCAATGAGGCGATTACTAGCCTTTGTAACAAAATTAGATGTCTATATGCAAACGAATTAAGATGGATTCCCCACCTCAAACATGGGGCTGGAGTACTTGCCTTGCAAGAGGCTGGCTCAGATTTGATCCCAAGTACACCATACAGTCCCCCAAGCCATGCCAGGAGTGATTCCTGAGAACAGGAGTAGGCCCTGAGTATTGCTGTGTGTGACCGTGACACCAAAAACAAAACAAACAAAATAGTAGCATAATTGAACTCATGGGTCAAAGACCTTTGTACTTTTCATTCTAGAATTTTTTGGTAATTTTAATATATTTTTTATATATAAAACTTTAGAAATAGCCTAAATTTTAGTAAAACATAGGGGTGTATTTTGGTGACCTTGAATTTGGCAATGACTTCCTAGATACATCTTAAAAAGCATAAAGAATTCATAGAAAGTGAAATGGATTTCATAAAAAATTCAAAACTTTTTGTGCTTCAGAGAATCTTACCAATAAAGTAGGCATACAACCCACAGGAAGAGAGAAAATTTTTTAACGAGACCAGTATTTAGGACATATGAAGATCTCTTACAACTCAATAAAAGCAGCCTAATGAAAATAAAAAGGCAAGAAATTTAGATCCATCAGTATTTAAAGAAGATGAGCACATGTCTTATGAGCACCTGAAAAATGGGTGAGTCCATGGTGCAAATGACTGCGTCGGCCTCCTTGGGCTCAGTTTTTGCAAGTGTCCTGTGAGCAATAGGTAACAAGATGAAGTGGATTACATGGGTCACATGACCTGCAAATCCTGAGCAAATTGGCTGGTTGTATGGAACTTGGTTCCACATCAAGTATTGAGTGACCAAAAATGGGATTACAAGGTCATGTGTTCATAGCACAAGGATGTTGGTTGATTTGAAAGAAATGTTTATATCAGAAGGAGGGAAAACTTGCTATTGCAGATTTCTTAAGCGATTTCAACAACAACCACCTGAGTCTTTCTCCTCCCAATGCTCATGTGGCTATCACTGCTGCATCACGTAAGATCAGTAGCTAACAGCTCTCTCAGAGGCATGGACTCCATGTATAATTTGGAGTTGTTTAGGGGAAAAATCTCAGTATATTTTTCTGTGTCTTGCCTACCAAGGGATAACAAAGTCAGAGCAAGTCAACAAATGGGCCAATCCAAGATGTTAATATCTCTTTAGGATTTTACGATTTTCCCTTCCAACCAGGTCAAATAATAATTCCTATTAAGAACCAAGGGCATTTTTCCCCCTGAGGCTAACCACTTTTCTTTGAGACCAACCACTGTAGTTTGCATGAATGAACTCATTTACTTCCATTTATATTTTTTAGAGGAAGGGGGTCATTCGTACTAGCCTTATTACACAGAGACTGCAGCATAGACCTGTAGACACAAATGAACCGATACTAGATAGAAAGGGGCAGGCTGGGTATTCATCCCAACACCACTCAACTCCAGAGCCAGCCCCTCACCCAGGGGCTCTGCCCACCTCAGCACTGCCTCATCATTTAGACCAAACTCTGAAAAGTGGGAGTGAGTGCATATTTTTTTTAACCCCTTGTGTTTGAACCTACTTCATCCTACCATCCTTAACACAGCAGTAATGTTCACTACCCCTGAAGAGGGCAGGGAAATGGGAGGGGTGGGGGAGAAGAAAAACAACAAAAAATATGGCCTTTTTGCTTTCTCTCTGTGTGGAGCCATATCCTAAGAGTCATTCCCTTTGTCCAGAGGGAGCTGTTGTCTGGTTGGAATGTGCAGAAACAGCCCAGCTGCACCTTCCCCGGGGTGAGGAGGAGGCCATGCTGTTTGGTCTGCCCAGTGAGAGATCCAAGCTGACTTTACCCACCCCCTGTCCCCACTAGCCTCCCAGCCTTCCCCACACAGTGGAGCATCAAGTGTGGTTTGGCTTTTTGGTTTGGGGCGTCCCAGAATAGGATGCAGGAATACTTTCTATCCTTCCAATGAGTTGAGGTAATGTGGGGCAGAAGGCCACCGAGCGGAGCTGAGCAGGCTGTTCCTTTAAGGAGGAACCTCTCGTCCCTTCTTCATTAAATGAGTAAATTAGTTCCAGATCCCCTGTCAAGCCATTTAAAGAGGGCGAGGGGTGAAAAAGAAAATGAAAGAAGGATACGGGACTTCTCTGAGTTACTATAAAAGGGCTTGAAAAGCTAACAGCTAGAGACTATGAATAGCCAAACAATTTTGGAAATATAATTTGAAGTAGCATTGGGTGCTAGGAGACAGTATAGCATTTAAGGTGCATGCCCGGCAGGTACCCAATCTTGGTTCCATCCTCAACTTCACATGGACCCCGAAACATCACTGGTTGTAGCTCTGGAGGCCCTAGGTCACCCTAAGACACAGCAAGGGTGACCCAGGTAAACCCTGGTATCCCTGGACCTGACCAGTACCACATCTGCAGGCCCTAAAACTAAACTACTAACTTTAGTTGTTAGTAGCCAAGAATTGCCATGGAGCCTCTGGACCTCAAAAGCACTGTTTGGGACACACGCACACAGACACGCACACACAGGCACGCACACACAGGCACGAACACACAGGCACGCACACACAGGCACGCACACACAGGCACGCACACTACAGACACGCACACACAGACACACACACAGACACACACACACAGACACGCACACACAGACACGCACACACAAGACACAGATAGACACAGACACAGACAGACACAGACACACACAGACACACACACACAGACACACACAGACACAGACGCACACACAGACACAGACACAGACACACACAGACACACACAGACACAGACGCACACACAGACACACACACAGACACACACACTTGGAAACCAGATTCTACAAAGCCCAATCCGGCCTCAAAAGACACCACCCTTGGTTTTCTATTTTCTATCTTTGTCCCAAAGCCATATTTATTTTTGAGTGTGTGTGGAGCTGGGCATTGAACTCAGGCCTCACAGGTGCAAACAAAGTGCTGTACTGCTGAGTGCATCCAACCCTTCAAACTCTAATTCTTGAGTAAGGGGCTCCTCACTTTTACTTTTCTTAGGGCTCTGTAAATTATACAGCCAGTCAGGATAGAAACTCTGAGGATCAGGTAGAGATACTTTCCCCTCAATTTCAGGTTGGAAGTATATTCCACCCAAATTGATAAGCTACCTTTGTGTGTGTTGCCTCCCTACCCCCTCCTTTTTCTTTTTCCTTCCGAATGCTTGCAGAGTGGTGAGCTCCTGACAACTATCTCTATGCTGTAAAGTTGATGCTGGAAAGCATGGAAAGAGGGCTAAGCATTAATATTTGTAAATGAAAAAAAACATCAGGTGGGGAGGACGGGCACTTCTTACAGACTCTCCAGAGATGGAGAAATAATAAGAAATTGGATCCGACCTTTGTTCTACCTTGGACCATTGAGGAGTCACTGAACAATGCTCTGATCCATGACCCAGGCCAGGGAGAGACTAAGGAACTGGTGGGTGCCATCAGGCTAAAGAGGCCTTTCCTAAAATAAAGAACCTGCCTTGGAGGTGGGCTGGGGGAGGGGAGGGAACCGGGGACGTTGGTGGTGGGAGATGGGCACTGGTGGCGGGATGAGTGCTGGAACACTGTATGACCAAAGCCCAAATATGAACTTTTTAATTGTATATCTTTGTAATTGTAAAAATTAAAAAATTAAAAAAAAAAAGAGAGTTTGGATAAGCAATAAAACCAAGGAAAAGAACTCAGTGAAGATTACCTACAAAAATCATAGTAAAATAAAATTAATCTAATTAGCTAACATTACAATAAATTGCTGCTAAGAAAAAAAAAAAAAGCGACACCTTTCCTGCCCTGGTTGCTCTTCTCCGTCCCATCTGCCAAGGTCCTTGTGGGACACACTGGGATGTTCAAGGTGTCTGTGTGGTTGGGAAGCAAGACATTTAAAAAAGTTCTGCAGGGGCTGGAGAGATAGTACAGCAGGTAGGGCATTTGCCTTGCACACAGCTGACCTGGGTTCAATCCCGGCATCCCACATGGTACCCCAGGCACCGCCAGGAGTAATTTCTGAGTGCAGAGCCAGGAGTAACCCCTGAGCATTGCTGATGTGACCCCAAAAGCAAATAAATAAAAATTTCTGCAACCTTTTTTTTTTTTTTTGCTTTTTGGGTCACACCCAGCAATGCTCAGGGGCACTCCTGGCTCTGCACTCAGGAATTATTCCTGGCGGTGCTAGGGGACCATATGGGATGCCGGGATTGAACCCAGGCCGGCATGAGCCGGCCGCATGCAAGGCAAACTCCCTACCCGCTGGACTATGGCTCCGGCCCTTCTGCAACCTTTTTGTTGGTCTTTTTTCTAAGAGAAGAAAACAATGATTTATTCTTGTTTTCTAGTTGCAGATGTTCACTTTTTTTTAATTGAGTCATGAGATAGAATAAATTATTGAACTTTTCTATAGATAGGTTCTTTTTTATTGAATCGTGGAAATAGACACTTATGAAACTGTTAATGATTGGGTTTCAGTCATACAGTGTTCCAACAATCATCCCTCCACCAGAGCACATTTCCCACCGCCAATATCCCCAGTTCTCCTCCTTCCACGCCACTGTCCCCCACAACCTGCACATCTCTCTCTCTCTCTCTCTCTCTCTCTCTCTCTCCTGCTATGCATTGTGATTTTCAGTACAGACACTGAAGTGTTATCATGTATATCCCTTTTACTCAGTTCTAGTCTAGCGCTACCATTTACTATTTCCAACTATTATTCTCAAAGTTGTCCATTCTCTATCTTACCTACCTTCCACTCCCTTCCTCCATACACTTGTGGTATATTCCAACCATTGACAGGTCCTCCTGGCCCCTGTTTTCCCTGACCTTGGAAATTGACCTCATACTGTATTTAATATCCCACAAGTGAATGCAGTCATTTTTATATTTTTTGCATAAATATATTTTTACCTAAGATGTTGTTACTCTAGCCAGTATCATGGAAGTGAATCATGGATAAGCCCTTGACCTTCCCAGAAGTATTGAACTAAAAATTTTGTCAATCAGACTGAGCTTACATAAGAGGGGAATGGCTGGTAAGGGCTCCCTGAAACACTGGTGGCCTTAGAAAGGGGTGAGTTCTTAGAAAGGGGTAGGGCTTGGGCCATACGTAACAGTATTTAGGTGCTACTCCTGGCTCTGTGCTCAGATGTGATCTCTAGTGGTGTTCAAAGGACAAAAATGATTTCAAGGATTTGAACTGGGGTCTGCAACATGTAAGACAAGTGTCTTACCTCCTGTAATATTTCTCTGGCCTGATTTTTTTTCTTTTGTTTTTGGAGCCACACTAGTGGTGCCTGGGACTTACTTCTGGCACTGTGCTCAGAGTTCAGTCTTGGTGGTGCTTAGGGGGACCATATGTAGCCCTCGGGGTTGAAACACATATGGTAAGCATCTTAACCCCTGTACTGTCTCTGTGGCCTTTGGACCCAATTTATTAATTTCTTTTTCTACTTTTTTAAACATTTTCTTTTTGTTTTTATTATATAGGTTATCTCTACCTCTGCTAAATTTATTTCTAGTGTTTAATTCTTTGGGATGCAATTAAGTGAATTGATTGCTTTACTTCTAGTTCATTATTTGCATACAAGAAAGCAACAGATTTTAGCATATTGATTTTTTTTTGCTAGTCACTTTTCCATATTCATTTCTAATAGCTTTATAGTAGTCAATAGTCTATTATTTTACAACCTATAAATAATGATAATTTTACTTCTTTTCTGATTATCTAGCTGCTCTGGCCAAGGTGTCTTAACACCATTCAACAGTAGTGTAAACAGAGGATAGTCTTGTCTTATTCTTAATTTTAAAGAAAATACTTTTACCCCCAGCATTATGATATTTTGATAGGTATGATATTAGCTGTGGAGTTATAATAAATAGGCTTTGTTATGCTGATCTGTGGTCTTCTTATCCCCATTCATTGAGTTTATCATATATATGTGTTGAATCTCATCAAGTACTTTCTCAACACCTGTTAATATCCCATGATTTTTTTCTTAGTGATAGTACATTACACACTAAAATGAATTAATAAAGTTAATTAGTTTTGCTTCCTGAATTGCCCAGGCAATTTTTCCAGTGTCTTCTCAATCATTTTCATTATCTGTGGGAAATTACCAATAGGAGTCACAGTTCACCTCTCGGGTTTATTCTGGGAATCAGAGAAGATTGTAGAGCATGAAAAGCAGTTTTAAATGCAGGATGCACTGTGTTGAATATGTTTAGCCCCTTGGATACAAACCTGCTGTAAGTATAAGCAAGTCCATTGTCTATAGACAAAAGCCATTGGGCCAGAGAATTGTGACGCCATCACCCAGTATGACTTTGGGTTTTGGTAGTTCAGTGCAGCCACTGGATACACAGATAAGTATCTAGTCATTCCCAAGCATTCTGATCCTTGCGATCTTCTCTAAACCACCCTGTGTGTTTCCCTCCTCACACAGGCAATTATGATGGGGCCGCAGTGAATCCATGCTACTCTGGAACACATTCTTGTCACACAAATGCTCAGTGCTACCCGGCGTCAGGAGTTCGTTACATCTGCGAAGTGCAGAATTGGGTTCCATGGGAATGGATGGACATGTATGGGTAAGATGCCTTCACTTTGCTGGAGCCCTCCAGCACTGCTATGAGAGGACAAAACTTCTGGTGATCTCCATGATCAACAAACTCAGCCACTACTGCAGCTGCTCTTCTCAAAGACAGTTATTTAAAAAAGCAAAAACATGGGGCCAGAATGATAGCACAACGGGAGGGTGTTTGCCTTGCACGCGCCCTCCCAGGATCCCCGGATCCCATATGGCCCCCAAGCACAGCCAGGAGTCATTCCTGAGTGCAGTCAGGAGTAACCCCTAAGCATCGCTGGGTATGACCTAAAATGTTTTTTAAAAAAGCCAAAGCACACCTGGGTTACATTTGAGAGGACAATTTGGAGGTAGACCCTGGGGATCGGGACTCTGAAAAGAAAATGTCTACTGCAATTGGGACTGGAGAGCTCGTGATAGCAGGTAGGATGCTTGTCTTGCATGTGGTCACCCCAGGTGTGATCCCCAACACCCTATATGGTCCCGGGGCCCTGCCAGGCCTGATCCCTGAGTGTAGAGGAAGGAGTAAGGCCTGAGTACCACCAGGTGTGGCCTCACCACAAAAATGTCTGTTGTAATTTCTGGACATTTCAGGTTCATAAAATTTGTCATTTTAAGCCTATTTCTGATGTGTATGGTCATCTTTAGATTATGGGCATTGTGCTTTCTCTTTCACCTAATACCTGTATTTCAAAAAAGTCACAGTAGACGGTGGTGGGAAGCGTACACTAGTGAAGACTGGTGTTGGTGTACATTGCATGACTGAAACCCAATCACGGATGACTTTGTAACTGTGTATGTCATAGTGATTCAATTAAAAGATATATTAACAAAACAACCCCCAAAAAAAGCCTAAGTAGGGATGTACAAACATTTTAAATGAAACATCATTGCCATTTTCCTTCCAAATGTGCTTTATTTGCAAATGTTTGGCAGATTCCTAGAATGCATTTTCAAAAATACAACTCCCTGTGGCTTATTCTTAAATGACTTGAAACAAATGTTTCCTATTATGATCTGCGACATACATCTATATCTGGTGCTTTAAAAAAATTTTTTTTTTTTGTGGGGGACCACACTTAGCAGTGGTTAGGGCTTACTTCTGGCTCTGTAAGAATCAGAATTTCCAAGCTCGGGGGACCATATAGGATACCAGAGATCAAACCCAGGTAGGCTTTGCTCAAGGCAAGCACCCTATCGCCTCCAAACCATCAGCCCCCCAAACCATCATTTTGTTTGTTTTTGTTCAATTCAGTTTCTGATTAATACAAAATGATTAGTTTTGTTGGAAGGGTCATACTGCTAAGAAAATCTTGAGATCTGAGTCTGTGACTTGAAGAACTTAAATTTGAGTTCTGTTCCTGTTCTTAGATGTGGATGAATGTTTGTCCAGATTACACAGCTGTGGCCCCAACTCCATTTGCATCAACGTGGTGGGAAGCTACAGGTGTGACTGCTACCATGGTTACCAGCTTGCGGATGATTTACATACGTGCACCTGTGAGTACCTGAATCCTTTCTCCTCTTGGTCAAAATGGTGCTGAACCTTGTTCTTTTGATTCTTCGCTTTCCACTTCTGTTCAGAAGCTCTGCTGTGTTGTTTCCTAGCAAAGGGACATTTTACATTAAAACACAATTCAGGGGCCAAAGCCATAGTTCAGTGGGTAGGGTGTTTGCCTTGTGCACGGGTGACCTGGAATTGATCCCTGAAATCCCATTAGGCCCCATAACCACCACCAGGAGTAATTCCTGAGTGCAGAGCCAGGAGTAACCCCTGAGCATCTCCAGGTGTGACCGAAAAAAAACAATTCAAAATCCTTTCAGCCCTGTTTTCTGTTTGCTTTGTTTTGAGGCCATTGTTTTCCTTTTAAATAGATGGTTTTGGTGTGGCGTTAATGGAGTCTGTAATAAACAGTACAACAGACTTCTGATTGTATATATACATAATCAACTCTAGGAAGTGGTCAAATAATTACCAAATAATTACCAAATGAGTGGGAAATTGACTTATAATTCAGAGCTTCCCTCCCACTGGAGCCCTCCCAGTGGATCAGCATCTGTGATATGCCTACCCTTTCCAGGATTCCCAAAATTATCCTTTTTCTTTGTTTTTAGTCACCAATAAATTATAAAATTATTCATAATTGGGTTTCAGACAAACACTGTTTGCCATTCCCTTCACCAGGGCCCACTTCCCTCCACCCCACCCCCAGCCCCTTAGCCCCCACCCACCAGTCTGCCTCTTCCGGGAGCACTTTTAAAAAGTATGCTTTTGCACGTGGTTTATAGTACTGTTGCGATAGGGTTCCATCTTTAACACTTTACCACCATTCATCTCTACCTCCTCCCCGAGTCTTCCCTCCACTACAGTAGTGTACCCTCCCTGTCCCATTTCCCAGACCCTTCAGGTGCTATGTTTCCTACTGACTACCAGTTCTTGTGTTCTTTGTTTCCATTGTTAATTCCCAAACTTATTCTTGAATCTAAAAGTAAATTCAAGAGAACTAGAATTCTGAACTTATCTCATTAGAAGGGCTATATGATGACAGAACATATGCTTCTCAACCCAGTGAAATGAAAAAGTAGAAATTACTTTAGAAACGTGCGTGTGCATGTGTGTATGTGAGTGTGTGTGTGTGTGTGTTTAGCATTTTTATGATGAATTAAAAATTCTAACCAGGGACCTTTTTGATAACTCGGTATTTTAACCAAAAGCCCTAACAAGCACTTCCTGGACATTCACTTGATCACTTGACTTCCCGTAGATCATCAATTACTTGAGCGGGCACCAGTAACATCTCAATATGTCCTGTCACATGCGAGATAGCCCTTGGGATCTTCCCACTCCAGGAACATTAAGAGCCTCAAACCATTCCATCAAGTCATGGGAAGGAGGTCTATAATTGTTACTGGTATTTGGCATGTTAAATATGACACGGGTAGCTTGCCAGGCTTTGCCGTGCGGGTGGGATAATCTTCTAGTCACCTCAGGACTTGAGCATTTATTGATGAACCGCACGGCCAGACTGGGCTGCTATCAGCTCTTCTGCTGGGTGGAGTTCTGATGAGAGGGGAGTCTAGATGTGGAAAATGGTGGCCCTCATGGTGTGGGGGGTTCCTCTGGCTTCTTGCGAGGCTCTGCTGGGGTTGTGGGCTAGGGGCTAGAACCCGCCATTCCTCCCGGATGCCTCGTGATCAGCTGGGTACAGGGAGAACAAGTAGCAGCTCTGCCTTGTCATAATATATTCCACCAGGAATTATTGTCGGAAGAAGAGGGAAAATGACGAGACTTCTACCTTACTGGAAGTATCATCAAACCAGTATTTATTGCTAGAATATATGTACAATGAAAGCAGGCAAAATTCTGTCAGATCAAATCAGCTTCCCCAGAGCGATAGCCCAGCGGGTAGGGCGCTTGCCTTGCACGCGGCCGGCCTTTGCCAGCCCGGGTTCGATGCGCCGGCATCCCATATGGTTCCCCGGGCACCGCCAGGAGAAATTCCTGAGCAAAGAGCCAGGAGTAACCCCTGAGCATCACCGGTGTGACCCAAAAAAGCAAAAAAAAAAAAAAAAAAATCAGCTTCAGTTACCTAAATCTTTCTATACAAACCTATGCTCTCTATACTAATTTTGTCCGAAATGATTCTGATTCATGGACCCAGAGATAGGCCCTGGCCTCACCTTTGTGGGCATGCATCTTCCTCTGTGAGAAGCTAGGTTCACACATTGGCAGGCCTGAGCTCTCCAATAACCTTGCCTCTTGTCTTTTTTTCAGTGATTGACCAAGTTACCAACCCCTGTGAGGATGGCAGTCATACCTGTGCTCCTGCGGATCAGGCCAAGTGCATCTACCATGGAGAAGGGTCATTCAGCTGTGCCTGCCTGCCTGGCTACGTGGCAGTGGGCACCAGTGCACTGGTGAGTAATGGCCACTCCAGAAGGTCTTCTTGAGTAAGCATCCTCGTCAGGCAAGGACCGGTCTTCAAAGAGCTCTCCCCATCCCCTTTGGCCCCCCACAGCCATGGAAAGGCCAGATGAAGAGAGATAGGGTGTGTTCTGAGTCACTAATGAGACCCAGGTGACTTTTCTTGTCTGGGTTTTGAGCATGTACAGTATCCTGGGTAGAGGAGTGCCTGGAGCAGCGAGGGTAGAGTTGGGGTGAGGTGGGAACTCAGCCAGCCTATGGCCTGCTGTTCCTTGGAGCTACTATCACTGTATCACTTGTCTTCACATTTTTCATCAATGTGCTCGAGTGGGCACCAGTAACGTCTCCATTCATTGGAAATGAGGTCCATTATTGTTACTGATTTTGGCATATCAAATACACCACGAGTAGCTTGCCCGGCTCTCCCGTGACTCTGGATTTATCCCAGGGACCCTAGTTTACTGTCAGGCTAGAAGCATTCTTGTCTCCTTCCTTTTCTCCTCCTCAGTGGAGCTACTATAGGCTGGAAGAACTTCAGGAAGATCCTATGTGCCATTAGGAAATCTTCATCTTTTCATCTCTGGTTAATGGCATCCAGTCATCCCAACTTTTAGTTGCTAATCTTTTCCTCTGGTTGAAAAATGATATTTGAAAACTGCCTCTAAACATAATTAAAGTTTTCTTCCTCCTTTTACCCACTTCCTCCTCCTTCTCTTACTCCCTCTGTGCTCAGAGTGCACTTTCAGGGTGCTGTTGGGACCAAATGTGCTAGGGATGAAAAAAATATACAATTCTTTCTAAAATTTTCCTTTTGTATCTCTTTGAGAAAAGAAACAGAACTTCAGTGATATCAAAGGAACTTAATCCCTACATAATTATCCAGAACTGTCTCCCCAGCAATCAAAGCAATTTTCATACTTTTTACAGAATTTTAGAAAAATAAGAATGCCTGGGAAACAACTCACATTTAACTTGGTCAGAAATAGTAAGTGAGGTAATTTCTTAAAAAATTAGGCGTCACAGGGAAAACAGGAACCAGGAGTAAATGCCAGTGGTTGGATTCTACCATATGTAAGTCAGGGGCAGAGGTACTTATTCCATGGATAAGGTAAAGAAGAGAATTGTTGGACAATAATAGTTGGAAATAATAATGCTAGAACTGAGTACTGAAAGTATGTCAAGGGATATATGCGATATCCTTTCAGTGAATGCATTGCAAGCCAGAATGTGATAAAGGAGAGAGAAAGACTGCCTGCCATAGAGGCAGGTTGTGCAGGTTGGGTATTGGAGGAAGAGAAACGGGGCACATTGGGGTTGGGAAATGTGCACTGGTGGAGGGATGGGTGTTGGAACACTATGTGACTGAAACCCAATCATGAACAGTTTTGTAATGATCCATTGCATGGTGATTCAAAAATTAATAAATAGGAAGAAAAAGAAAACAAAGTAATTTGCCAAAGATAAAAAAATAAACAAAAAATAGGCCTAATTCTGACTGTCAATATTTAAGAAACTTAAAAGAATTTAAAATAATTCAATAAACTGGGATTGTTTTAATTCTTAAAAAAAAAAACTGGCATTGTTTCAAAAATTGAGATTTAAAAAAAAAATTATTTATTTATTCTCTTTGTGTCACTCCCGGCAATTCTCAGGGGTTACTCCTGGCTCTGCACTCAGGAATTACTCCTAGCAGTGCTCGGGGCCATAAGGGGGTGCCAGGGATCGAACCCAGGTCGGCCGCATGCAAGGCAAACGCCCTACTGGCTGTGCTATCGCTCTGCCCCCAAAATTGAGATTTTTAAGTTTAACTACATAATGCACTAAAAATTTTCTAAACACTAATATTTTGGGAATTAAAACTCAATTTCATACATTCCTACTGGTAAAAAAGACACACATGCAGACCTTCTGGTTAAAAAGTCCTTGTGTTAAAAAAGAAACACACGTTATGGTAAATGAGAGATACTGTGAATGAGAGAAGAGGGTGAAGAAAGGGGTCTCTCTGGAAAAGAGAAAATGGAAAATAAATCAAGTTCTCCCTTCCCAAACTGCTGCTTGCATCTGCAGATGTATTCCTGGGCCAACATAGGTGATTTTCACGGACAGCCTGTAACTCTGGGAGTACCAGAGCATTTTTTCTCTTCTCTCCTTTTTCTCATTTCTCTTTGCCTTTGCTTTCAGCAGACCTGACTAACTGAGCCAGTAGACTAGAGCCTTGAGTCATTGGCGGAATAAATGAGGAAAGACAGCCCAGTTGCACTCTTCCCAGACACAGCATTGATTTATTGCTTGCTTGCTTGCTTGCTGGTGCCTGGGGGCTACTCCTGACTTTCTGCTTGGGTGGCATGTGGTATTAGAGATTGAACCTGGGCTTCCAGTATTCACTAATTACTCACTTAGTATGTTGGACAGTATTTCCGACTGTAACATCGATTTGTATTTCCTGAACCTGATTCGTGAATGTTTTGCTTCAACTAAACAGAAATGCAGAGGAGTCTGGAGATGGGAATTGAGCAATAGTACAGCAGGGAGGGCATTTGCCTTGCACACAGCCAGCCGGGGTTCAATTCAAGGCATCCCATATGGTTCCCCTGATTCCCGCCAGGAGTGATCCGTGAACACAGAGCCAGGAGTAAGTAAGCCCATTGAGTGTGGAGCCCCCAAACCAGAAATAAAAATAAAGCGGGTAGAGTTTTCTTTTTTTTTTTAGTGATTAAACATGTATTTATTTTAGTTCAGTTAAAACATACATTGTTTCATTGAAACGGTGTTGCACTTTGCCAACAAATCATACTGAATTGTTTGCAGCACCCATCCCGCCACCAGTGCCCATCTCCCACCACCAACGTCCCCCGCTCCCTCCCCCTCCCCAGCCCTGCTCCATGGCAGGTTCTTGATTTCTTTCCATTTCTCTCTCTTTCTCTTTTCCTTCCCCTCCAGACTATGGATTACAGAACATACACTAAAGGGTTGTCATGTGTATCTTTTTGCCTCTATTTAATGTTCAGTTCTAGGTTGTTATTAGTACCCTCAACAATTGTTAGCACACTGTTCCATTTCTGTCTTACCTAGCCTCTGAATCCCACACGTTTGTAATAATTTCCACCTTTGACAGGACCTCCTGATATATGTTTCACTTGATCTTGGATATTGGTATCATAATATGTACCTATATATTTATGTTATGCAGATAAATGCAGTCATTCTGTATCTGTCTCTCTCCTTCTGGCTAATTTCGCTCAACATAATCTTCTCCATGTCCATCCATTTGTAGGCAAATTTTATAACTTCATTTTTCCTAACAGCTGCATAGTATTCCATTGTGTAGATGTACCAAAGCTTTTTTATCCAGTCATCGATTTTCGGGCACTCTGGTTGCTTCCAGATTCTGGCTATTGTGAATAATGCTGCTATGAACATAAAAGTAGGGATGGTGTTTCTTGCTGCGTATTTTTGGCTTCCCAGAGTAGATTCCCAGGAGTGGTATCGCTGGGTCAAATGGGAGTTCAATTTCTAGTCTTTGGAGAAAAGTCCATATTGTTTTCCAGAAAGGCTGTACCAGCCGGCATTCCCACCAACAATGGATGAGTGTCCCCTTTTCCCCGCCAGCACTTGTTGTTCTTGTTCTTTTGAATATGTGCCAGTCTCTGTGGTGTAAAGTGGTATCTCATTGTTGTTTTGATTTGCATCTCCCGTAGAGTTTTCTTGAAAACACAATTTGTATTGAAATGACTCTATGGTTAAGTTTAGCCTTATTTTTTTTTCCTTTTCTTCCTGAAAATATCCCCCAAATGTAGGCTGAGTTCAGGTGCTTGTGAACTGAGAATGGGATAGTTTTGTGTTTCCAACACTGTTCTACTGGACTGGCCAAGGAGCCCATGTAGTAATGCTCTTCACAGATGGAGTCTACATGGGGGCTGGATGGAGTACATGAACTGTGTTTCTCTTAAGCCTCACAGTGGGAATACTGCTGTTCCCACCCTTGTGGAACCTATCATGCAGTTTGACTTAACACTGTTGGCTCTAAAAAACGAGAATATATGAATGAAAAATAGAATTTCAGATTTAAACATCTGGACTCTGTGTCAGCAGAAATGCTGGGGTTTTCTTGGGAAAAGTCGTTTCATTTTGTTTTTAGTTTTAGGCTATAAGTGATTCTCAGGGGTTACTCTAGCTCTGTACTCAGGAATTACTTACTCCTAGTGGTACTCAGGAGGCCAGAGACTGACTGGGTTGGCCATGTGCAAGGCCAGTGCCTCACTAACTGTAATATCTCTCCAGCCCCGAAGAAAGCATTTCTTTGGCCACTCCTGGTGGTGCCCAAGACGCACTCCTGGTTTGGGGACGAGGTGGGGGTGGGTTCACTCCTGAGGGCACTCAGAAGACTGTGTGGTACGGGAATCAAACCTCGCCTTCCTAATGGAAAAAAAATACAATACACCCCCTTAAGCTATCTCCCTCTACCCCCTGAGATGGTGCCTTTCAAATATTTCATTCCTTGAGTCTTTTGTTTAAAAGCAAAGAAGTTGACATTAAGTGCAGCCTAGATGTGATGAGCACTAGTCATAAGAACACTGGTAGAGGTTACGTACATGTCCTAGTCCTTTCTAAAATTATTTTATCTCCCTTCTTGGAATTCATCTTGTCCTTTAAAAGCTTATTGCCTTTTGTGGCCCTATTAGGACCCTGAAATTAGCTATTTTTTTCATATTGAGAAGTTTAGAGGACTGTCTTTTTCTTTTTTTTGGGGGACTTATAAAAGCCAAAAAAAACCCAGCACAGGATGTTGCTGGTGGCCCCAAGCACCTCTGGGGAAGCCCCCTTCAAAACACCAAGTAGCTTCCCTGGAGAGACCGCACTCAGCTTTGGCTCTCTACTGTATAAAAGCCAACAGCAGGGAGCCACATATTACAATGGCTAAGGCACCTGCCTTGCATATAGCTAACCTTTGTTCAAAACATGGTCCCTGGAGCCTGTCAGGAGTAATCTCAGAGCACTGAGCCTGGAGTAAGCCCTGAGCTGGATATGGAGGGGGGAGAGAGAATATATGAATGAAAACGAGAATATATGAATGAAAAATAGAATTTCAGATTTAAACATCTGGACTCTGTGTCAGCAGAAATGCTGGGGTTTTCTTGGAAAAAGTCGTTTCATTTTGTTTTTAGTTTTAGGCTATAAGTGATTCTCAGGGGTTACTCTAGCTCTGTACTCAGGAATTACTTACTCCTAGTGGTACTCAGGAGGCCAGAGACTGACTGGGTTGGCCATGTGCAAGGCCAGTGCCTCACTAACTGTAATATCTCTCCAGCCCCCAGAAAGCATTTCTTTGGCCACTCCTGGTGGTGCCCAAGACGCACTCCTGGTTTGGGGACGAGGTGGGGTGGGTTCACTCCTGAGGGCACTCAGAAGACTGTGTGGTACGGGAATCAAACCTCGCCTTCCTATTGGAAAAAAAATACAATACACCCCCTTAAGCTATCTCCTCTACCCCTGAGATGGTGCCTTTCAAATATTTCATTCCTTGAGTCTTTTGTTTAAAAGCAAAGAAGTTGACATTAAGTGCAGCCTAGATGTGATGAGCACTAGTCATAAGAACACTGGTAGAGGTTACGTACATGTCCTAGTCCTTTCTAAAAATTATTTTATCTCCCTTCTTGGAATTCATCTTGTCCTTTAAAGCTTATTGCCTTTTGTGGCCCTATTAGGACCCTGAAATTAGCTATTTTTTCATATTGAGAAGTTTAGAGGGGACTGTCTTTTTCTTTTTTTTGGGGGGACTTATAAAAAAGCCAAAAAAACCAGCACAGGATGTTGCTGGTGGCCCCAAGCACCTCTGGGGAAGCCCCTTCAAAACACCAAGTAGCTTCCCTGGAGAGACCGCACTCAGCTTTGGCTCTCTACTGTATAAAAGCCAACAGCAGGAGCCACATATTACAATGGCTAAGGCACCTGCCTTGCATATAGCTAACCTTTGTTCAAAACATGGTCCCCTGAGCCTGTCAGGAGTAATCTCAGAGCACTGAGCCTGGAGTAAGCCCTGAGCTGGATATGGAGGGGGAGAGAGAGAGAGAGACAGAGAGACAGAGAGACTAGGGATAGAGAGACTAGAGACAGAGAGATCTCCAGTATGATGGAATCATAATATGGCATCCCTTCAGTACTATTTTTGGTATATTGGTTACAAGTGAGTCAGTATAAGACAGTGAATACATAAGAATATCAAGAAGTGGGCGGAGTGATAGTCCAGCAGGTATGGCGCTTGCCTGGCATGTGGGCAATCCAGGTTCGATCCCTGGCATCCTATATGGTCCCCCGAGAACCGCCAGGAGTAATTCCTGAGTGCAGGAGTCAGAAATAACACCTGAGCATTGCAGGGTGTGACCCAAAAAGGAAAAAAAGAATACCAAGAAGTAGTGTTCTATAAAGGCCATTTGAGAGGCTGCATCCTATCATCAGTTTTTTACTTCCAAGCTTCCAGAAAAGGATTTCAGAGAATATAGACTTTTTTTTTCTGTGCCAGGCAGGCAAACCTAGTTATAACAGATCACTGTCAGGAGTCTTGACAGGAGGAGATTATACATGTCTTGCAGCCTATGTGTGTGTGTGGAAGGCATACACACAGCATGTGTGTGTGTGTGTGTGTGTGAAAGGCATGCCATGATGTGCATGTGTCCCATGACCGAAGAGAAAACAGGAAAAAGAAATAGAAAAAGTTAAAACTAGAGAAAAGGGAGAATAAAAAGCTCTATTTATAGACCTCATTCCCATGACCTGATGGAATGGTTTGAGGCTCTTTATGTTCCTGAGACAAGCAGGTGCCCTTGGGCTCTACTTGCATGAGACAGGACATATGGAGATGTTACTGGTGCCCGCTCAAGCAAATCAATGATGAACGGGAAGACAGTGATACAGTGAGTATTCTTAAAACATGCATCATTCTAAATTCTTTGAGATTAGCAGTTGAAGAGGTGCATGAGTTTTTCTTCAGCCAACTGGTTAAAAAACAGAACAGAACAAAGCTATGGTTGTGAGCCAGGGAGAGGGACCCAAATGGCTGCACTGACTCAGGATTGATTCTGGCACCACGCACTATCCCAAGCTCCACAGGATGTTGCTGGTGAGGCCTCTGGGGAGGCCCCCTTCAAAACACCAAGCAGCTTCCCTGGAGAGATCTCACTCAGCTTGGACTCTTGATCTGGTCTGGAGCGACTAGACTATGGGAATTGCTTTTTACCCACACGGAGTTCAGTGTTTTACAGCTTTTCCCTCCCTGAATTGATTCCAGCCCTGCGGTGGAGCTGGGGTGCTGCCACACCTGTTTGTCTTCAAGGTCTGTGGCAACATGGTGCCAACACAGCGTGTCTAGAGTTGGAACATTTCTGGGGGAAGCGCGTTGAGTTGAGACAATTACTCAGAGGCTGTCATTTTTCAGAAAAGACCTGAAGGGAGAGGGCTTACATTGTTCTCACTCAGGTTTTCTGATCCAAGAATGCTGAGATTGGGTACAATACAGAAAAATTCATGGGGCCACAGGAGGAGAGGAGGGAAGTCTTAGAAGCAGGCCAGGCAGGAACAGGAAGGGCCCAGCCAGTGGAACGCTTGATCAGATGAGTGGGCGTTGAACACTTGGCACCAAAGCCTTTACGGGGCCCTGGGAGGGTGGATGATCATGCTACTGGGCACCAGGGAATGTTACTGAGTGACTCAAAAGGCAGGGGAGGTTCATCGAGGGGAAAGTTAGGGTCCAGTGGTTGGAATTATTAGGAAGGAATGTGCGCTGATTTTGGGTGTGGACTCAGGGTGGAGAGGAGAAATGCTGGAGACATCAAAGCAGGAACGCAGAACTCAGGGTTATAAGCACATTATCTAGACAGGTTCTTTCCCAGCTTAACTGATGAAAGAATGGAGATTCAGGCCGAGCTGGAGTCATCTTTCATCATCTCGTTAGTAACAGATTCACTCCACTGTGCCTTGTAGGTTTTTGTCTTGCCCTCAGCCACTAAATTCCCCACAGAGAAGGCAGAACCTCTTTTTTTTCGATAGGAGGAAAACTTCTTCCTCTCCCTGGGGTTGAAATTGTTCATATTTTTCCTGGCCTCTTGTGATCTCGGCAAGTTCTCCTTCACACACAACTCCAGTTTCCCAGTTCCCTTGACATCTTCATCCCTTGAAGTGGGGCCCAACCCGCGCCCAGCTCAGGAGTGTCTGATTGACTACTCTGGGCATGAAGGGCTGGGCACACTGCGCCTCAGGGAGCTTAACTTCCACTTTGGGGATGGGTTTCTGCTGGTCATACTTTGAGTCTCAGTGCTTGCTTGCTTTTGCTTCCTTCTTTTCTCCTTTTTTTTTTTTTTTTGGGGGGAGGCACCCAGTAATGCTCAGGGGTTACTCCTGGCCCTGCACTCAGGAATTACTCCTGGTAGGTTCTCAGTCTGTCAATCACAGCTGTGGGGAATCCCTCTTTCTTCAAAAAATAATCACAAGAGACTCTAGAAATAGGCCCTGAGACTCAGGAATTCCTGCTTCCTGTCATTGCCTAGGTTCCTGTTCTCATTAGAAGTAGATTCAGCATTTTTAGTATTGTGAACAGTTTTGATTTCCCTGCATTTGACTAGATGTTCATTTTTTATAGCATGGGCTTTACAGCCAAAAGTTATGAGCTCTTCCAGGAATGGAAGTTCCTGTTACCTACTATGCCCAGCTAGGTATTTGAATTGTCCTTGAAAAACTGGATTCAGGGACCGAGGCAACACGGCCGGCCTATGCCGGCCCGGGTTCGATCCCCGGCATCCCATATAGTCCCCTGAGCACCGCCAGGAGTAATTCCTGAGTGCAGAGTCAGGAGTAACCCCTGAGTGTCACCGGTGTGACCCAAAAAGAAAAAAAAACTGGATTCAGCCAGCAACATGGTATAAAGCCCACATGAAATTGGAGATAAGGTATTTAAATACACACACACACACACACACACACACACACACACACACACACACACACACAAACAATTTGGGGGGTTATTTTAATTAACTGAGGAGATACCCAGGAAAAACTGTTAATTTCCTAACCTGGCAGGTAAAGTTATGAGGAAATATTTTCCATCACTGCAGGGGGACAAACTATTCTACCCAGGCACGGCCGCTCAGGCTAACATTAAGCATGGTAGTGCTGCGCATTCAGGAAGACTTGGGACTTAAGGGAACTAATTGATCTGCCCAAACTCCCTGAGACGGAGGAGATACAAAATGCTAATTTGCTAGTTATAGTGTCAGAGATTCTTCTGCAGGTTCATAGGTCTGTTTCCTAAGCAGCCCCCCTTGGTTACTGACAGCAAGGTCACTGCCTGGTGGTGGAGTAGCCCGAGAAGAAAAATGTAGCAGGGATGGGGAGGCTGGGCAAGGCCACACCTCTGGCACATCAGACTCAGGCCTGGAAAGTCTTCCGCTTCCAGGGTGTGTCTCTTCCCAGTGCTCTGCTCATTTAATGTGATTCATCCTTTGAGTCCCTTTGCTCACTGCATTTCCCCCTCAGACACTGCAGCAAGGAAGGTGACCTTGTTCCATTTTCAGTTGAGTCTTTATTGTTGTTGTTGGTTTGGGGCCACTATGACCCATTATTGCTCAGGGCTTACACCTGGTGCAGCCTGGGGACATATTGTGGGATCAAATGAGGGTCAGCCATATGTAAGGTAAGTGCTGGACCCCTGATACGATCTCTTGAGCTCTCAATTGAGTCTTTTTATAAAAAATTTTTTAAGTATTTTATTATACCACTGTGAGATATATAATTACAAAGATATACAATTAAAAAGTTCATATTTGGGTTTTGGTCATACAGTGTTCCAGCACCCATCCCCTCCACCAGTGCCCATCTCCCACCACCAACGTCCCCGGTTCCCCTCCCCCCTCCCCCAGCCCACCTCCATGGCAGGTTCTTTATTTCTTTCCCTTTCTCTCTTCTCTTTTCCTTCCCTTCCAGACTATGGATTACGGAACATACATTAAAGGGTTGTCATGTGTATCTTTTTGCCTGTATTTAATGCTCAGTTCTAGGTTGGTATTAGTACCCTCGAGCAATTGTTAGCACACTGTTCCATTTTCTGTCTTACCTAGCCTCTGACTCCCACACGTTTGTGTAATTTCCACCTTTGACAAGACCTCCTGATACATGTTTCACTTGACCTTGGATATTGGTATCATAATATGTACATATATATATATATTTATGTCATGCAAATAAATGCAGTCATTCTGTATCTGTCTCTCCTTCTGGCTAATTTCACTCAACATAATCTTCTCCATGTCCATCCATTTATAGGCAAATTTATAACTTCATTTTTCCTAACAGCTGCATAGTATTCCATTGTGTAGATGTACCAAAGCTTCTTTATCCAGTCATCGATTCTAGGGCACTCTGGTTGTTTCCAGATTCTGGCTTTTGTGAATAATGCTGCTATGAACACAAAATTAGGGATGGTGTTTCTGCTGCATATTTTTTGGCTTCCCAGAGTAGATTCCCAGGAGTGGTATGGCTGGGTCAAATGGGAGTTCAATTTCTAGTCTTTGGAGGAATGTCCATATTGTTTTCCAGAAAAGGCTGTACCAGCCGGCATTCCCACTAACAATGGATGAGTGTCCCCTTTTCCCCACATCCACGCCAGCACTTGTTGTTCTTGCTCTTTTGAATATGTGCCAGTCTCTGTGGTGTAAAGTGGTATCTCATTGTTGTTTTGATTTGCATCTCTCTGATGATTAGTGATGATGAGCATTTTTTCATATGGTTTTTGGCCATTCGAATTTCTTCCTTGTTGAAGTTTCTGTGCATTTCTTCTCCCCCATTTTTTGATGGGGTTGTTTGTTTTCTTCTTGTAAAGTTCTACCAGTGCCTGATATATCCTGGATATTAACCCCCTATCAGATGGGTATTGGGTGAATATTCTTTCCCATTCTGTGGACTGCCTTTGTATCTTAGTCACTGTTTCTTTTGAGGTGCACAAGCTTTTTAGTTTTATGTGGTCCCATATGTTTATCTTTTCTTCTAGTTGCTTTGTTAGTGATGTTTCACCTTTGAAGATGCCTTTAGCTTCAATGTCGTGGGAGGGGCTTTTCCTATATTTTCTTCAATGTACTTTATGGATTCAAGTCTGATATTGAGATCTTTAATCCATTTTGATCTGATTTTTGTGCATGGTGTTAGACACAGGTCCAAATTCATTGTTTTACATATCGCTGCCCAGTTTTCCCAACACCACTTGTTGAAGAAGCTTTCCTTACTCCATTTTGGACTCTTTGCACCTTTTATCAAAGATTAAATGATCATGTGTTTGAGGTTGGGTGTCAGGATACTCAGTTCTATTCCATAAGTCCACAGGTCTGTTTTTATTCCAATACCATGCTGTTTTTAATTACTACTATACAGTTTGAAGTTGGGAAGGTGTTGCCTCCCATCTTCTTTTTCCCAAGCATTGCTTTTAGCTATCCTTGGGGGTTTATTGTTGCATACAAATTTCAGGAGTGTTTGGTCAATTTCTTTGAAGAATGTCACTGGGTATCCTAATCACCGTTTTTTCCCTCCCTTCCCCCCCACCTTTTCCAGCTTTATCCTGACTCTGAAGGTAGGTTATCTCAAAGACTGGGCATAGTTAGATTCTCAGATACTGCTAGGGGGGGGGGTGGGGAATAGGGGGTGTCTCATTATTATCAACATGTACTGATTTCAGTAAATAGAAAAGAATTAAATTGCATTTGTTTGAAGTCTCAGGATGTTGAGTTTTGAGAAATACCATGGAAATGAGTCTTTGTGGAAAATGCAGGGAGCTTGAATTGTTTATTCAGATAAGCCTGAAAAAAATAAATGATTTTTTTTCTATTCTATTAAAAAGATCTGATAACAAAATATATTATCATTTTATATAATATCATTTTATATATTATCATTTTCAATTTCTTTTTAAAAATGAAAGGTAAAAGAAATTTAGTGACTAGTTGGGTGTTCTAGATAGTAGGAGTCTTATGTAAGCCAGGCTGAATGTGCCGCCAGC
>JAJIBD010001395.1:0-11778 GCA_021461705.1 Cryptotis parvus | reverse complement strand
CCTAGCAGCCCATTCTGGGCTGGGCTATCTAGAGATGAAAACAGGAAAATAGCTTTATAGAAATGTAGCAACTTCAGGAGACCATCTGGCAGTTTACAAGGACCCAGAGCTAATTAAAAGCCTCCTAGCAGAGCTGGGGAGAAGCTATAAGCTAAATGTAACTTGCCCTGGCAGGAAGGATCAAAATGCCCTCAGGTAATTTCTCCCAGCACCTCACCTAATATCTTGAGCCAAGATCTCCCTGGAATTGCCTTTTTATAGGGGTAGAGAAGGGGGTTTCTTAGATGGCATGTCTCTGTACCAAAGACTAATACTAATGCCAGTTAAATATTTCTCCAAGCCTTCACAAGAGTCTCGGTCTACTTCACGGTAGTTTTGTATTTTAGTTGCCTTTGAGTTATCAGGGAGCCATGCTTGCTTGCTTGGAGGCAAACAGCATTTCTCTCTGGTCTAATTACTTAGAGATCCAACATGGCCAGGCAAATATGCTGGTAAGATCTAGCTAGTCCCACGATGATTGTGGTAGCATGAGAGAATATTTATACCAGCCAGTATAGAATACATGGTCAGATAAGACTGCCACATTCAGACTACCCCCTATCTATGAAGTGACCTGCAGGAGGCAATCCAAGACAGATGCAGAGGCCTAGACTTTTTAGGTGTCCTGCAATACCCACCCACTCCCGCCCACCCCCAGGCTGCCTCAATAGCAGGTAGCTGCGTTTCCTCTCTCTCTCTCTCCCTGTCTCTGCATCTCTCTCCCTCTTCTTTTTATGCATTGTGGCTAGCCCTGCAGATATTTAGAGGTTATCACTTAAGTCTCTTTGTGTATATTCAATGAAACTATAAAAGCTTTTGCACCTCAAAAGAAACAGTGACCAAGATACAAAGACAGTCCACAGAGTGGGAAAAAATATTCACCCAATACCCATATGATAAGGTGCTAATATCCAGAATATATCAGGCACTGGTTGAACTCTACAAAAAGAAAACAGCCAACCCCATCAAAAATTGGGGAGAAGAAATGAACAGAAACTTCAACCAAGATGAAATTCTAAAGGCCAAAAGGCATATGAAAAAAAAGCTCATCATCACTAATCATCAGGGAGATGCAAATCAAAACAACAATGAGATATCATCCCTTACCACAGAGACTTGGCACATATCCAAAAGAGCAAGAACAACAAGTGCTGGTGTGAATGTGGGGAGAAAGGGACTCTCATCCATTGTTGGTGGGACTGTTGACTGGTACAGCATTTTTGAAAAAACAATATGTACATTCCTCCAAAAATTAGAAATTGAGCTCCCATTTGACCCATCCCATACCACTCCTGGGAATATACCCTGGAGAAGCCAAAAAATGAAACACCTTCTGCACTTTTTATGTCCATAGCAGCACTATTCACAGTAGCCAGAATCTGGAAACAACCAGAGTGCCCTACAACAGATGACTGCATAAAGAAACTTTTGGTACATCTACACAATGGAATACTATGCAGCTGTCAGGAAAACCGAGTTATCAAATTTGCCTATAAATGAATGGACATGGAGAGGAACATGCTGAATGAAATGAGCCACAGGTAAAAAGGAAAGATATAGAATGACTGAATTTATTTGCGGGATATAAAAATAAAATAGTATGATATCAATATCCAAGGTCAGGCAAAACATAAATTAGGAGGTCTTGTCACTGGGTGGATTCTACCCTAAGTGTGTGGGAGTTGGAGGTTAGGTAAAACAGAGAAGGGAACAATGTGTTGACAATTGTTGGAAATGATAATACCAGCCTAGAACTGAGCATTGAATGTAGGCAAAGGGATACACATGATAACCTCTAAATGTATGTATTGTAAGCCACAATGTGTAAGAGAAGGGAGAGAGACAGAGACAGAGAGGGACAGAGAGAGACAGAGACAGAGACACAGAGAGGAGATACAGAGAGAGACAGAGAGAGAAGAGGCAAAGTGCCTGCCATAGAGGCAGGCTGGGGAAGGGGGAATCTTGGATAGGAAATTGGGCACTAGTGGAGGGATGGGTGCTGGAGCACTGTATGGCTGAAACTCAAACATGAACATCTGTGTAATTGTATATCTCACTGTGGTATAATAAAAAATTTTTTAAATAAAATAAAATAAAAATCCACATGTCACAAAAAGTGGAAATTACCTCAAATGTGTGGGAGTCAGAGGTTAGGTAAGACAGAGAAGGGGAATATGCGTAATAAATGTCGAAAGGGCTAATACCAACCTAGAACTGAGCATTAAATACAGGCAAAAATGCACATGATGTCCTCTAAGTGTATGTAGTGCAATCCACTACTAATGTATAAGAGAAGGAAAAGAGAGAGAGGGAGAGAGAAAAAGAGATAAAAGAAGCTGCCATTTAGGCAGGCTATGGGAGGGGGAGGGAATTGGGGACATTGGTGGTGGGAAATGGGCACTGGTGGAGGGCGGGGTGCTGGAACACTATGTGACCAAAACCTCCAGACATGAACACATTGTAATTGTGTATCTCACAGTGGGATACGCCATGTGAGATTGTACAGTATGTCTTTCTCTTTTTAGACTTATTTCACTTAGCCTAATGCCATCAAGATACACATATCCATGCTGTTCGTAAGTGGAAATACTTAATTTTTATTATCAATTACTATTCTTTGTGCATAAATATATATGTATTATGTATTTTAGCCTTTATCCTTTGATCAACACTTGGGTTGCTCCCCTAGGTTGGCTATTACAAATAATACTGCAATTAACATGGCAGTGTATACATATTTTTTAATTTAATTTTATTTTTTTGAAGCTTTTAAAAAAAATTTTTTATTATACCACTGTCGGGGTGCTCCGCCGGGGTCCCCGACAGTGCCGGGAAGCGAAGTTCCCTTCTACCTCCGAGCCGGGCGAGGAATGGATGAACACTCAGGGATTCGATGAGGTTTTAAAAGACTTTACTTATCACAGGTTCAGGCACGCCAAATCAGCAAAAAGGAAAAACCCGATGCTTAGGATTCCAGGCTAGAACCCCAGCCACGTGTAGGCCAAGATGGCGACCACCACGTGTGAAACTTCCAAGGGAAATAAACGCTCACAAGGCGAGATCCCACCGGGAAAGAAGAAGCCCGGGAGAGCGGAACCGGCAAGTTTATACCCCCCCGCAACTCAGACCTTCCTCCCATTGTTATGGGGAAAGCAGGGAGGGTCCAATGCCCTCAGGTAACCCCCTCCCTGCATCTCACCTAGGGCCTTTACTGTGCTAATGTTTTGAGCCGGGAAGGGAAGGCCTTTGAAATGTAGAGAAGGGGGTTTCTGAGATGGCATGTCACTGTACCAAAGATCAACACCAATGCCAGTTAAATATTTCTCCAAGCCTTCACAAGTCTCCTCTACTTCATTGTAGTTTTATATTTTATCAGGGGAGCCATGCTTGTTTGTTTGGGAAGCAAACAGCATTTCTCTCTGGTCTAATTACTTAGGGTGTCCTTACGTGGGCCAGGCTAATATGCTGGTAAGATCTAGCTAGTCCCACGATGATTGTGATAGCATGGGGAGAATATTTATACCAGCTAGTACAGCATACATGGTCGGATAAACTGCCACATTTAGACTACCCCCTTATCTACGGAGTGATCTCGCGGGAGGCAATCCAGAGCAGATGCAGCGGCCCTTAGGAGTCCTGCAACATACCACCATGAGATACACAATTACAATGGTGTTCATAATTGGTTCTTGGTAATACAGTATTCCAGCACCCATCCCTCCACCAGTGCCCCATTTCCACTACCAATGTACCCCTGCCCCCTTCCGCCCACCCCCAGACTGCCTCAATAGCAGGTACCCCCATTTCCTCTCTTCTCTCTCTCTCTCTCTCTCTCGGTCTCTACATCTCTCTCCCTCTTTTTTTACACATTGTGGCTAGCCCTGCAGATATTTAGAGTTTATCACTTAAGTCTCTTTGTGTATATTCAATGGTGAGTTTTAGTCTGCCATTACCATTTCCCACACAATAGCTAGAATCTGGAAACAACCTAAATGCCCGAGAACAGAAGACTGGCTAAAGAAGCTGTGGTACATCTACACTATGGAATACTATGCAGCTGTCGAAAAGAAGAAATTATGAAATTTACCTGCAAATGGATGGACATGGAGACTATCATGCTGAGTGAAATTAGTCAGAAGGAAAAGGACAGATACAGAATGACTGCATTCATTAATAGGATATAAAAGATACCAGTGTTTTACTAAGTGAAGTCAGGCATCCTTTTGTGGCTTTCTCTTTCTTGGCGTTCTTCGCACAATCATGGAGGTGCTGAACCAGTCAGTTGTATTCTTTGTTGATGTCATCAATGATGGCATATTTTGTACATGGCAGTGTGTACATATTTTTAATTAGTCTTTTCATTTTCTTAGGATAAATACAGAGAAGCAGGGTTAATAGGTCATGTGACAGTTTCTTTGATAATGTTTGGATAAACATCCATACATTTTTATGGTGTTAATAAACACCAATTTATTACCCACCAACAGTTCACATGGATTTCCTCTTCTCCAATACTTACCAGTATTTGCCATTTCTTCTCTTTTCTGATAATAGACATAGTAACAGCTATGTTGTGATACCTTATGGTTTTGATTTGCATCTCCCTCCTGACAACTGGTGTTGGGCCTCTTTTTACATACATGTTGGTCATTGTATGACTTCTTTGGGAGAATGTCTACTTCAATATTCTGCACATTTTAAACCTTATTTTTTGTTAATATGTTGTATGAATTCTTTATATATTTTGAATAGCATCCCCTTATCTAATATTTTCTTCCATCAAGTAAGAGGGCTAACTTTTCATTCTGTGGATGGTTTTTCTTTCCTATGCAGAAGCTTCTTGGTTTTATGTTGTCCCACTTATTTATTTTTACTTCTGTGACCTTTCAGTGTCAAAAAATCATCAATAGGCCTTAACTGTCATGAAGCCAGACAGTTGTTTCTTCCAGGACTTCATGATTTGGGGTCTTACATCCAGTTCTTTAACCAATTTTGAGTTCAAATTTATGTATGTTTATGTGTGTGTGTGAATACAGCAGTCTAGTTCCATCTGAATTGAGTTTATGACACTTATAATCAAATAAATAATACTCAATTTGATGATGGGTGCAGTGAGACTTATACATATACAGAGGTATAAATCTACACTCCTGAAATTTATGTTGTGTTATAAACAAAGAAAATATCAATTCAGGGCCAGTCACCTCTGGGAGGTCCCAGAAGCAGCCGTATGAGACTCCGCCCATCACACTAGCCACCATTTTCGCTGTCCGGATGCTGGGAAACTGCCTCACGACCAGATTAACAGAGCAAAACCAGTTCGAGCCCAGGTAGGCGGCTCCCAGAAGCAGGATTCACTGGGAATTCGTCAGATGGAGTCAGGGTTCGGCCATTCCCCTCTCCATTTTGTCGAGCCTGGTGGCCCCACCCAGGAGCTGCCCTGGGGCCATCAGCCACAGCATGAAGAGGCTCAAAAGCGGCTGGGGAGGCTGGAACTCAGCTCGCCCCGGGCCCAGCTGAAGAGGGGACCCCCAGGAGGGCAGACGGGTTTTGGGAGTGGGCCCGTCACCTCTGGGGGGTCCCGGAAGCAGCCGGATGAGACTCGCCCATCACACTAGCCACCATTTTCGCTGTCCGGACCCTGGGAAACTGCCTCACGACCAGATTAACAGAGCAAAACCAGTTCGAGCCCAGGCCGCGCGGTCCATTAAAATAGTGGAAACAGTAATGTCTTTTAATGCACTGCATTCCACGAAGAGCAGGAAAGTTTGGTGGGAGGGAGAGATAAAGAGGAGAGAAATGACATACAGAACCCGCCTAGTAGTTGAGGTGTGGGAGGGGGAGGGAGGTGGGGACATTGGTGATGGGAGATGGGTTTGGGTGGAGGGATGGGTGTTGGAACACTGTGGAACCAAAACTCTACATGAGCATCTTTCAATTGTATGTCTAAAATGGTGTAATAATATTTGGGGGAAAATAATAAAATATTAAAAAAAAAGAAAATATCAATTCAATTAAAAAGAAACAAGAATATTCTACACAATACGACTTCTCTGTCCTATTGGAAGGATTGTGGAGAGTGGCAGTAGTCTGAAATAAAATGGGAATAAGGCAGGATCACTCTGCTGACCAGCCCCAACCTCACCTAAGGGGCTGCCTGCCTAGAATGTTTTACTGAAGATGCGTTTTCAGGTGGGTTTCAGCATGTTACTTCAACCCAGTGCTTTGGTCAGGATAAGGTACTGGACCCCAGAAGAGCCAGGAAAGGTTAGGTTATACTGCCTTAACAAATAATAGCCATGCTATTAGTTATTTGAAAGAACATGGGTAGCAGCCAAACACAAAAGCAGTATTTAAGAAAGGTCTGCGCACATCTATGTTCATTGCAGTGCTAAGTACAATAGCCAAGATACGGAAACAACCCAAATATCCAACAGTAAATGAGTGGGCAAAGAAGCTATGGTAGGGGCTGGAGAGATAGTACAGGGTCTAAATTGCATGCAGCCGACCCCAGTTCGATCCCTGGGACCCCATGGTTCCCCTTATGACTGGATGCAGTCTTAAAGGCCCCAACATACCACCAGTATCATTCTCATGACCCTCAAGCACTGCTTGGGGTGGAGGTAATTACTGCACGGCAAAGCCCAAGCAGCACCCTGGGGCTTGACCAAGAATCACAGAGAGGTACCCAGGGCTTCCTGATTATCACTTAGGAGACAACTCCCCCCAATTAAAAGAAATAGTGGCATATATAGACAATGGAATATTTTATATTCCTAAGAAAAGATTAAGTCTTACCATTTGCTTTGACTTGGATGGAATGGGGGTACCATGTTAAGTAGAAGTTGTCAGAAGGAGGACAAATAACAGGTGATCTCACTTATCCGTGACATATAGAGAAACAAAACGAGGGAATAGACAATATCAAAAGACAAGAAGCTGAGATTACCGTGCAGTGGGGGTGGGGGGGTGGGAATGGCCAGGAGGCTAGAAGTGACCTAAGGACTTAGTGGAAGCGTCTGGGCACACTGTACAAGTGGAGATGCACATAACTTTGCACATCCAAACCATGAATGTTAACACTATTGGAACAACATTGCTTAAACCATATTTTTAAATGGCTTCCAAGGTTTAAAGACAAAAAGAATGGGATACGAACTATAGAACAGTGGAAAGGACACTTGCCTTGCATGTAGTCAACCTGGCTTCTATTTCTGGCACCCCATATGGCCACTGAGCACTTCCAGGAGTGACCCCTGAGAGCAGAATTAGAAAAATCTGAGTACACTGGGTGTGGCCCCAAAACCAAAATCAAACAGATTAGCAAACAAAAAAGAATGACAGGGTAGATACATGACTCAAAGGGATCTCCCAGGCCCATATGGTACCCAAAGTACTGCAGTACTGCCAGACAAGTACCCAAACAAAAAATAAAATTAAAAATAAGTTTTTTACAATGACCAAGATACAAAGACAGTCCACAGAATGGGAAAGAATATCCACCCAATACCCATCTGATAAGGGGCTAATATCCAGGATATATCAGGCACTGGTAGAACTTTACAAGAAGAAAACAGCCAACCCCATCAAAAAATGGGGGAAAAATGAACAGAAACTTCAACAAGGAAAAAGTTCGAATGGCCAAAAGACATATGAAAAAATGCTCATCATTAGTCATCAGAGAGATGCAAATCAAAACAACAATGAGATATCACCTCACACCACAGAGACTGGCACGAAATCCTGAAGAGCAAGAACAACAAATGCTGGCGGGGATGCGAGGAAAAAAGGGGACACTCATCCATTGTTGGTGGGAATGTCGACTAGTACAGCCTTTCTGGAAAACAATATGGACATTCCTCCAAAGACTAGACATTGAACTCCCATTTGACCCAGCCATACCACTCCTGGGAATATACCCTGGGAAGCCAAAAAATATTCAGCAGAAACACCATCCATACTTTTTATGTTCATAGCAGCATTATTCACAATAGCCAGAATCTGGAAACAACCAGAGTGTCCGAGAATCGATGACTGGATAAAGAAACTTTGGTACATCTACACAATGGAATACTATGCAGCTGTCAGAAAAAAAAATGAAGTTATGAAATTTGTCTATAAATGGATGGACATGGAGAGGATCATGTTGCGTGAAATTAGCCAGAAAGAGAGAGACAGATATAGAATGACTGCATTTATTTGCATGACATAAATATATAAGTACATATTATGATACCAAACCCCAAGGTCAGGCGAAGCATGGAACAGGAGGTCTTGTCAAAGGTGGAAATTATCACAAATGTGTGGGAGTCAGAGGCTAGGTAATACAGAGAATGGAACAGTGTGTTAATAATTGGCAAAAGTGCTGATACCAACCTAGAACCTAGCATTAAATACAGGCAAAAAGATACACATGACAACCTTTGGAACAGGGTGCTAATAATTGTCGAGGGTACTAATGCCAACCTAGAACTGAGCATTAAATAGAGGCAAAGGGATACACATGACAACCCTTTAATGTATGTTCTGTAATCCATAGTCTGGAAGGGAAGGAAAAGAGAAAGAGAGAGAAAGGGCAAAGAAATAAAGAACCTGCCATGGAGGTAGGGCTGGGGAGGAGGGAGGGAACCGGGGATGTTGGTGGTGGGAGATGGGCACTGGTGGAGGGACGGGTGCTGGAACACTGTATGACCAAAACCCAAACATGAACTTTTTAATTGTATATCTTTTTATTTGTATATCTCACGGTGGTATAATAAAAATGTTAAAAAAATAAGTGTTTTAATAAAATACATTAAATAGAAGAATATGAGAGTCAAGAAAGTAGGCTTACTTCTTGATCACACTTCATAACATTAGCTTGAAACTTCTCTCCAAATTACTCTCAGTCATGGGCTGAAGAGTTTCACAGTCTGTTCATGCTTTGCATTGCAGAATCCTTTTGGTTCTGTTGGAGGACAGGTTTAGCTAGTTTGGGAGCTTTGGTGTTTTGCCCACTCACAGCTTAATCTACTTAAGCCAAGGTTCATTCTCATGAGATCTCTCTTCTATGTAAACACTGCTAGCTAGAGGGGTGTGGCAGTTACAGAAGTCACCTTCACTCTGAATAACTTCTGACTTAATACATCTACTAAGACTTCTATGTTTTCTAGATTGGGCACAGCTCCTCTTTATACCAACTGCACCCAGCGTGGGACAGTTAGAATTTACCAGGAGACTACCACCCTGGCTACGCTTGAGACTATAGGAAAATTATAGGAAGGATCATGCTAGTTTGCTCTCAAGCAGGAGAGTGAGACCCTTTCAGTATATGGAGAACAAGATACTCAAAATCACCCTGGTGCAGATAATAAATAAGAAGGGACCTTGTGGGTGCCATCTAGATTACATGAAGCTCATGAAATTAAGATGTATTGCTTTAAACCAGCTCTCTCTCTCCAGTGTTTTACATAAGAAATAATCTCAGAAGAAGGATTAGTCCTTGGCAGTAATCTTTTTTTTTACCTGTAATAGGGTGTGGCACCGCCCTTCTCATCACAACTCCACCCAGCAGACCAGACTATCACAGCCCGGATCATAGACAGCCACCCTGCAGCAGTTTTTTTTTTTTCAATCCGGTCCAGGTATGCTGAACCAGAGACTCTCAGACATGGGGCAGAGCTGCTACTTGCTCTCCCTGTGCCCAGCTGCTCATGAGGTGCCCGGGAGGCATGGCGGATTCTAGCCCTGGCCTGCCACCCCAGCAGAGCCTCACAACAAGCCAGACCACCCTCCCCTACTCCATGGGGGCCGCCATTTTCCACATCCGACTTCCCTCTCGTCACAACTCCACCCAGCAGACCAGACTATCTCGGACGCGCGGGGTTCATCAATAAATGCTTTATTTAGAGGTGACTACAAGAGTATGCCACCCGCACGGCAAGCCTGGCTAGCTGCTCATGTAGTATTTGATATGGCAAATACCAGTAACATTTATACTAGGTCATTCCCATGACCTAATATAATGGTTTGAGGCTCTTTATGTTCCTGGAGCAAGCGGATGCCTTTGGGTTCTACTAGCATGAGACAGGACGTATGGAGATATTACTGGTGCCTGCTCTAGCAAATAGATAATTAACGGGAAGATAGTGATAGTGACTGCCCTTCTACACTCTGTTTAGGGTTCTTTGCTGACACGACCCTCCCTGGATTACTTTGGTGTATATAAGGGAACTGACTTGACGCCCCTTTGGCTTTTTGCTCCTCGGCTTTTTGCTCCTGGGCCTCTTGCTCCTTCTTTTGGGTAGGATTCCTCTCGGTGAGATCCTCTCTCTTTGGTGGGAGACTTAGGCTCTTTTGTATGGTCTAAGTTCGGACCAGAGCTAGAGTTCTTTCATTGTATTGGATTGTTGTGAAAGAGCTTTTGTACTATTAAAAGCCTTTTTGGAACTACGCCGGACTCGTGAGTTTTCATCTGTTCCCCCATAGGCCTCGGAGGTAGAAGAGAACTTCTGTCCTGACACTGTCGGGGACCCCAGCAGCATCCCCAACAGGTACCACAGGGTGTGACCCAAAAACAACAACAACAATAAATTAATTATCCTCAATCAGGACATAATGAGGGAAGAGCCACTTACCAGAGCCTACCTTATCAGTACGGCAGAGGAAAAAATAGCTGGTTGAAATAATACTAAAAGTTGAACTGTCAAATCAGTCATGGGGAAGAGATCTTCCCAACACTAAAATGTATTCATAATTCAAACAATACATGCAATCCCAAAACACAACTAAAATTTTGGGAATACCTGTGCAAGTCTTTCTTCCTTTCTGTATTAGAGAATATTCTTGTCCCTATTTAAAATGGTAATTTTGTATTTTGTTTTGGTTTCTTTCTTTTAGGACACACCTAGCAGTGCTCAGGACTTACTCCTGGCTCTGTATTCAGTGTTCACTCTTAGACAAGGACCAAATTCAGTTAATCTGTGTGCAAGTGCCTTACACAATGTACTATCTCTGAAAGAGGAAAAGAAAAGGTGCCTGCTATAGAGGCAGGCTGGGGGGGGGGGGGTGGAGGGAATGTGGGGACATTGGTGATGGGATGGGGCACTGAGAGAGGGATGGGTGATGGAACACTGTATTACGGAGAACTAATTATGAACACCTTTGTAATTTTATATCTCACAGTGGTATAATAAAAAAAAATTTTTAATGGACTATCTCTATGGCCCCTAAAAATGTTAGGGTTTTGCTTGTTTTGGTTTTATAAGAGCCATGGCAGAGCCTGGCTAAGCTACCGGGACAGGTGTATTCGATATGCCAAAAAACAGTGACAATAATGGACCTCATTCCCAACTAATGGAGACATTACTGGCACCCACATGAGCAAATTGATGAACAACACGAAGAGAAGTGATACAAGTGACAAGTGAAGTTTTTTTTTAAAAAGCGCCACTTGGAAAAGGAGTGTCTTTCTTTCAGTTATAGAATTTGTCTATTTTCTACCTTAATTATTACATAGCAATGATTCTTTCCAGTGGGCCTTCCCACATAAATATGTAAATTTTAGATTTGCTTACCCTAAATAACCTAGCCAATGCCTCTGGCTAAAAGTATGCCCTAGATGAGGACTTGTCATTAGCTGCCATTGAGGAAAGTGTTTACAAGTTCACAGTGAATACTTCCTTTATTTTAATCCCCACCACTCCATCATTTGGAAGAAGGGCAGAACCTCTTCCTTTCTGAGGGTGAATACTGTTTTGG
>JAJIBD010001394.1:0-31411 GCA_021461705.1 Cryptotis parvus | reverse complement strand
GTGTCTGTCTGTCTGTCTGTCTGTCTGTCTTTCTTTCTTTCTTTCTTTCTTTCTTTCTCTTCTTTTCTTTCTTTCTTTCTTTCTTTCTTTCTTTTCTTTCTTTCTTTCTTCTTTCTGTCCTTCTCTTTCTGTCTGTCTGTCTTTCTTTCTTCTTTCTTTTCTTTCTTTCCTCTTTTTCCTTCCTTCCTTCCTTCTTTTCTTTTCTCCTTTCCGCTTTTAAAGTGCTTCTCAGTTTACCAGAAGAATCAACAAAACTCTAATAAACAAAGCTACTCTTCTTTCATCCTTTCTTCCTCTAAAGTGCTTCTTAGTTTATCAGAACAAACAAACCACTTAAGTCTCCTTTGTGGAGACTGTGGGCTCACTGGAGCCCACGGCCTCACACTCCAATTGGCTCCAGCTTCACCCTGTCGCAGCTTTTACAAGCAAACAGGTTAGCACCAGGGGCTTATCCTCACACTAGACAGTAAGTTGCCTTTAGGATTCTCAAACCTAAAGGAAACTATTTTGGGAAAACATTGCTCTTGCTCCCCACAGTAATGTTTTATCCACTTAGAATTGTATTCCCTGTTAGAAAGTTTTTGCTTTTTATCTAAGTTCTGATAACCTGTTTATTTCTTCTTAATTCCAATGGAAAATGAAAAACACTTGCTAACTTTCTAAAGAGCCAGCAGACTTAACTCCTGTGTTAAGGAAGTGCTTTCCTAACATATCCTCTTTAGTCAGACCAAAAGATAGCTCTCTTGAGTAATCACGGACTTGATTTTTCAATAGACCGCTAGGGTACTTGAAATGGTGTGTCTTAGGATCATGGTAGGCCCAAAACAGATGTCTTATGTGTGTCCATACATAAGATATCAAATGAAAAGTACTCTAAGCTAAAAGTACTCTTGAGCAATAAACTAATGTCCAATTGTAATTTCTTTTTCTTTCTTTGTGAGTATGTGTGTGTGTGTGTGTGTGTGTGAGAGAGAGAGAGAGAGAGAGAGAGAGAGAGAGAGAGAGAGATTAAGATTCTGTAAAACTCAGCTGTGCTCAAGGTTCTCCTGGTTTGATTCTCAGAAATCACTCCTGGCATGCCCACTGACCGTATGGGATGCCAGGGATTGAATCCTAGTCAGCTGCACACACAACAGCTGCCCTATCTCTCCAGTCCCCCAGTTGTGATTTCTAAATATCATTCTGCATATTTCATCTTTTATTATACCAATCTGACTTGGATTGAATCTGTAGGTTTTTTAAGTCAGTGAAAGAATTCATAGAGCTTTGAATTTTTATGGAAAGACCCATGTCTTTCAGTGAAGCAGGGGCAAATGTTTTATATCTGTTAGTTTTAAAAGATGTTGATTTCCCCCAAAACAATATAGATGAGCTTCGATTAGTCCTAGGTATTCATTATTCCCGTGGCCAAAAAAAATCCAGTCTGCATTGTACTATAATGATTGAGTAAATGTTTTTATATCCATACATTCTTGATAAATAATATGACTTCTTTTTAGTTAATATTTACAGTGCAAATTGGATATATTTAGAAAAGGCATACTTGGTAAATTTAACTTGTTTCATGCCTTTAGTAACCAAGGCATTTGCCTTGCACGTGGCCAACCTCATTTTGATCACCATTATCCCATATAGTCAGTCCTCCCAGCACCAACTAGAGTAATTCTTGAGCACAGGAGTAACCCCTGAGCATTGATGGGTGTGCCTCAAAAAACAAAAAAAATATTTAGTAACTATGATGTCAGTTATTAAGAATATACTGATTTGGACTCCTAAGCATTCTGCCCATACACACCATAACAGCCCCTGTACATAATCTTACAATGACCTCTAGATGAACAGTTACTTTTTACCAGTAGTAGATGAGATCAATCACTGTCATTTTGCAGTGTTTTCTTCAGACTTAGTGTCTGTGTTTTAATCACCTGTCACTAATAGATGTTGTTGTTACAGTAAAGAACCCCTTGATTATTTTACATATACAATCAGCCATTTTGCTTCTTTTCTTTGGAAATAATTAAGCATGAATTCATTCATTGAGAGATGCATCAGTAGCAGAATTTAAAATACATAAAACATTTAGCTGTAGTAATAACAATGAACTCTCCCATTTATTCAGGGCCTGCTGGGCCATTTATGTCCTTTATCATTAATGCCCACAAGCCATTTGGGAGACAAAATTAGAGGGGACTAAGATGCTGAATGTTCATTTCTCCCTTACGTGTCAGTAAGGATATGTAGTATCAGTTTTCCATTTAGAACTTGGATCTTTGCTCTCCCTGGCTCTAGCTGTGTGCAGTGCAGTCTTCTACAAGAAGATGCCTTTTTTTTTTTCTTTTTTCTTTTTGGGTCACACCCAGCAATGCTCAGGGGTTACTCCTGGCTCTGCACTCAGGAATTACTCCCTGGCGGTGTTCAGGGGACCACATGGGATGCCGGGATCAAACCTGGGTCAGCTGCGTGCAAGGCAAACGCCCCTACCCACTGGACTATCGCCTCCAACCCCACAAGAAGAAGCCTTTGATTCTCTGTTTGCTATTTTAAATTTTCCAGGTTTTTTTTTCTTATCTGTTAGGAGTTCACTTCTGCACCTTCCCATTATCCATTGGATTTTTCAGGCTTTTCATGGAGCTTGAATAAATTTAACTCTTTGAGCTTTAAGAGCCCTTGATTACTGTACACTATTTTGTATAGTCCACTGCCATACCTGTTTCTGACTTAGATAAGCTCTGCAAGTAGTTCTGTGAAAAAAATAAATCCCCTCCATGACTGGGCGTAAAGAAACTTAGGCACCACAAATCATTGTCCTGTTCATTGTGTTCTCTGTCAGTAGGAGCATGGAATTTAGGTTCATTTTGTTATTATCAAATGTTCATAAACTATTCTCTGCCCCTCCTTAAAAATCATAAAACCATTACTTTTACGGTCCCTGCTTATTTCCAGTTATTTTATGTAATAGACTTTGGAAATAAATATTTATGTAATCTAGAGCCAATGTTTTGCCCATCTTTGCTATCTGTTTTGTGTGTGTGTGTGTGTGTGTGTGTGTGTGTGTAAAATCATAATGAGAACATCTGGTATTTATCCTTGACCTTTTGACTTACAGAATGTAGCCTAAGATTCTCCAGTTCTATCCAAGTTGCAGTGAATTGCATGATTTCATCATTCCTTGTGACTGTATAGTATTCCATTGTGTATGTATACCACAACTTCATTATGCACACTTTTGTCATTGGTCACTTGGATTGTATCCATAACCTCAGCTATTTTACTGCTGCAGTAGACACAGATATGCATATATTTTTCCAATGAATTTTTTTTAATCTTGTAGATAGATACAAAATAGTGATTTTCAGATCTTGTGGTAGCTCTATTCTTAAAAGAAGAGTATGTGGAATTAGAGGTGGGAACATTGTATGCCAGAAACTTATTATAAACAAGTATGTAAATCAGGAAGGCAAGAAGGATAGAAGGAAGGAAAGAGGGAGGGAGAGAGGGAGGGACGGAGGGAGGGAGGGAAGGATGAAGGAAAGCAAAGAATGGAGGGAAGAAAAAGGAAAGGGGAGGGATGGATGGAAGAAAGGAAGGGAGGGAGGGAGGGAAGGAAATGTTTGGCCAGTGAGAAAAAGCAGTTGTTAGGGTCTTTCCCTGCTCATGGCTGACCGAGATTCCATCCACAGCACCATATTTGCTCCTGACCACCTCCAGGTGTAGCTCAAAAACTGTTTATTTGAAAATATATTACCAAAAGAACCTGAATGTTTTCATTTCTTATATGTTAAATCTAAGTGGCATATAGCTAAGGAAAAATGATCTGGTTATAATTTGAAACTTTTTCACCTATCCTTAACTTATTTCTTTCATGTTTTATTCTTTTTGTTTGTTTTATTAAACTATGCCAATATATCTCATCCTACTTCCTAAACTTAAAAGCAGAAGTTCCTTTCTGAGATTTCAGATCAATTGCTCATTTCTTTTACTGGAGGTCCTCGTTTGCCGGGAGCTTTCTTTTTTTTTTTTAAAGTATTTTATTATACCACTGTGAGATATACAATTACAAAGATATACAATTAAAAAAGTTCATATTTGGGTTTTGGTCATACAGTGTTCCAGCACCCATCCCTCCACCAGTGCCCATCTCCCACCACCAACGTCCCCGGTTCCCTCCCCTCCCCCCAGCCCGCCTCCATGGCAGGTTCTTTATTTCTTTCCCTTTCTCTCTCTCTCTCTCTTTTCCTTCCCTTCCAGACTATGGATTACAGAACATACATTAAAGGGTTATCATGTATATCTTCTTGCCTGTATTTAATGAGGAGCTTTCTCTTCTAATCAAAGAATTATTTTTCTGTTTTCCAACAAGGACTTCACTTTGTCACTGTCTTTTTTTTTCCTTTTTTCTCCTCCTGTGGTGTCTAATCTAAAGGAAGTAAAATTCTTCCTGAAAAGTAAAATGCCTGCATCAATTCTACTGCCCTAAAGCTGCCTTAAAAATTGGTATATTATAGATTGTTTCAACTGAAATTGCAGGTGCAGATATCTCTTACCTTAATTAGGTGAACAAGCGCTTTTATGATGGAATACTAGAAACAAAGACCTGATTGCAAATCCGGCCTTTCTGTTTAATAGCTTGTAGCAGAAGCAAAAGTTAACTTCTTTGAACCACGTTTCTTGATCTAGATTTTGGACACAGCTAAATTAGATATTTAGTTCAAATGTAATTTGTAAGACCATGCCTGGAACTTAATTTCTTTCTATATAAAGAAAACATATAAACATTTCCAAATGGCTTAGATAAGGCATTATTTTAAAAAATTAGCCCTCCCTCCTATTGGCAGATAAAGAAAAAGTACATGAATTCACAATTAACCAATTCACAACAATTATTAGGCAATCATTTGGGAGAATGTTTAAGCTCATAGCAATTAAATTCAAAAAGGCATTGAGATATCACTTTTCTTGTATGTAATTAGCACTAATTAAAAATCTAATGCTGGTTGACATTGCCAGTTGGAACAACTCATTGGGAATAAAAAGATGCATCAAATTATAATAATATAAAAATTTCTCAATCTAGTAATTCCTTTTCTGGGATTTTATTCTGAGAAAATATTCTGAAATGGAGTGGGGAGCAGGCATGGAATCTAATAACATAATAATTATGTCTTTATTACCCATAATTTTAACCAACCTGGGAATTTTTAAGTTTTAATGGATTGTTATGGTTAGCTATTTTGCAACTTTTAGCATATAAAGACATACATAGTAGCACATAAAAATGTTTAATATAAAAACATAATAATGCCCAAAGTGCATCATATAAAGCTATATTTATAGATTAAGATAATTATGTTAGATTATAGCATATGATTTTTTGCTTATATTACCAAATATTTTGCAAATTAACATTACTTTTAAGATTAAAATTTGAATTTTAGTCAAATGTATTTCAATTTGAAAAAAATGTATTTATGGGTTTCTATTATTAGAATCTGGAAATTTTGTATGGTATTTTGAGTTAAAATATGCCGTAGGCCGGAGCAATAGCATAGCGGGAGGACGTTCGCCTTGCAAGCGGCCAACCTGGGTTCAATCCCTGGCATCCCATATGATCCCCCCGAGCATCACCAAGAGTAATTCCTGATTGCAGAGCCAGGAGTAACCCCTAAGCATCGCCGGGTATGACCCAAAAATACCCAAAAAACAGTAATAATAATAAAATAAGCCCTAGTTTCCTTATTGCTTACTCCAGGACAGTAGGAAAGGGGAAAGGGTATGCTTAGTGAATGATTTCTAGTAATTTATATAAAGCTTTAAGATACTGTTATTTGCCACATATATGTTTATTGCTAGACTGTCAGGGAGACAAATGGGATGCCAGGGATTGAAACTAGGTCGTCTATGTGCAAGGTCAATGCCCTGCCTGCTGTACTATGACTCTGCCCCTACGGCACAAGTTTTAAATGTTTATAGTACCTATCAAAAGAACATTTATAACAGCCAGAGTGATGGCACAGCGGGTAGGGTGTTTGCCTTGCACGCTGCCCCACCCAGGTTCAATCCCCAGCATCCCATATGGTCCCCCCGAGCTACGCCAGGAGTAATTCCTGAGCAAAGAGCCAGGAGTAACCCCTGATCGTTGCAGGGTGTGACCCAAAAAAAAAACATTTATATATGGCTAAGCTATGTATACCAAATTCTTTTCTAAAGCTAGCAGTACTTTGAAATTTATATTTTATAGTCTTTTATAGTTTCAGCTGTCTTTTAGCATGCACAATGGTACTTTAAAAAAAAGTGAATTTGGCATCCTGGATGAAGTATAGCAGTTAGAAGCCAGGCATCACACAGAGGCCCGGCACCACCGGTGTGGCCCAGCTAATCTCCCAGACAGCAGGGTCTGAACAGCACCACATCTCGGGGTCCTTGAGTTGAACCATCGGCCAGGTTGGATGAAAATCACCTCTGGCACTCCCAGTTCTCCTGAGCAGAGCTTGGAAGTGCCTCCCTGCAAAAAACTTCATCCTGTACAACCCACCTTGACAGCATATCTTTCATTGATAAAAACTTCAGTCTCTGTTAAGAAATAGAATTTGGGAGCAGGTGAACCATACTATGTGGAACGTGGAGGCTACTCACAGGTCTGTTTGGGGACCGTGGATGATGAAGATCAAGCCCACACTCTGAGTCGGGCCCCAAGAATAGAATTTAATAATATAATCTGTTAAGAAAGAACATTTTTAAGTGTCTAACATACTATGCAAGTATATGAAGACATTATAAACTTAGCATTTGCTCAACTTTTGCATCAGTCTGTCCTGTTTATTGTGGTTTTTAGAAGCTTGTTATTAGATGATGACTCAAAGCAAAGCCATTATTATTTGTATTATTATTTTACATGTTAACTGCCTCACTTCCTTTCTATTTTCAAATTTAAAGTGTCCAAATTAGATGTACGGAACATGGAGAGACAAACCTACACAAGAGTCCCATCTTTTCTTGTTTTTGATATTTTTCTTCTGCTTTTGTGCCTGTATATTCCAAAAAGCATCATGATGGAGCCTAAAGCTGTAACTATATGCATATACTCAGGAAAAAAAACTTAAAACTTTCACTTTGAGACATAAAACTAAGAAAAAACTGAGATTTTCTTAGTGTAGTTGAAGAAAATAAAATTATCCTCTCAAAATAAATGGCAGTAGGAATGCAATCTTTCCTGTCATAAATAAAAACTATCTAACACAAATCAGCATTTGAAATTTATTAACTCACAGTGTTTTTTAAATAGCTAAAATACATGTGTGGTACCTGTTCCCAAGGATTATTATAGTTTCTTGTTAAGTTCCTCAGAATGCATAATGTACTGACAGTCAAATTATATAAGTTGAGATGCTGGGGGAAAAAAAGAACCCTGGTTTCACATTTTTAATTTTTTTGTTGTTGTTGTTGGAAGGGCGGTGAGCTTCATTTTGCATTAATGTTACCAACTCAGAGTCTTATGTAGGTCCTCTTCTTGAGCTAAGTTTTTTCAACTGTGCAAAAAGGAAATATACTTTTGCAGTGTTTTCTCATTCATCTGTATAGTTATTGTGAGAAAAGTCTGTGTTGAACTGTACAACTCATGCATTTTTTTTGTTTTTGTTTTTTGGGTCACACCCAGCAATACTCAGGGGTTACTCCTGGCTCTGCACTCAGGAATTACTCCTGGCAGGGCTCGAGGACCATATGAGATGCCAGGGATCGAACCCGGGCGGCATGGGCCGGCCGCGTTCAAGGCAAACACCCTAACCGCTGGGCTATAGCTCCGGCCCAAAGTCATGCATTTTTTAAGTAGTTCACTCAGTTTTTCTCAGCTTCTATTTCTTTTGCAAAAACAGTTTCAGATGCTTTCCTTGTCTAAATCTCAAGCTGGTACAGAGGGTAGAAAGGGTTTATATAGCACAATATTACATAAAATGTTTTCTGAATTTGAGGTAGATCCTGTTTTAATTCCCATTTTACAGATGAAGAAAGACTACGAGAGGCTGACAAGCTTACTCCAGAGAGGCACAGCTAGAAGATGAGAGCTGTGCCTCTCTAATTGTATTTCTTTCACCTCTGTACTCCAGACACTGTCACATTGTCAGGCTGTTTTTTGTGACTTCCCATCAGGGAGTCACAGGATGTTTAACAGCATCCCTGGCCTTCAACTCCCTAGATGCCAGTAGCATCTCCCAAGTTGTTGCAACAAAATTATTTCCAGATCATGCCAAATGTCCTTTGGCAGGCATGCTTGTTCTGAGCTGAGAGCTACTGGTCTGTGTAATTCCAGAGCTAAACTTTATGAGAGTATTTATTAGTGTTACCATTATTTGGAATAGTATCTGGTTGGAATTCTGCACAACATAGCATTTTGAAAAATTTAAAAAGAGAGCTGGTTTTCATCTGTTGTCTTATTTCTGAAGAAGAATAAGAGGCTCATTGGCCTCTCGGAAAGGTCCCTATATAACTGTTCTTGGAGAAGCAGAAATCACCTAACAAAGACAATATCAAGTGGAACTCGGCAGTGGTTTTCAACCACAGGGCCCCGGACCAATGCTGCTTTCTGCACAGACCTAAAAATATAGACGCACACTACTTTGCCGCTGGTGCATGTTAACGTCCAGTCTACTGAAAAATGCTTAGACATTACCAATGTCATATGTTAAAAAAGACTGAAAGCCTTCTCTGGGCTAAGCCATCCCAACACTGTAATTCTAAGATCATTCCTTAACGGTCCACTGGTCTCTCCTACCATCCTAAAGGATAAGCTCTCCAAGATGTCTAGAACAGGCCTTTACAAAACAGGCCGCTTTGAGATGTGGATTATTTGAAGGTCTATCTAGGCTTTGCAGGCCAGGAGGAAGCTTCAACACTCCCTTAACTACCAACAGGAAAGAAAATTGGTAGTATTATCCAGAATTATGTTTAGAATGCATACTAAATATAGTTATTGCAGTTTAGGTAACATATTTGCAATAGTTTATAACATTTATGATTTTGATGTGCCCTGCTCCCACACCACACTACTGCCCAAAGACTCCACCAATATCCTGCGTCACACTCAGTCCTCCTCCCTGCCCATCCCCTCTTGCTTGGCATTTCTAGTCTTGTAATCCACAGTTAAAGGGTTGTTATCATATGATAGAATGAATTAAGTACCATGGAGCCAGAAAGATAGTACATGGGTTAAGACACTTGCCTGTAATGCTGCCAACCCAGATCCAGTCCCTGGGTTGAATTCCAAGCACTGTATAAGGTCCCCAGCCACTGCCGGAAATGATCTCAACCATAGAGCAAAGAGTAAAATTTGAACGCTACTGGGTTCAAGTATCTTTTTCTTTTAACTAGAAGTCTATGTGACAAGACAAATACCTCGTTACAGAGCATTTGATTTCCATCATATGAGTCACCTTCTCCAAATGAGAGTGCTCTTCCTTTTCCTTGAAGTCCCAGACCCTCAACCCATTTCTTGTAGCTCAGCACATGTATATATGTTTTTTCCCATTGACTTTAGAATCTTTGTGCAGGCAGGTTCTTCAGTTTAGCTGTTATTTGTTCTTTATTCTGCTAATCTGTCTGATGTTAATTTGATTGCTAAGTCAGCCCAATAATTCAAAAGAGTAGAGGAAAATCCCTTGTCCACCCCTCCCTAAAAGCCCCTCTTCTCTGATATATTCTTAGGCTCCAGATACCTATTTTCAGCTGAGAGATACAGCTGATGAGAAACCCTTACATTAGAACCATTATTTCCTTCATTGTCAGTACACCCTTAAAGTTTGCATCAGTTGTCAGTGTTTCCATGATTTTGTTCACTCCCAGTACACCCCTTGACATTTTTATCAATTGTCCATGTTTACATTTCGTTTAGGAATTTAAACTCTGCCTGCTCCTTCAGCTCTGGTGTTCCCGTTGTAGAAATGGATGTAGAAACTCAGCAGGAAGTTGCTATGGCAGCTCAGCAGGTGCCTTTCTTACTGGCACTGTGTGAAGAGTAACAGCCTCCTGAATTACTCAACAGAAAGCAGATGCTTTCTGCCTTGCAGGACCCACCTTTTGTTGCCTCCCTCTAACAGGGATCATTAAGTACATGCCTCCTTTGGCTACAGTCACAAATTCAGAACCACTGGTCCAAGAGCAGAATGTTTTTACTTTCCTCTTTTCCCTCCTGAAAAAAAAAATCCTATTGAGCCTCATAAGCATCCCACACTACCCCCTCCCCGCCATCTCTATCCCTAACCTACTCTTGATATTTGCGAAGTTCTGAATTTATTATCGCCTCTGAAATTAGTTTCTAAATATGTCTTTATTGTGTTTGTAAATATTGTCTTTATTGTTTATCTCTCCATCATTCAAAGTTTCTAATTATGTCTAATATTCAAAGTTTCTAAATATCTCTATTGTGTTTCTAAATAATGTTTTATTGTGTTTGTTTCTCCATCATTTAAAGCTGTTAAGAAATCAGATACATTTGGTCTAGGCCTCATTAGTCTGAAAAAATTTAGTACATAAACCTATATAAACTAGAATGTCTTAAATAATAAATTTTAAGCTTAAATGCTACTGACAAGCACAATAAAAATAATTCAGTGGGATTAAAATCATGGATGTCATATGAGGAGACGTGGGTGGAATCATCAGGATTCTTCAGGACTATAAGAAATCTGCTCGTGCAAGACCCAGAAAATCTATTTAGACCTGTGGGGAAAAGAACTATAAAACTTAAGTGTCGATTAGAACTTCATTTGTACAATATGGTTAAAACTTAATTTTTTTCCTTAAAGTACATGTGAACCATTTTAATTACTACATGTCACTTTATAGTTCCGGCTATAAAATGACAAAGTCTTGGGACTGAAGAGATCGTCCTAGGTGTTAAGGCTCTTGCCTTGCTTGTTGTCAATCCTGGTTAGATCCCTGACACCACATATGGTCCTCTGAGCACAGCCAGATCTGGCCCCAGAACAGAAGTTAAATGGAAAGATGTGGCCAAATTCAGAGGTCTTATCCTTTTATTTTTTTTCCTTTTAAAAGAAAAAAAATTAAATATAGTTTAAAAAATTATAATACTCGACCAAAGAAAAGAACTTATAGAGTGCATATATAAGGAATGCGTTTTTAAAAAAAAAATGAAATTAGAACAAAAATAGAAATACAGCAAAAAGGTTAGATGGGAAGATTTAAAAAATATTTTTCACAATTCCTTGTTTTTTCATATAGTATTAATTTTGATTCATATCTTGTATGCATCTTTATTTACTAGATTTACCTGATTCTGATTTGGTCTTTTGCTCTCTAAAGTGTACCCTGGGCTTTTCTTCTGCTTCCAGGTGGCCTTTTTGAAAATGTAACGTGGAGCCGACATTGCTCGAGTTGGCAGATGCTCTTCACATTACAGAGTGCACTGGAGATCAGGCAACCTGCAGTCAGCACTGTGGCAGCGATTATGGAGACAAGAACCCGAACTATGGAATGAGAGCATCACCGCGAAGTTTTGTGTTAGCTTGTTTGTGTAGAGTTTCTAAAAGAAAAGTTAACTTTGAATCATCAGGAAACCAAAGCCATGAAGAGAGCTATAATAGCAAGTTGTCGACTGTTGAGATAAATGTAGAAGTTAAGTCTCTTTCCCACAGAGAGGATTATTCTAGTCTTTGCTGTGTCAGCACCACCTGGTAGGACAGTGGAGACCCATCTGTCCTGTATGGATCAGCAGTGAGGGATTTTGTTGGTGGAGCTGAATATTAACGGTGGAACTATAAGTTAAGAACTTCTTAGGTTGATTTAAATTACATTTTAAGAAGAAAAAATAGAGGACTGTATGTGCTTATTCCAAGAGGATCAATAAATGCTTAAATGAGAATTATCAACCTAAAGGCATTCCCATTTATGCAGACCTGCTTGTGTTCCTTTTTATTTTAATACTATTCTTACACATACCCTTACTGAATATTATTATTATTGCAAACCAAAAAATATGTCACTGGCATCATGTTCCAAAGTTGTTTTCATCCCTGCACAACAGAGAAAGTGGAATAGAAACTATTGAATGGGAATAATGGAGCTAAAGGTATTCAGGATCATTCCCCATTGTACAGAGAATGAGCCTTGCTTGGATCACACAGTAGAGTCCAAGCTGGTAGTGGAGACAGACAGACACTCCTTTCCTTTTCCACCCACAGTCAGGACAGGCAGCTCTGCATTTGCAGCTAGACCTGCTGCACATCACGACAATGACCCCACTTTTTTTAAAACTGTTTCAAACCCAACTGTGCTCAAACTTCTCCTTGCTCATCATTTAGGGATCACACCTTGTGAGCTTGGGGACAAGGGTTGAGAGTGAGCCCCCTGAAGTCACATGCAAGGCAAGCACCCTACCCACTGTACACTTACTCCAGCCCCATAAGATGATAAGCTCTAGTTGTAAAGTACATATTACCTGATATCTTTGCCATGCCCCAAAGAAACTCCTAAGTTTTCTATTTCTGAATTTCCTAGTTCCCTTACCACCATTGTCACTCAGTATTGTGGATTTACAGGACCTTCATGATTTGTTCTCCCTTGTAGTTTAACCAAAATACACATCTCATGGCAGAGCAGCAATGTAGCTTCATAACTCTGTAAGTGGTGGACTGACAGGAATAGAACCATCTGTATAACCCTGCAGTGTTTTTATTAAGCACAGCAGGCAACATTGCGGGTCCTAGTGGTATGTCCAAGACACAGCACAGAGGAGAATTACTTTGGCTTCACTTAAATTTCTAAGTTCCCATGCACCATGCTGATTTTACATGCTTTAGATTTTAATCTCTCAGTATAAAGCAGAGTTCTCAATGTGGCAATATCTTCTTTTATATTTAACTAGAACAAGAAATATACTTACCTGGAACTGTCCTTTGCTTGGAGAAAGAACGCTTATTTTTTCTTTTCTTTATTGTACTGTATTTAAACACCGTGATTTACAAAGTTGTTCACAATACAGTTGTTTCAGTTATTCAGTCTTCCAACACCTGCCCCACCACCAGTTTACCCTTTCCACCTCCGGTATAGCTAGTTTCACACCCACCCCACATCCTGCTCCCACAGTAGGCACTAATTCATTTACTTTTACATTACTTATTACAACATATATCTCATATGGGAATAGTCTGTTAATAATTGTTGGAAACGGTAATGCCAGACAAGAACTGAGCATTGAATGTAGGCAAAGGAATATATGTTGCAGGACACCTCTGCATCTGCCCTGGATTGCCTTCTGCAGGTCACTTCGTAGCTAGGGGGTAGTTTGAATGTGGCAGTTTATCTGACCATGTAGTCTGTACTGGCTGGTATAAATATTCTCTCATGCTACCACAATCATCATGGGACTAGCTAGATCTTAGCAGCATATTTGCCTGGCCACGTTGGATCTCTAAGTAATTAGACCAGAGAGAAATGATGTTTGCCTCCAAGCAAGCAAGCAAGCATGGATCCCTGATAACTCAAAAGCAACTAAAATACAAAATTACCATGAAGTAGACGAGACTCTTGTGAAGGCTTGGAGAAATATTTAACTGGCATTAGTATTAGTCTTTGGTACAGAGACATGCCATCTCAGAAACCCCCTTCTCTAGCCTATAAAGGCATTTCCAGGCAGATCTTGGCTCAAAATATTAGCATATAATAGGGTCTAGGTGAGGTGCTGGGATAAATTACCTGAGGGCATTTGACCCTTCCTGCTTCCCATAATAGTGGGAGGTCTGAGTTGCAGGGGAATAAAACTAGCCTGCTTCCTCTCTTGCTCTCTTTTGGACTCTCTTTTTGGGCTTGCACTCTTCTTGGGAGTCTTGTCTTTGTCTCCCTTTTTACAGGGCCTTAACACCTGGTGGCCGCCATCTTGGCCTACATGTGGCTGGGGTTCTAGCCGGGAATCTTAAGCACAGTGTTTTTCCTACTGTTGATTTATATGTCTAAATCTGTGATAAATAAAGCATTTTAAAACATGCGCCGGATTCCTGAGTTTTCATCCATTCCCCACTGCCTTTGGAGGTAGAAGGGAACTCGCTTCCCGGTACTGTTGGGGACCCCAGCAACCTCCCCGACAGATATACATGATAGCCCCTAAATATATGTATTCCAAGCCACAATGGGGGGGGGGGGAGAGAGGGGGGGGGGGGGGGGAGGGAAAGAAGAGAGAGAGAGAGAGAGAGAGAGAGAAGGAGAAGAGAGAGAGAGAGAGAGAGAGAGAGAGAGAGAGAGAGAGAGAGAGAGAGAGAGAGAGAGAGAGAGAGAGAGAGAGAGAGAGAGAGAGAGAGAGAAAGAAGAAAAGTGCTTTTCCTCAAAAAAGAAGGAAAGGAAAAGAAGAGGAAAAGGGAATCAGGGAACATTGATGGTGGGAAATGTGCACTGGTAGAGGGATGGGTACTGGAACACTGTATTACTGAAATCCAATCATGAACAGTTTGTAATTGTGTATCTCATGGTGGTATAATAAAATTTACAAAAAAATAAAATAGTTTTGAAAGCAATTAAAAGGATACATATACTTCAATTTTTAGTCAGCTTGATCCACATAGAACAGGGTAAGAGAAGTTTCTAACTATGTATTCTAAAGGGATACCCACAGAACTGAAGTTCAGCTTACCTTTTATATAATTCCAAACATACTGGGAAGTTACTTTGTTCAGTGTCCCTGGTTCTCAGGAAAGTATTTCTGATGCTCTAATTTTATTCTCTTGTATTTGTGTATTTTCTCTCTTCACTTGGGTTCAGCACTATGCTGTGGGATCATAGAAGTTTTAAATATGAGTACTCTTCCAGCACTACCACAGGTCTGATAGAAGTTGAGTATGTTACTAAATTTAAGATAGGATTACTTTTCTTCTTGGAATTAACATATTCTTGAAATGAATTAGGATATAGCATATCCTATTTTTTACATAGTGTGTATAATCCAGTCCAGCAAAGGAGATTCAACGAGTTAAATGACTAGAAATAATCTCATTCTGATATTTTTTGGGAGGGGATAGTGTGAGTCACTCATCAGTGATTTGGGAACCATGTAGTGTCAGGGGATTTCCAGCATGCTAAGAATGTACAAAACCTTTGAGCTGGCCCAAATTTTAATTCTCAGCCCAACCTACTATTGAAAGTCCTGTAAGACAGGAGACAGGGGGAGAAAGTACAAGGATTAGGGTGTTGGCTTTGCATGTGACGTGCCTGGATTTGATCCCTGGAACAATATATAGTTCACTGAGCACCTCCAGGAGTGATCCCTGAGCTAAGAGCCAGTATTAAGCTCTGAGCATGGTTAGTCTGGCCCCATAAGATGCCCCAAGATTCCCTCCCCAAAGCCTTGTAGGGACCAGAGAAATGGTGTAGTGCTATAAGGAGCAGCGTTTACCATTCAGTACCACATGAACCCTGAGCATTACAGGATGTAGTCCTGAAGCCTCCTGAGCACCCCCAGGATAACCTGGGTAGCACCTGAGGGCTGAGCAGCACCACATCCTCAAAACCTTGCCTTTGAGCCCTCACCCAGTTGACCAAGAATTCCAGGGAGGAACCTCTGAAGACCTTCTGAACACAACTATCACCCTATGGTGGAGGCTTGGGGGAAAGAGAGAGAGAGAGAGAGAGAGAGAGAGAGAGAGAGAGAGAGAGAGAGAGAGAAGTCCTGTAACTCCTTGCAAAATAATGTTGAATATCTTGGAGCAGGACTTCTTACTCTTTTTCCATTCATAACAACTTTTTGTCTCAGAAACTGCTACATGATTCTGAGTTTATAGGTATATAAAATATGTATACAGATCAAATATTTACTGATAATTAACCATAAGTAATGAGAATATAGCACCCGCATGGCAGAGCCTGGCAAGCTGTCCGATGCATGTTTGATATGCCAAATCCAGTAACAGAAATGTTTATTTTCCTGACCCTGAAAGAGCCTTTAAGATGCCATTGGGCTACATTGGCACGTGATAGGGTCCAATGGAAATGTTACTGGCGCCCACTTGAGCAAATCCATGAATAAGGGGGATTCAAGTGATCAAGTGATCAATTAACCATAAACTAATTTTACTCACATATTTACTTATGTGACCTATGGGGTCTTGCCCACTTTTTAGAAGCAAAGTTCTAGGGGCTATTTATGTGCATCACTTCACTTGATCACTTGAATCCCGTTACTCATCGATTTGCTTGAGCGGGGGGCCAGTAACATTTCCATTGGACCCTATCACATGCCAATGTAGCCCAATGGCATTTGGTTGATTCAGGAATATGAAGAGCCTCAAATCGTTCCTTCAGGGTCTTGACAAGGACCCTGTGCATCACCTGACATTTTCTTCCAGGTTTTAATTCAGCATCCTTTGGAGGTAGTGATCTCTATGTCCACAGCTCTGAAGAAAAAACTTTCATGTAGAGCTTTCAACTGAATTTCAGGATCAATGTTTAATAATTGTTTTATTTTGTGTAATAAAATTAACCAAGATGAAAGCCCCTTGAAGTAACGCCCAAGTCTGATACAGAGAATGCATTCAGTGAATGTTAGTTTCATTAATTACTCTTTCAGAGACCTTAATATTGGAATATTAGAAAATATGGATCAGTAGTGCATGACTGATTTTGTCACTTTTAAAATGCATCTCCTGGCAATTAAAAGTTCATATCATTTAAGGTGTATTCCGATATTACTTCCTCTCGGAAAGTTTTTCTTCATTAATTATAGCTCAAAAATATTTTCCTGAAAACATTTTTTAAATACTTTAAAGTAAAATGATTACGACTTTCCTTTTGTCCTATTGGAATTACTTTGGAGACATTTACTCAGAGCTGTAAAATGAAGATGGAAATTCAGTTTTTATTGGATTATACCTTCTGAGTTGAATTTAATGGCCAGGTTTACAAATCCTTTCTCTGTCTGACTCTTTGCTGAACTGGTTTGGAAACTTCAGGTAAAGTATCTCATTAATTGCAGATATGACAGATCCAGGATTTCCTTGTCGAGTTAGTGGAAGCTATGTTCTCTGCCCTTTTTGAAGCCTTGCCCTTTTTGAAGCTTTGATTCATTGGAGCAGAGCAAGCTCTACTTTTTTATATATGATGATAGGATACTATAGTAAATCATTTATGGCTCTCTCTACAACTGAAAATAAAGGTTATTTTCATTATATTGCTAGAGAACTTTCCTAAAACCAAAGAAAGAAAAATGTAATAAAATGTAAAGAACTGTGTTACGCTACTATTTCAGTTAACTTTTTAAAAAGTGTTAAAATTTTATTTTAATAGAGATTGGCTCTTCTGCACTTTGACCTTAATTTTATGGAAACGGTGACTCTTCCTCTTTGGCATCAGGGCTGTGCAAAGCAGCATTTCTGCAGTTCTTATGCAAGTTTCATTTGCTGAAACTAAGCGTGGGTGGAGAGTAGCAGGAAAGAACTGACTGATAGCACTTTTTCACCTGGAAAATATTGTCGAAGAATTCAAAATAGAAGTTCCAAGAAAAAAACATTCGGCTGCCCACTGAAAAAGAAATTATAGCAAATATTAGATACCACCAAATTTGTTTGGACTTCCAAACTTTAGTTTTTCTCCTGTTTACACTAACTGACTGAGGCTTGTATTTTGGCAAGGTGTTTTGCTATACACTCCCTCTATTGAAACACAGTAGGGAAACCAGAATATTTTCAGAATATTCTGAAAATTTAGAATAAAGTCTGAATTTCTTCTGAGCCAGCCGAGACTTTGGGTGCTCATCACAATAAATGAGTAAACTCTTCCAGTCTCATAAATAATTCCAAATTTCATGCCCAACTCCTAGAGTCAAAAGTCGAATTTCAAGATCTTGAATGGATAATAAGGTGAATAATAAGAATGAATTTCATTGGTGGAGAACAGCAGGAACAAATGATTTGTGGCAGAAAAGTTTAGCTTATGTTGTGATGTGGAAAATTCTCGAGAATTTTATTTTATTTAAAGGTAATATTTTAGGCACTTTATATATACAAAAGTTAATTAAAATAGCATACAAAATACATAAAATTCTACGTAATATTATACCATGTTATAGCTGAGGAAACCATGACTTAGAGAAAGCCAAGGTCATAGATTTAGAGGATGGCAGAACTAATGCTTGAGTCTAAGCCAGTTGGACCCAGAGTATAAGACCTTAAACACGGTGCCATCTGTAACTTTGAGCGTGACAGAGAAGGAGACCTTTAAAGAGAGGGCTATAGAGAAGTGCCAGATCATCTGGAAATTGTAGAATTTTCAGCCTCTTTTTCTAATTAATAGCTTGCTGAACATCTAGCTGTATATATATTACCTGCTCCTCAAATCCAACTGGTCTGAACTTCAAGCACATTATCACCTCCATCTTCCTAGACAACATGGTTTTTGCAGTAAGTATTTGAGTTACAGTATGACCTGCGCTCAGGCACCACCGCTGGAGCTTTGGAGTCCAGTTTTAACCTGCTTTCTCACAATCTTCTCTTCAAGAAGTTCCTCTCATCTTGTTCAGTCCCAGTTCTCCTGCTCCACTTCCAACCCTCCTTAGTCTCCTATCCCTGCATCATGTGCCAATCTTTATTCTGAAACTATCCTGATTAGATGACAACCCTCTTTGAAGGACATTGTAAATTTACTCCTCCACGTAATTTTGCTACCAGTTTAATTCACAAAGATGTATTTCACTTAAAAGGAGGAAAAGCCCTTAGTCTTTAGCATTGACTCCTTTGAGAATGATGTTCTCAAAAGGACTTGATGTTTCTTTTTCCTCTGAACCAAAGGATGGATTATCCTCAATAATAGGTAATACCTTGTGAGAGAAATTGTATATGAAGCCACATAGAAAGAGTGGCCTTACAAATACACCTAAATGTTTTCACTGTACAATCCCCAGGTTAATTAATAGAAAGGAAGGAAATAAAAGTTTATGGAATTCTATTTTTTTATTTTTTTACAAAGTTGTTCATGATTTGTTAGACATTCAATTTTCCAACACCAACCCCACTAACATTGCACTGTCCCACCACTATTATTTATCATTTTCCCAGTCACCCTTTAAGCCTGCCCCTATAGCAGACCCTCAATTTTTTTATATTCCTTGTCATAGATAATTTGTTAAAAATGATAAAATGCTTCCTTAAAAGACCGTTAGTGAAGGTTAGTGCATCTTACCATGGAGCCATTAGACCGTTGCATAAGAGATTAATAATATATTCTTACAAGTTAAGCCTAGTGTATTTCTTTTTTATTAATGGAGATTGGTTGTCTTCTACTTTATATCCCATTCAATTTAGTATAGCCTATGGAAATCTTGACCTTGGTATCTTTTAATATGTAATTTTTATCCCCTTAAAAGGGAATTTCACCCAATCCTGGGTATCGCACTTTTTCTTGTAACTTAGTCACTTGACCTGGCTGACTGCCTGCAGAGCTCATTTCTCCAGAGTTGATACTGATTGACTCAGTATGACCCTGCAGTTCCACAGCTCTGAGGGTCCAGAAGTAGTCCTTAACACTCTTGCCAGGAAGTATTTTCCAAGGGCTTAGAGATCATCTTTCAGGAGCCCAGAATAAAGGCCAAACCCTCTCTCTCTGAGGTTAATCCTTTCCCATATAGCACTATATATACCAAAGTGGGTTATAATGATCCTCTAAGGGAGCAGTGGAGCTATAAAATGGGGTAGTAGTGTCAAATACACTTTCAAGGGGCAAGTGCTTTCTACTTATTCAGTTAAAGAAGATATGTTTGGGGGCAAGAAGGTTAATGAATTTTTTTTCCTGAAGAGGGAACAGTAGATCAAATAAGTTTGGGAGCCTCTGCTACACAGCTACCTAAAATACAATACCATGTTTCAAGGTCCCTCCTCTTGTTTTATAATATTTAAGAGCAGACCAAAATAATACTTACTCAGTTTTAAATTAAGGTAGGTAGGACTCAGCAATAAACCAATCCCCTTAAAATGCACATGCTCTGAGACCATTTGTAGGTTCTGGATGCAATGAAAATCAAACAATGATTAAGTTGGAAAATCTAATTATTTTTTTTCCTGGCTATTATGCTGAAACCCAAAGTGAAAGGAGAGTCATCGATATTCGCTCACTCAAGAGAATGCAAAAGATATTTTCCTTAACCAAAGAAGTAGTATAAAGGGGCGGGGGAATCTCTGAGATATAAGACATTAATCCTAACATAACTGTAGCCAAGAATTTCAGATTTGTTGTCCAATGAAATGTAGGTTGTGAATATTGTTCAAAATGTATTAACTGGTACTGCCTTCAAGTACTTTGCAGAAGTAAATTACAACTCTCTCTGAAGGAAGTCACCTCAGTCTAGACATCAATTTTCACAAATCATTTTCTGAAAGAAGTGAGCATCTTATGGTAAAATTTGGTCAAGTACATAAGGAAATAAGCCACCAGACCAGCAACCAATTGAATAAGGGAGAATGGAAAAAAAGACCCACAAATACTTTAAGTACTAAAATCATCAGAGAATGAATAAAACCATAGTTATTGAAGATGTTATCTCAGTTTAGAAAACAAATCTTAGAATATTCTGAGATTTGGACTTCTAAGCATAAGCTCATGCACACAGAAAATAGATGAAAAGCATTGATCTATAGATTTTTGAGAGTTGTGAACAAACTGAACTGTGGGCTATAAAAAGTATATTCTCTATAGCCTCAATATGACCCAGCAATTCCACTTTTTGGTATCTATGCTCCAAACCAAAACACAATTCAAAAAGATATTAGCACACCCATTTTGCTGCAGCATTCATTACAATATCCAATGTATGAAAACAACCTAAATGTCCAATGACATGAATTTATGACTATGTTTAGATATAATTATATATAATGAATATATAATCATATAACATATATGAATCCGGCCCAGGTATGCTGATCCAGAGACTCACGGAGATGGGGGCAGAGCTGCTACCAGCTCTCCCTGTGCCCAGCCACTCACGAGGCGCCTGGGAGGGATGGTGGGTTCTAGCCCTGGCCTGCCACCCCAGCAGAGCCTCGCAACAACCCAGACGACCCCCACCCTACTCCATGGGGGCCGCCATTTTCCACATCCGGACCTCCCTCTCGTCAGAACTCCATCCAGCAGACGGGCCTATCACAGACCGGCTCACGCTGCTTTAAATGCTGTATTTAGAGGTGACTACAAGAGTATGCCACCTGCATGGCAAGCCTGGAAAGCTGCCCGTGTCGTATTTGATATGCTAAAAACCAGTAACAATTATGTTAGGTAATTCCCATGACCTAATATAATGGTTTGAGGCTCTTCATGTTCCTGGAGTGAGCAGATGCCCTTTGGCTCTACTAGCATGACATATGGAGATGTTACTGGAGCCCGCCAAGCAAAATTGATGATGAATGGGAAGATAGTGATAGATAGTGATAACATATAATTGCATATTGCCTATTATATTATTATATAAATAATACTATATTTATTATTATATCTAAGATAATTATTTGTAAGTAATGTTATATATTATATAACTATATATAATGGAATACATATATATATAAATATAATGGAATACTATGTAACTGTAAGAAAAGATCAAATTTTGCACTTTTTTTCCTGCAATTTGAATGGAACTTGAATGCATCATGTTATACTGGGAGAAGGACAAATACAGTATGATCTTACCTGTGGTATGTACAGCAACAAAGCAGAGGAAAAGACAGTATTGAACAAAGGGAAACTCTTGACCTTAGATTACAAAACTGAGGTTATGGGAACCAGAGAAATAGTACTGAGGTTAGGTCACTTGCCTTGCACATGGACAACTCAGGTTTAATACCTGGTGCTACATATTGTACTCTAAGTTCACCAGTAGTAACCCTTAAGCACAACCAGGGGTAAGCACTGAGCAAGTTGGGTGTGGCCCCCAAACCCCAAAAACAAAACAACTGAGATTACCAAGTAGTGGGGTATGAGGTGTTGGGTTAGAAGAAGAGACAGGTAGAGATAACATGAGAACATTGGAGAGTCTTGGCACTTAGTAATGGGGAGGTGCAGTAGCTATATAAATGCTAGTACTGTTGTAATCATGTTACCTAAACTGTAATAGTATTTTTTATAAACGCACTCAACAAAGTCTGTTCTTTCTAACTTTATGTTTGTGAGAGCAGTGGTCATACCTGGTGGTACCAGGGACCCAGGAACAACTGGCTCATTGCTCAGGGATCACTCCTGGCAGTGTTCCACTGACCATACAGTGCTGTAGATGAAATCTGGATCTCCTGCATGCAAAGCTGGAGCTCTAACCTGTTAAGCTACATCTCTGGTCCTGTTCTCTTTAACTTTCAGCCTTTAATCCAAAAGGTGGAGATTCTATGAATATTTGTCAGTACCATTTTAAAAAAGAATTGTAAATCCTGTTATTTCATAATGTGTCATTTAAAAAAAATTAATAAATTAGATCTACCATTTATTAGCCTCTCTGGCCTTAGAAAATTATTTATCATGTTTAAATTTAAATTTTCTCTGAAATGAAGATAGTAATAGCAGTGAATTGATTTTAGTGAAAATGAGAATGAGAATAAGATTAGATTATCCTGAGGATAAGTAAAAAACAATGATACAATATTCATTTCAGCTTGGTGCTTTCCTACAAAGCAGAGCATTATCAAAGAAGGTGGTGAGAATCTTGCTGGAATCAATTATTTGGATGGTTATTGAAGTCATGTAAGTTATTTACCATATAAATAAGTGATTCTGGGCATTTACATGTATACAGGAGTTATACAAATTGTTATTTCAACTTTGTTTTCACCTATTAATTTGTCTGATGTTCATTTGTGAGCCTAAAAAGAACCAGAGGGATATGAAATACTTTTGCCCTGCTGCAGGGTCTTCTACAGAAAACATTTGCTGAACCCCCTGCTTGGAAATGTTGGAGCACACGAATGCCTGAATGCCATTTCTCCCACCTCATCTCTCCACCTCATCTCTTTTGTTCATTGGACTCAAGTCAGCCTGGTCCTTTAGATCCTTTCAACACACCAAAAGTGTCCCTTTTAAGTGATGTTTTTGAAGAAATGTTTCTTTCTCTCTAGAGCAGTGTCTTTGACAAAACCGGTTGTTTCTCATTCTCATCTCTGTGTTCTAGCTCATTACCTTTGTTCTACTGGTTTCTTCCCCCCATACACTCTGTTCTATTTCTCATCACTCTTGTTTTCCCCAGCAGTCTTGTGACAGCTAGAATGTAAGTTGTTGTTATTTTTTAATTTATTAAAGAACTGTCTCTTTACCCTCTTGTTTGTGAGTCCGTGAGGGAGATCCAGTGTTTTATTTTGCTCGTGAAGGACAGGCCTCCCCAAGACGTTCAGAATAGGTCTTAAGATATATCATTATGGCATGTGGGGTATTTCACCTGAAGTCAGTTCAGACATTACTGGCGTAGGAGAAACAGGGAGAGCTTTTGCCTTGCACACAGCCAACCCAGGTTAAATCCCCAGCAACCCATATGGTCCTCTGAGCAGTACCAGGAGTGATCCCTGGGCACAGAGCCAGGAATAAGCCCTGATCAGGGCAAACATGTAACCACAGAATGCTTTTCTATGAGTTTCTGTCTCCTAATATTGAGAGGCTTGCCCTCTCTCTCCAGGAAGCCTCCGTCGCCTCTAAGTTCAGGGATATATGCTCTCATTTTGCGCCATTTGTTTTCAAACCTACTTCCATGTAGATTCTTCTTAGATATGTAATAGAATGTATTATTTTCTCCTATCTTTTTAATGTTAATTTGATTGTTCAAGAATGCAGAGGATAGGGGCAAAATTTCCTTTCCACCCCTAGACTCTGCACTCTGTCGCATGGCCCGGCACATAATAGGTACTTAATCATTGAACAAAGGAAAAAATAATTGGAAAGTTTGCATATTGATCTTCCTTTTATTTTTCAATTTGATTTAATCTTTAAATTCCATATCTTGTTATATTTTCTCTCCTTTGTGCCATATTATCAAGGTCATGATGCATTTTAGCTTTCTTCTTTTCGGGTAATTTCTCTCCAAAGTTGATGCAAACTTAATGAATGCCATTTGGTTGTTTATGTGGTTAGGAGCAAATTGAAGAAAACAGGTTGTACTCACTACACTACTGCCTTTTGGTAATTTCAGTAATAGGAACATTGAGTCTTTACAGAGAAAGTATCATCTGACTCCTGAATGAGATGCTGAAAATAGTATATTAGAATATTAATGAATATCTTGTAAATTGCATAATGTTTGTTTCTGGAATATTTGTATGTTGATGCTAATGTGCATTTTGATTTCTATAAAAGTGTTCCCATAAGCCAAAATTGATTACACTTACAAAAAAATTCTCTAATTAGAATTTTTTTCTTTAAAAAATAATCAGCAGTAATGTTTCTTCAGCGTAAAATGAGATGCAGCAGAGTAAACGAAAATCCTTATGCAATGTACCAGTTATGACTCTGAGAAAACTGTGTTTCTGTTTTGAAGCAATGACTCTGCCAAAATTAATTCCCAGTTTCTCTCTAAACTTCGCACCTGATACAGTGGAGAGGCCGGATGGAGTACCAGGCGAACTAGTTCATTTAATTGGTCACTTAAAAATATCTCACCACAGTAAAGGTATCCAGTTAAAATAGGAAAGGGGATGGTTGGGGTTCAAAGAGAGCAGGAGGCAAAAGGAAGCCCCAACCAGGCAGTGCTCTCTTTACCCCTCAGTTATACTTCAGGAAGACAGCACAACGCCACAGATCTCACCCACAGGTTCCTAGCCATGGCCAGAGACCAAGACAAACAGAGGAGACAGGGAGCTGTCTTCAGTTGGGTACGTCCTAGAGAGGCCTGGTGACACGTTTCAGAGAGTAAGCCCCAGCATGGGACATGGGTGACAGGGGTTTCAGCTGCAGGTAATCAGTAAAGCATACACTGGATAAAGAATGGCATGAAGACAAAACCAGTCACCATGCACTGGAGGAAAACAGATGGTGACAGACAGGACTTTGACTACTGGACAGGTCATGGAGGAACAGGATGAGTGATATACAAAGTCAAGGAGAGATCTGGACTTTGGGTAAGGACTCAGACCCATTTACTTAAATTGTACCCCAAAAACCCTGTGTGTGTATATGTATGGATGTGTGTGTCTATGTGTGTGGCAAGCACAACAATTTTCATTGAAAGTAATTTGGAGATAGATGTGAGGGGGAGAAAAAGAGGAATACATGTTTGAGAGAACAAAGGCTTCTCCGGAGTGGAAACAGCCCTAAACTTTTTATATTCCTAAGTATTTGATTTTTTTTAAATTTTTTATTTTTACAATTACAAAGATACACAATTAAAAAGTTCATATTTGGGTTTTGGTCATACAGTGTTCCAGCACCCGTCCCTCCACCAGTGCCCATCTCCCACCACCAACGTCCCCGGTTCCCTCCCCCCTCCCCCAGCCCTCCTCCATGGCAGGTTCTTGATTTCTTTCCATTTCTCTCTCTTTCTCTTTTCCGTCCCCTCCAGACTATGGATTACAGAGCGCACATTAAAAGGGCTTGTCATTTGTATCTTTTTGCCTCTATTTAATGCTCAGTTCTAGGTTGGCATTAGTACCCTCAACAAATGTTAGCACACTGTTCCATTTTCTGTCTTACCTAGCCTCTGACTCCCACACATTTGTGATTTACACTTTTGACAAGACCTCCTGATATATGTTTCACTTGACCTTGGATATTGGTATCATAATATGTACATATATATTTATGTTATGCAGATAAATGCAGTCATTCTGTATCTGTCTCTCTCCTTCTGGCTAATTTCGCTCAACATAATCTTCTTCATGTCCATCCATGTATAGGCAAATTTTATAACTTCATTTTTCCTAACAGCTGCATAGTTTTCCATTGTGTAGATGTACCAAAGCTTTTTTATCCAGTCATCGATTTTCGGGCACTCTGGTTGCTTCCAGATTCTGGCTATTGTGAATAATGCTGCTATGAACATAAAAGTAGGGATGGTGTTTCCGCTGCGTATTTTTGGTTTCCCAGAGTAGATTCCCAGGAGTGGTATGGCTGGGTCAAATGGGAGTTCAATTTCTAGTCTTTGGAGGAATGTCCATATTGTTTTCCAGAAAGGCTGTACCAGCCGGCATTCCCACCAGCAATGGATGAGTGTCCCCTTTTCCCCACATCCACGCCAGCACTTGTTCTTCTTGCTCTTTTGAATATGTTCTTGCTCTTTGAATATGACTTCTTCCTTGCCTATCTGGATGCCCTTGATGTCCTTTTTCTTCTCTGATTGCTATGGCAAGTACTTCCAGTACTATATTGAATAAAGGAGGTGAGCGGGGGCAACCTTGTCTTGTCCCTGATCTCAGGGGGAAGGCTTTCAACTTTTCTTGCTCTTTACTCTGTGGTGTAAAGTGGTATCTGATTGTTGTTTTGATTTGCATCTCTCTGATGATTAGTGATGATGAGCATTTTTTCATATGTTTTTTGGCCATTCGAATTTCTTCCCTTGCTGAAGTTTCTGTTCATTTCTTCTCCCCCATTTTTTGATGGGGTTGTTTGTTTTCTTCTTGTAAAGTTCTACCAGTGCCTGATATATCCTAGATATTAAACCGTTATCAGATGGGTATTGGGTGAATATTCTTTCCCATTTTGTGGACTGCTTTTGTATCTTAGTCACTGTTTCTTTTGAGGTGCAGAAGCTTTTTAGTTTCATGTAGTCCCATATGTTTATCTTTTCTTCTAGTTGCTTTGTAGTGATGTTTCACCTTGAAGATGCCTTTAGCTTCAATGTCGTGGAGGGATCTTCCTATATTTTCTTCAATGTACTTTATGGATTCAAGTCTGATATTGAGATCTTTAATCCATTTTGATCTGATTTTTGTGCATGGTGTTAGACACAGGTCCAAATTCATTTTTTTACATGTCGCTGCCCAGTTTTCCCAAAACACCACTTGTTGAAAAGGCTTTCCTTACTCCATTTTAGATTCGTTGCACCTTTATCAAAGATTAAATGATCATAGAGAATAGAGATGCCTACAAGAGTATGCTGCCTGCACGGCAGAGCCTGGCAAGCTACCCGTGTTGTATTTGATATATATGCCAAATACCAGTAACAATTATAGACCTCATTCTGGAATGGATTGAGGCTCTTTATGTTCCTGGAGCAAGCAGATGCCTTGGGCTTCTACTAGCCTGAGACAGGACATATGGAGATGTTACTGGGGCCCGTTCGAGCAAATCGATGATGAACGGGAAGACAGTGATACAGTGAAATGATCATGTGTTTGAGGTTGGGTGTCAGGATACTCAATTCTATTCCATAGGTCCACAGGTCTGTTTTTATTCCAATACCATGCTGTTTTAATTACTACTGCCTTGTAGTACAGTTTGAAGTTGGGAAAGGTGATGCCTCCCATCTTCTTTTTCCTGAGGATTGCTTTTAGCTGTTCTTGGAGGTTTATTGTTCCATACAAATTTCAGGAGTGTTTGGTCAATTTCTTTGAAGAATGTCATGGGTATCCTTATAGGGACTGCATTGAATCTGTACAGAGCTCTAGAGAGTATTACCATTTTGACAATGTTCATTCTCCCCATCCATGAACATGGAATATGTTTCCATTTCCTTGTGTCCTCTTTTATCTCTTGGAGCAGTGTCTTGTAGTTTTCTTTGTACAGGTCCTTTACACACTTGGGTAAGTTGATTCCTAGGTAATTGATTTTCTGTGGCACAATTGTGAATGGAATTGTTTCCTTAATATCCCTTTCTTCTCTTTTGTTATTTGTATATAGAAAAGCCACTGACTTTTGGGTGTTGATTTTGTATCCTGCCACTCCTACTATATGCATCTATTGTTTCTAGGAGTTTTTTGGTAGAGAGTTTAGGGTTCTCTAGGTATAATATCATGTCATCTGCAAATAATGATAGCTTGACTTCTTCCTTGCCTATCTGGATGCCCTTGATGTCCTTTTCTTCTCTGATTGCTATGGCAAGTACTTCCAGTACTATATTAAATAAAAGAGGTAGAGTGGGCAACCTTGTCTTGTCCCTGATCTCAGGGGGGGAAGGCTTTCAACTTTTCCCCCATTTAGAATGATGCAGGCTATGGGCTTTTGGTAGATGGCTATAACTATCTTGAGGAAAGTCCCTTCAATTCCCATTTTCTGGAGGGTTTTCATCATGAATGGGTGCTGGATCTTGTCAAATGCTTTCTCTGCATCTATTGATAGGATCATATGGTTTTTATTTTTTCTTTTTATTGATATGATGTATTATGTTGATTGATTTGTGAATGTTGAATCATCCTTGCATTCCCGGGATGAATCCTACTTGGTGTGATGTATAATCTTCTTGATGAGTCTTTGGATTCTGTTTGCTAGTATTTTGTTGGAGATCTTAGCATCCGTTTTCATCAGGGATATTGGTCTGTAGTTTTCTTTCTTTGTGTTGTCTCTCCCTGCTTTGGATATCAGGGTGATATGTGCCTCATAGAAGCTGTTTGGGAGTGTTTCTATTTCTTCTATTTCCTGGATGAGCTTGAAAAGGACAGGCAGTAGGTCCTCCTTAAAGGTTTGGTAGAGTTCACTAGTGAATCCGTCTGGACCTGGGCTTTTGTGTTTGGGAAGACTTTTTAATTACTGTTTCTATTTCCTCAATGGTGATAGGCTTATTCAGGCATTGGAGGTCTTCTTGTTTCAGCCGTGGGAGGTTATAGGACTTCAGGAATTGATCCATTTCTTCTAGATTCTCATGTTTCACGGCATACAGGCTCTCAAAGTAATCTCTGATGATCTTTTGGATTTCTGTGGTTTCTGTTGTGATGTCACCCTTTTTATTTCTGATTCTGTTTATTTGGGTTCTCTCTTTCCCTGTCCTTACAAGTCTTGCCAATGGTTTGTCAATCTTGTTTATTTTTTAAAAAAAAACAGCTCTTGGTTTCATTAATCTTTTTTTTTTTTTTTTGGTTTCCAACTCATTGATTTTCTCTCTAAGTTTTATTATTTCCTTTTTTCTGTCGGGGTTGGGCTCCTTTTGCTGGTCTTTTTCTAATGTCTTTAGCTGTGTAGTCAGGTTATTTATGTGGGCCCTTTCTTGTTTCCTGATGTATGCTTGCAGAGCTATAAACTTCCCTCTTAACATGGCTTTTGCCGTGTCCCACAAGTTCTTATAGTTGGTGTCTTCATTTTCATTTGTTTCCAGAAATCTTTGGATTTCCTGTTTGATTTCTTCTATGACCCATTTGTTGTTCAGTTGTGAGCTGTTCAATTTACAGGTGTTTGGTTTGACTCCCTGTTTCTGTGTACGGTTAACTTCCATTTTCAGTGCATCATGGTCTGAAAAGATAGCTGACACAATTTCTATCTTTTTAATTTTATTGAGGTATGCTTTGTGGCTCAGCATGTGGTCTATCTTGGAGAATGTTCCATGTGTACTAGAGAAAAATGTGTATTCAGCTTTTTTGGCATGAAAAGCCCTGTATATATCCACTAGCTCTCTTTCTTCCATTTCTTCCTTCAGGGCCAATATTTCCTTGGTGAGTTTCAGTCTTGTTGATCTATCCATCGTTGATAGGGCAGTGTTGAAGTCTCCAACTATTATTGTGCTACTGTTGATGTCTTCTTTGGAGGTCTCTTAGCAGTTGTTTTGTGTATTTTGCTGACCCCTCGTTGGGTGCATATTTGTTTAGTAGTGTAATTTCTTCCTGGTGTACATACCCCTTTAATTCATAAGAAGTGGACTTCCTTGACCCTTCTAACCTTTTTCAGCCTGGAAGTCTATATTATCTGATACTAATATGGCCACACCAGCCTTTTTGGAGGAGTTGTTTGCATGGAGAATGGTCTTCCAACCTTTGACTCTGAGTCTGTGTTTGTTCTGGATTATTCAGATGCGTTTCTTGTAGACAGAAGAATTGGGTTCAATTTTTTAATCCATTTTGTCACTCTGTGTCTCTTAATTGGTGCATTTAGACCATTGACATTGAGAGAGATTATTGTCATCGGATTTTGTGTCATCTTTCTGTTTGTGCTTGTTGTGCTTATGGGTTTGTTCGGATTACAGTAGACCCTTCAGTCCTTCTTTTAAAGTTGGTTTGGAGTCCATGAAGTTCCTGAGTTGTTGCTTATCCATGAAGTTGTGTATCTTTCCTTCATATCTGAATGTGAGTCTGGCTGGGTACAGAATTCTTGGTGAGGCCTGCAGTTCACTGAGCCTTTTCACAATATCCCACCATTGTTTTCGGACTCGGAGTGTTTCATCAGAGATTCTGCTATAAATCTTAGGGATGTTCCTTTGTATGTGATTTCATTCTTTGATCTTGCTGCTTTCAGTATTCTATCTCTATCTATAGTTTTTGTCATTTTTTTTTTTGCTTTTTTTGTGTCACACCCGGCAACACTCAGGGGTTACTCCTGGCTTTGCACTCAGGAATTACTCCTGGCAGGTGCTCTGGGGCCCATCTGTGGGGGGGTGGTCGGGGGGGGGGGGGGGGGGGGGGGGGGGTGAAGACCACGCCCAAGCCGCTGGGCTCGGCTGGATCTCGGCCTAGTTTTTTGTCATTTTAATTAAGATGTGTCTTGGAGTTTTCTTGTTGGGGTTTCTTTTGGCTGGTATCCTAAGAGCCTCCTGGATCTTGAGGCAAGCGTTGTTTATTTCGGGAACTTCTCAGCAATTATGGCTTTGACAGTCTTCATCAGGGTTTTCTTCTTGGCCTTCTGGGACCCCAATGATCCGTATGTTATTTCTTCTGGCTTCATCCCGATTATCTCTTGTTGTCTGTTCGGTAGTTGTGAGTCCTTTTTCTATCTTCTGGTGTTGTGTAGAGAATCTTTGGAACTCGTCTTCGAGAACACTAATTCTTTCTTCAGTAGCTATTATTCTGCTATGATGGCTTTCCACTGTGTTTTTCATTTCATTTACCTCATTTTTAATATCTGTCATTTCCATTTGCATTTTCCTCACTTCTTCTATCATGTCCTCTTGTATTTTACTGATTTTGCATTCCATTGCTTCTTTGAATTCCTTATGAATCCTTAACATTTCTTTCTGAAATTCCTTATCAGAGAGGTTATACAACTCATTGGTATTGCTTGGCTCATCTGGACTAGTGACTTCACTCACAGAGCTTGATGGAATTTTGCGTTGCTTTACCATTATGCCTATTGTAGGATGCAAATGTGGGGTCTTGGGTGACTAGATAGTACAGTTAGTAGGTGTCTGGTCTGTTTGCAGAGTTTGGGTGGGTAGCAAGGATGTAGGAACCAAGGTTCACTGGTACCTCATGCAAGATAGGTAGTAAGAGGTTTTCAGTTTTGGGATGTTCCCAGATTCGTAGGGGCCCAAGGGGTTTAGGTGAAACCAAGGCAAGTTTGCCTTGGTTCCCGTTGATGGAGTTTCTGCTCTTCCCTGGGGAAACTTGGGTCC
>JAJIBD010001393.1:0-48815 GCA_021461705.1 Cryptotis parvus | reverse complement strand
CTAGTCATCCCACAATCTGTTCTTGATTGGTTATTTTTTCTGGTGGTGAGATTAAGATTAGATTAATTTTAAATTGACTAATTTATTTGGGGCTCCATCCCTCAATTCTCACTGTAGCTGTAGTTATTAAAAATAATGAGAAATGCCTTTATTTCTGGAAATGGGAACCAAAATGAGATATGGTTCAGAAATTTCAATGGAAAAATTTTCATTTATAATTACCATTACCTTTGGGAATGTGAAACCATTGGTATTGTAATTCACATGAAAGATTTGTTCGAGAATCACTGGTGGAACCCCAGACTTCTTAAGAACCGGTTGTAAGAGCATACCTCCCTCCCCTGCCTCCAGAAAAAAGAAAATAAAAATGTTTAGTATTTTATTGCATTTAGGTGACCTTAGAATAAAAAAAAGGCAAAATTATAGACCATTGGGAAAAAAATAGCTGCTTAATGAACTTAAGTTGGGAAATGTGAGTGTGTGTGTGGGAGGGTGTAAAACATTTTTGCAGTGGATGTCTATGTATTGAATTATGTTATAAATGATCATATTACAAATACTTGGAACTAATTGTCTAATTTTTGAGAAGGTACAAATGCAGAAATTAGGAAGATTAGGATGAATCCCTGACAGCTACAGTAGCTCAGTGGTAGGGTGTGTACGTTGCATGCACAAGGCCTTAGTATGATTTTATTTGCTGCAAAGAAAGAGACTGGAAGCAGAAGAATGTTTATGGTAGATTTAATTAGAGAGAGAGAAATGGAGATGATAAAAGAAAATAGGAAAGAGGAGGAGAGAGGAGGAGGTTGGGGCAATGTGGAGCAGAGCAAGGCTAGATGAGGTAATACTAATGTGCTGTTACTAGCCCAGAGAGATATCCAAGTGAGTGTAAGACTCAGGTTGTTCCCTTGCATAACAGTATTCTAAGCAATTCCAGGAATGATCCCCCACACACAGAGCTGGGACTATCCAAGAGTGTGGCAAAAAATAAATTTGAAGTATGATATATAGGGAGGTGAATTAATTGATTCTAAGCTGTTTAATTCATATAGAATGTTTGCTTGCGTGTTTGTGTGTGTGCTCACACATGCTGATCCACGCATACACCAGCAAATATTCATATACACATCACATCAATAATTAGCCCAACTGCAACCTAGATCTTGGTTTCTAACTATCTTTTCTCACTCAAAGAATCTAAATCATCTTGGGGAATTGAATGATTCTCAAGCAGAAGAAATGAAAGATATGGAACATAATATTGTGCCAGGAAGTTAGAAAATAATCAACAGAATGTCAATATAAAATGATACAATTAACTCTGGAAAATTAAAAATATTTTATAAAGTTAAATATTAGCTTACACATTATACTATTTACCTATATTAACAAGAGAACTAAGATTATTTTATCATACAAAATAACTTAGACATGAATGTTTTTAGAAGGTTCAATTGGAATAGGTCAAACTCAGTACACTACAAATGCCCTTCAGTGTGTGTGAATGGATAAATAAAATGTGTCATATTGATACAGTGAAAAAATGGCGCAATTAAACGGAAAGAACTATTGATAACAGCAGTTAATTGGTTCTCATGAGCATTATAGGAATGAAAGAAAAATAAAATATAAAAGTTATATTGTATTATTGTATTTAGATAACATAAAGTGACATTGCAGTGACGAAAATATCAGTGATCTCCAAGGGCTAATGTTCAAGGAAAACTATAAAAGGGGTAGTTCAAAAGAGCTTATTTGGTGTGATGAAGGATTTCTTTAAAATCCTAATTATGGTACCTATTATGCTGATCATCACTTCACTTGTATCACTTGTATTCCCGTTATTCATCGATTTGCTCGAGTGGGCACCAGTCACATCTCCATACATCCTGTCACATGCTAGTGTAGCCCAAGGTCATCTGCTCACTCCAGGAACATAAAGAGCCTCAAACATTCCATCAGGTCATGGGAATGAGGTCTTGGGAATCTGATCAGCAGAAGAGATGATCACAAGCCTGGCTCATCAGAGTCCCGTCCTACAGTAGTCTTTTTCAAGCCCAGACTAGGTGTGCTTGATCCAGAGACTCACATACATGGGACAGAGCTACTACAGGCTCTCCCTGTGCCCAGCTGATCACGAGGCACCCGGGAGGGAAAGCAAGTTCTAGCCCTGGCCTGCCATCCCAGCAGACCATTGCAAGAATCCAGAAGAACCCCCACACCACGAGGGCTGCCATTTTCATCAATAAGTGCACGAGATAAGAGGCAACTACAAGAGTATCCCACCCGCACAGCAGAGCCTGGCAAGCTACCTGTGTTGTATTTATATGCCAAATTGCCAGTAACAATTATAGACCTCATTCCCATGCTGATCATACTTCATTAAAATCATAAATTAATGGGAAAACAAGTCTGAAAATTGTATCACTTCACTTGTATCACTTGTCTTTCCGTTGATCATTGATTTGCTTGAGTGGGCACCAGTAACATCTCCATACATCCTGTCACATGCTAGTGTAGCCCAAAGGCATCTGCTAGCTCCAGAAATGTAAAGAGCCTCAAACCATTCCATAAGGCCATGGGAATGAGGTGTCCCTGGTGTCCGTGGTCTGGACATCGACGGACCCCCCACCCCATGCCCACTGCTGAGTGTCAGGCGTTCCCCTCAGGGGGTCTGTGTTCAGGCCCAGCATTGCCCCGGAGGTCGGCAAGGTGGGTGGAAGCTGAAAACAGGCCTCTACCTTCTCCAGAGGGTTGCTGTCCCTGCCCTGCCTTCTTTTTGGGCAGGTGTCCCCCTCTGGGGGTCGCGGGTTTGTCATGTGGTGTGTCTCTCGTTTCCTTGACTGATTGATGTGGTGGTTGTGCCCTCTCCTGGGCTGAGTTAAGCCGTGCCAGATGAGGGATGGACATTCACATCGAATGGGACCACTCTTCTCCTTCTGCCAGCGGGCCCTTGCTTCTCCCCATGAGTGGCCATGGCGGGGGAGAGCAGGGGTGTGGAATCTAGTTCGACCTGGCTACTTCCCGCTCTGAAGTGGGGTCCTCCAGCGGCTGACAGCTCTTGCTCTGGCGGGGGGCCCACTTGGGTCCTCATCCTCTCTGTCTGGTCCCCCTCTGCTGTCCCCCATGAAAATTGTAGACTGTTCAATACAATAAAGTCAATATTTCGGTTTTGAAATTGTACTATGGTTATGTACCACTATCATTGAGAGAACCTGCAAATTAAGCTTCTCTAAATTCTATTTTTAACTTGAATGTGAATCTAAAATTCTATAATAAAAACATAAGAGGATACAGAAACAAACTTGGAAAAACTCTTATTGGTTGAAACTGGTAGATTTGAGTTTCAAAATAAATGACAGTAAAGGACCATGTCAGATGTGTCCTCCAAGAAAAAACAGTGAAAGAAACAAATTAGAAACATATCCTTTACTGGAGAAAACTCCTATATAAGAATAAAATCAAAGCAGAAACATGAAGCTGAGTATCAAAAGCAATGAAGAATTGACTCCTGTGAAGGGCAAGAATAACAAAGAAAGGCATGATAGAAAAGTTTCAGAATATAGAGCAACAGCAGAGAAAGTCATGGCTAGTCCCTTAATAATCTTCAAGAATATACTTATTTGCAGTAAACCATTCCTTGAACACAAATGGCCCAACTGTCATTCCTCTTCATGTTCACTATCACTATCCTCCCGTTGATCATCGATGTGCTCGAGCGGGCACCAGTAATATCTCCGTATGTCTTGGCTCATGCTAGTAGAGCCCACGGGCATCTATTCGCTCCAGGAACATAAAGAGCCTCAAACTATTATAATAGGTCATGGGAATGAATTAATATAATTGTTACTGGTATTTGGCATATCAAATAAAACAGGGCAGCTTGCCTCTTCAGTTATGGGATAATAACCAGGACATTCATTACATGTCATGACCCCACAGTAGGGTTTTTCATTTCCATTGACTGTGCCAAATTGCCATATCAACCAAATTACCACATTCTCCATAATCTTACAAAAAGGTGCCTGAGGTGTGAATCTGGGTAGTCAGACAGAAAGTAATCCTCTAAGTTAATATGAATATACACAATCTCTACTGTTATCATTTTATAGACAAATGGAAGTCAATAATGGCTCTAGTAATGGGACTAGAGCCTTTAAGGACGGATCCCACAGGATGTCAAAAGATTACGTGGCCACCCACCTACAAGATGTCAGACTTCTTCATCAAGACTCTGAACGAACGGTTTGAGACTCTTTGTTTTCCTGAAACAACCAGATGCCATTGGGCTACACTGGCACATGATAGGATCAAATGGAAATGTTACTGGCGCCTGCTCGAGCAAATCAACAAATAACGGGATGTCAAGTGATCAAGTGAAGACAAATGAAAAAACAAAACAAAAATAAAATGCTAATTTATGTAAAATAAATTCAAACCTTGGTAACCATTCTAGTAAAATAGGTAATTCAGCCAAGAATCTTCAATGGATACTTTACTGAGAGATACACTGATGAGTACATACCACATTTATTTAAATTCAACATATCTTTTACAAGTGTGTTTAATTATAAAGATGAAAGGGAACTTTTCAGTGAGAACATCTGGCAATGTTATGACCAAACTAGCTAAGTAAACATCTAAGTAACTGTCATAGGTAAGGAAATATACCAACACATTGTACCTTCCAAAATGGCCTCATATGTCTTTTCCTGGAATTTATAAACTTGTAATGAAGAACTTATGTATCATATAAAATAACTGGACTGTAATCTTAAAATACATATTTATAAAAAGAGATAAAATTTGGGGCCGGAGCGATAGTCCAGCGGGTAGGGCATTTGTCTTGCACGCGGATAGCCTGCGCTGGCCCGGGTTCGATCCCAGTAATCCCATATGGTCCCCCGAGCACCACCAGGAGTAATCCTGAGTACAGAGCCAGGAGTAACCCCTGAGCATCGCCGGGTATGACCCAAAAAGCAAAAAAAAAAAAAAAGAGAGAGATAAAATTTGAAGGAATGTGTCAGATTATAGAAATGAAAAAACATAACAAGAATTGCAGCGGGTCTTCCTTTGTTGAATCTTAGATGGAAACTTAAAGGACAAAGTATCTACAAACTATTACTGGGAAAAAGTGAAATTTAAGCATCACAAATTATGCCATACTACAAGTTCACCCACAAAACAATGCAGGTTAAGTTCTAGATCACCTAAATAAAGTGAATATAATGATAAAGCAAGTCATATAATTACTTTTGGCTCATCGGTGCATATAAAATTTATATTTGCACTCTACTATAGCTATTAAGTGTGAGATAGCATTATGTCTAAAAAGTGCACATTAATTAAATGTGACACAGACACATTTAATTATGTGAACACATAAATATAGGAAAAATGACTTGCAGGGTCACCATGAAACTTTTAATTTGTGAGCAATACAGTAGCTGAAAATGTTATATCTATAAGACATAATAAAGCAAAGTATTATAACATAAGACATGCCTGTGATGTATTAACTTTAATTCCCTGATAGTAATAGTTGGTTTGTGATTATATACTAGAATGTTCTTGTTCTTGGAAACTAAGAACCTCAATATTTCTTGATTTAAAAATAGGTCACATATATAAAATCTAAAAATATATGTTTTATATATATATATATATATATATATATGTTACAAAAGATCAGTGTAACTTACTCAGTATAACTGTTGGCTACTATAATTAGATGAAACAAATTAGTTCCAAAGGTTTATATTAATAATAACAAATAATGTTCTACAAAAATGTGAAAATACAATGTAGTAGCTTAAAAAGAAATCTCAGAGATCCAGAAAGTCAGGGCGATGTACCAAATATCATCTATGAGCCCCCAGAGCAGTGTGTGGGAGGCCCTTTAAAAAATAAAAATAAACAACCACAAAATTTATTATAAGAGACATTTTGTCTAGACAAAAAAACATTTTATTAAACATTTTGGTGGGGGCCAGAATGATAGTTCAGAAGGGAGGGTGTTTGCCTTGCAGATGGCGAACCCATGTTCAATCCCTGTCATCTCATCTGGTCCCCCAAGCACTGTCAGCAATAATTCCTGAGTGCAGAGCCAGGAGTAACACCTGAGCATCGCCAAGTGTAACCCAAAAGGCCAAAAAAGAAAAAATTTGGGATGTCCTGAGCAAGGCTAAATTTTCTTCCCATTGTGAAAGAAAAATGAAATTGGGGGCTGACTCCCAGATCAGAAACTTGACATCGTTTTAGTGCTCATAAATCAACTTCTTGTCATTTAATCCTGAGAAAGAGAAATGCCTATCAAAAGCATGTTGAAAATGCAGGTCAGGTGATTGCTGAAACCATTAGCTCTACCAGCAAGAATGAGCCAATTTAAGAATGCTAAGTATACAACATTCATTGTTATCCCAAGTACTCCCAGTATCAAAACAGATCAAGAGCACTCAGGAGTGATGGTGGGAATAATGCACTTAATCAAATACCATCCGTAAATCAACATGAAAGTTAATTTTAGCCTTCCAGTGCCAAATTGTCTCTAGACCAAAACATCATTTGAATAATTAACTCATCTCCAACATTTTCAGAATATTTAAGAAATATGTAGGTATAAGCTCTTGATTGCTCTATATTTTTATTTTCTTTTAAAAATTTTTTTGTACTTTTTATTATACCATCGTGAGATATACAATTGCAAAACTGTTCATTATTAGATTTGGTTTCAGTCCTACAGTGTTTCAGTACCCATCCCTCTACCAGTGCACATTTTCTATCACCAATGTCCCCAGATTACCTTCCCCCCTTCCCCAGCCTACCTCTACAGCAGGCACTTTGCTCTCTCTCTCTTCTCTCTCTCTCTCTCTCTCTCTCTCACACACACACACACACACACACACACTTTCTCTCTCATTTTCTCTCTTGCTCCCTTATGCACTGTGACTTGCAATACATACATTCAGAAGTTATCATGTATATCCCTTTGCGTACATTCAATGCTCAATTCTACTGGTATTACTATTCCCGACAATTATTAGCACACTTGTCCCTTCTCTGTCTTACCTAACCTTTGACTCCCATATTTTTCTTTCAGTAAATCTAAATGAAGAACAGGGAGTAGATAACCTTTACCTGACACTTATATTTTGTAAGACACCTTACAAAATAACTATGATTTGAGAAATCATAGTTAAGCAGATATAACAAAAACAAATTTAACAAAAAACTGTTTACAAATGTATGTATTAATGATGAATTTCATAAAGTGTACCAACCTGTTATTTAAAATGTAAATTTAAGAACTGTCTTAATTTTTTTTTTCTTTTTGGGTCACACCCGGTGACACCCAGGGGTTACTCCTGGCTCTACACTCAGGAATTAGTCCCTGTGGTGCTCAGGGGACCATGTAGGATGCCGGAGATCAAACCTGGGTCGGCAGCATGCAAGGCAAACACCCTATCCACTGTGCTATAGCTCCAGCCCCTTAAGAACTATCTTAAAGTAGACCATTGCCATAATTCAGAAGTCTGTATAAGTAGCTTTCCGTCAAACAACACATATAGCGAAGGAATTTGTGACTTCTAAGTGATTATTCAGAATGACAAAAACATTTTTTCTAGTTGTGTTCACATGATTTCTTAATATGCAGGAGTATTTTTCTCCTATTTGTAGCATTAACTTTAAATATACCCATTAGTCCACTCTGTGTTACTTTTTTGCATATAAAAATGATTTTCTATAAAACATAGATTAATAAATTGATTAATTTTTTTCTGTTGAAATAAATTGTTTCCTGTGTTTCTATTACAGTAATTTCATGTGAATAAAAATATATCTCAAATGTTACTCCCACCTTCACAACATGTGCAGAATGATTTAGAGGCACTGACATATAAACAAAACTCTAACGAACAACACCTTATTCTTAGATAATAATTACATTTAGACCTACAAAATAAATCCATACATATGGATGATCAATTTAATTATAGCAAAATATCCAGGAAGTAAAATGGATATAAGATAGTGTCTTCTATAAATGGTGTTAGGAAAACTAGATAGCCAACTGCAGATGAATGAAACTAAACCTCAATCTTGTACTATAACAAGAAATTTGCTCAAGATAGATTAAAGATTTGAACATAGACTTTAAACCATAAGACTCAAGAAAACTTATATGGTAAGCTCTTTGATTAAAGTTTCAGCAGCAATTTATTTTGACAAAAAAATTAAAAGCAAAATTTAATGAGTATGACAATAACAAATTTAAAAAAATTCCACACAGCTTCCCCCATAAAAAAATGAATAAAATTTTAAGCTTGAATGATAGTACAGTCAGCTGGGCATTTGTCTTGCATACAGTCAACCCAGGTTCAGTTCTACTTGGCACTCCATATGTCCCCCTGAGGCCTTCTGGAAGTGATTTCTGAGCACTGAACACCACTAGGAGTGTCCCCCATACAAAAATAATACAAAATTAAAGTTTCTGCACAGCAAAAGAAACACAGCCAAATGAAAATGCAGACTTCAAAATGGGGGATATGATGTATAATTACATATCTAGTAGGGGGTAGTATTCAAATAATCTAGTAGGGGTAATATTCAAATAATACTGAGTTCATGTAACTCAGTAACAACAACAAAATATTTAAAAAAGGCAGAGGACCTGGTAGAGGAGCCACTGGGGTCCCTAACAATACTGGGAAGTGGGTTCCCTTCTACCTCCGGAGCCTGCGGGAATGGATGAAAACTCAGGAATCTGCCGAGGTTTTAAAATGCTTTACTTATCACAGGCATAGAAATACAAATCAGCAACAGGAAAAAACCCTGTGCTTAGGATTCCCGGCTAGAACCCCAGCCACGTGTAGGCCAAGATGGCGGCCGCCATGTGTTAAGGCCCTGCATAGAGGAGACAAAGACAAGACTCCAGCAGAAAGAGAAAGAGCAACACAAGAAGAGTGATAGCCACAAATTAGAGCCCAAAAAAGGAGAGTGCAAGAGAGGAAGCAGGCTAGTTTTATCCCCTGAAAATCAGACCTCCCACTTTTATGGGAAACAGGCAGGGTCAAATGCCCTCAGGTAATTTCTTCCAGCACCTCACCTAGGCCCTTTTCGATGCTAATGTCTTGAGCCAAGATCTGCCTAGGAAATACCTTTATAGGGTGGAGAAGTGGTTTCTGAGATGGCATGCCTCTGTACCAAAGACTATACTAATGCTAGTTAAATATTTCTCCAAGCCTTCACAAGAGTCTTGTCTTTACTTCAAGGTAGTTTTGTATTTTAGTTGCTTCTGAATTATCAGGAAGCCATGCTTGCTTGCTTGCTTGGAGGCAAACAGCATTTCTCTCTGGTCTAATTACTTAGAGATCCAACGTGGCCAGGCAAATATGCTGGTAAGAGCTAGCTAGTTCCACGATGATTGTGGTAGCATGAGAGAATATTTAAACCAGCCAGTAAAGAATACATGGTCAGATAAACTGCCACATTTTAACTATCCCCCTATCTAAGAAGTGACCTGCAGGAGGCAATCCAGGGCAGATGCAGAGGCTCTTAGGTGTCCTGCAACAGACCTGAATGGATACATTTCTAAAGAAGATTTACAAATAGCTAGCAAACATTTGACAAGGTACTCATCATCATAAATCATCAGGGAAATGCAAATCAAAATCACAATGAGATATTATCTACTAGCACTAAGAAAAGCCATTTGTCATAAAAATACTGATATGACAAGTGATAGTGAGACTACAAAGAAGTTCCCTTATATATTCTTAGTGGGTTTGAAAAATGCTACATTCATGATGTATAACAATACATTTTCTATGTTAATTGAAAACATAGCTAACAAGTATTTGGCTCAACCATCCACTTTTAGGAAAATAGTCAAAAAACAAGGAAAACAAGGAATTAAGATAGAGCAGCACGTGTATGTTCCTTCTAGCATTATTTACAAAAGCCAATATGCAGAAAAATCCTAAATACCAATTAAAGAATCAATGATTAAAGAATATGTGATATTTATTGTGATATATTGTGTATATATAACATTTATATATGTGTGTATGTATGTGTATATATATATATATATATATATATATATAAACTTAAGATGGACATTTAGCTGATTGTGATAATAGTATGGGTCATGAGGGCATAATTGCGTATAACACTATACTATGTGCTGAAAATTGCAAAGTGTATAAAATTTAAATTTTTGTCTCAAAAAAGTTAATTATATGATTTGTGCTAGTGAAAACTGCTGTAATAATTATTTTGTGAAATATGAGATTACTTATTGCACACCTTAAACTTGCATGATGTATGTTGTGAATTAAATATATCCAACAAAGCTAAAAATAAAGAGAAGATATTACTTATATGGAATAATTGTAGTTTTTATTTAAAAGTATCATGGTGGGTCAGCTAGAGATAATATATCATTCAAAATTATGCTAAATATAGCAGTGTTTTATTACAAGTAGAGTTATTATTCCTTCCAAGTATATTTTAATCTATAGCATATTGAAATTAAAATATAAATTTATTATTTCCAAATCTCAATATATGTTCAAAAATTAAAATGAATTTAAAAGATAGTTTATGAATATAAACCAGACCATATGTGCTAACTCTAATATCTTAGGAAAAATTGAAATGGAAAAGAATTTATAACAAATTCATAATGCAATATGAAGTAACAATAGAAAAAATAAGTCTCAACAGTTAGAGAATGAATTTCAAAAGTTGTAACAAAATAAGAACTAGAACTTAAATGTACAAAGGAACTCTAGGCACCATAACATACTTAATTCTAGTTTCGGTTGTTTTTCTACGGCTATTCAAATCATGATTGTAGGTTATATAGATGGAAGTAAAACTCTGAAATTAATGTAATGGAATAGGTGATTTTACATTGTTTATTTATATTTCATTGTAATGTACTTCCAGCCCAGCTGTATGGACAGAGATAAAATATTGTTTTTATCCTCCCACATTCACACCTCCATCCCTCCTTTAAAGCATGGATGGCAATTAATAGTGAAAAAATAATTCTCTGCTTTGAACATCCAAGTATTTTGTTTGCTTGTTTTTTTGCTTTTTTGAGTCACACCTGGCAACCCTCAGGAGTTACTGCTGGCCCTGCACTCAGTAATTACTCCTGGCTATGCTCAGGGAACCATATGGGTCTGTGCTATCCCTCTGATTCCCATATTTTGACTCTACTTTTTACACTGCCCATAATTCTTGATCTATAGTGATATGATTAGGATTTTATATGTAGGTTATGTTTTTTATGAAAAGAACAAAAAAATTATACATTTTAAATGTTCAGAGTGCTAGAATAAAGTCTTGTGTAAAATGGTTTTTAGTAACAATTTTTAAGTGAAGTATTTAATGAATCATGATAAACTGAACTCAAATAATCTTAGTTCTGTTTGGCCATACTGGTTTTATTAATAGCACTTTGAGCTATATCTCTCTGGTATCTGTACTGTCTTATCCCTGAGAATCATTTAAGTGGTCAACTTTTAGTTCATTGCAAATCTTACCAAACCTTAATGTTCCTGAGATGTGTAAATCCTAGGATTTCACTTGATCACTTGATCACTTGAATCCCAAGTTATTCATTGATTTGCTCGAGCGGGTGCCAGTAACATTTCCATTGGACCTATCACGTGCCAATGTAGCCCAATGGCATCTGGTTGATTCAGGAATATGAAGAGCCTCAAACCGTTTCTTCAGGGTCTTAACAAGGAAGTCTGACCATCTTGTAGGTGGCGGCCACGTGATCTTTTGACATCCCGTGGGATCCAGTCGGTAACAGCTCTAGTCCAGCGGTTGTCTCCAAATCGCATTACATGTCCAGCCCATCTGATTTTCGATGCCTTGGCAAACGAGACAGTGTCCCTGTCTAGGGACTTCTAAATCCTAGGATTTAGAAGTTAAATTATTTAAATGATTATAATTAGATGCTTCATGTGAGAAATGTCATTATCCGTTTAATGAATGTAATGAAGAATGACTAAAATAGGATAGTCTAAGTGTGTCAATTAGGTGAGTGAGAAGTTAAAAGAAGGGTCCAGAAGATAGTACGGAAGGTGGAGCACTTGCCTTGCATATGGTTGGATTCAACCCTGATTCGAGTCCCAGGACCCCATAAGGCCCCCTGAGTCTGAAGCGAGGCATCACCTTTCCCAACTTCAAACTGTACTACAAGGCAGTAGTAATTAAAACAGCATGGTATTGGAATAAAAACAGACCTGTGGACCTATGGAATAGAATTGAGTACCCTGACACCAAACCTCAAACACATGATCATTTAATCTTTGATAAAGGTGCAACGAGTATAAAATGGAGTAAGGAAAGCCTCTTCAACAAGTGGTGTTGGGAAAACTGGGCAGCAACATGTAAAAACATGAATTTGGACCTGTGTCTAACACCATGCACAAAAAATCAGATCAAAATGGATTAGAGATCTGAATATCAGACTTGAATCCATAAAGTACAATGAAGAAGATATAGGAAAAACCCTCCACGACATTGAAGCTAAAGGCATCTTCAAAGGTGAAACATCACTAACAAAGCAACTAGAAGAAAAGATAAACATATGTAGTGTTTATCATGAGACTAAAAAGCTTCTGCCCCTCAAAAGAAACAGTGACTAAGATACAAAAGCAGTCCACAGAATGGGAAAGAATATTCACCCAATACCCGTCTGATAAGGGGTTAATATCCAGGATCTATCAGGCACTGGTAGAACTTTCCAAGAAGAAAACAAACAACCCCATCAAAAAATGGGGAGAAGAAATGAACAGAAACTTCAGCAAGGAAGAAATTCGAATGGCTAAAAAACATATGAAAAAATGCTCATCATCACTAATCATCAGAGAGATGCAAATCAAAACAACAATGAGATACCACTTTCCACCACAGAGACTGGCACATATTCAAAAGAGCAAGAACAACAAGTGCTGCCGTGGATGTGGGGGAAAAGGGAACACTCATCCATTGTTGGTGGGAATGCCGGCTGGTACAGCCTTTCTGGAAAACAATATGGACATTCCTCCAAAGACTAGAAATTGAACTCCCATTTGACCCAGCCATACCACTCCTGGGAATCTACTCTGGGAAACCAAAAATATGCAGCGGAAACACCATCCCTACTTTTATGTTCATAGCAGCATTATTCACCATAGCCAGAATCTGGAAGCAACCAGAGTGCCCGAAAATCGATGACTGGATAAAGAAGCTTTGGTACATCTACACAATGGAATACTATGCAGCTATTAGGAAAAATGAAGTTATAAAATTTGCCTATAAATGGATGGACATGGAGAAAATTATGTTGAGCGAAATTAGCCAGAAGGAGAGACAGACACAGAATGACTGCATTTATCTGCATAACATAAATATATATGTACATATTAAGATACCAATATCCAAGGTCAAGTGAAACATATATCAGGAGGTCTTGTCAAAGGTGGAAATTATCACAAACGTGTGGGAGTCAGAGGCTAGGTAAGACAGAAAATGGAACAGTGTGCTAACAATTGTTGAAGGTACTAATGCCAACCTAGAACTGAGCATTAAATAGAGGCAAAAAGATACACATGACAACCCTTTAATGTATGTTCTGTAATCCATAGTCTGGAGGGGAAGGAAAAGAGAAAGAGAGAGAAACGGAAAGAAATAAAGAACCTGCCATGGAGCAGGGCTGGGGGATGGGGGAGGGAACCGGGGACGTTGTTGGTGGGAGATGGGCACCGGTGGCAGGATGGGTGTTGGAACACTGTATGACCAAAACCCAAATATGAACTTTTTTAATTGTATATCTTTGTAATTGTAAAAATAAAAAATTTAAAAAAAGAGTGACTTCTGAGAGCAGAACCAAGAGTTAGTCCTGAGCACTGCTGAGTGTTGCCAAAAAAAATAACATTCCTTCCAGTTTATATCTTTCCAGTTTATGTAGCATTAAAATATCCTTCCAGTTTATCTTATATAAGATAGGGATTTATTTACTCATGAGTTTTCCAAAAGGAAGACTGGTAGTTCGCTGATTAAGAAATATTTCACAACTGTATATAGTTTTCTTGAAAATATGGTTGAGTATATCTACTTAAAATAATACATAATTTATTATGTTGGAAAAATATGAAACACCAAAAAGATATTGGGGGCAGCAAGTATACTTCTTTTGGTTTGGTTTTTGTTCATTTGTATATTCAGTTTCTCACTCAGAAACATATAAATGTAACCTCAGGGGCAGAGCAACAGTACAGTGAATAGAGCAACTTGTCTTGCATGTGGCCAACCTGGGTTTTATTCCCACACTTCATTTGTTCCTCTTAATCCGCAAAAAGTTCTCTTTGAGAAAGCCCTGAGCACTACCAGGTGTGGTCCAAAAATAAACAAAAAAGTAAAATCTAGAACACATCATACTGATTTCATGGCCTTAACAAATTGGAAAATCTCCTGTAGTATTTGCTAGTCTGTCAAACTGAATCAAAATCCATTCATTCATAGTTGAGCTATTCACAATTGTGATAATTAACTGTTTAACAAGGGTAAATCACTTATAACAGCACCTGGCACAAAGTATTAACTTGGATTTTAATTTCACCCCCTTCTTTTCCTTTTGCTTTTTGTTAAATGGCATTGCACAATCTTAATTTCTATGCTCAATCATGAATTGCACACTTTAGTTGTAATATTTGCACACACTAAGATAGGATGTGCCACACATCAACCACTTGCTCTGGCATGTGGGATCACAAGTGTATGCTCCTAGGTACCATCTCACACCACAGAGACTGGCACACATCCAAAACAGTAAGAACAACCAGTGCTGGCGTGGATGTGGGGAAAAGGGACTCTGATCCACTGTTGGTGGGAGTGCCGACTGGTCCAGCCCTTTTGGAAAACAATATGGGCATTCCTCCGAAAACTAGATATTGAGCTCCCATTTGATCCAGCAATAGCACTCCTGGGAATATACCCGAGAGACCGAAAAACACATTGCAGAAACACTATCTGTACTTCTTTATTCATCTCTGCGCTATTCACTATAGCTAGAATCTGGAAACAACCTAAATGCCCGAGAACAGAGGACTGGCTAAAGAAACTGTGGTTCATCTACACTATGGAATACTATGCGGCTGTCAGAAAAGATGAAATTATGAAATTTACCTGCAAATGGATGGACATGGAGACTATAATGCTGAGTGAAATTAGTCAGAAAGAAAAGGACAGATATAGAATGACTGCATTCATTAATACGACATAAATAGATACCAGTGTTTTACTAAATGTGGGAAATGGTAATGGCAGATTAAAACTCACCATTGAATATACACAAAGAGACCTAAGTGATAAACTCTAAATACCTGCAGGGCTAGCCACAATGTGTAAAATAAGAGGGAGAGAGATGCAGAGACAGAGAGAGAAACAGAGAGAGAAAGAGAGGAAACTGGGGTACCTGCTATTAAGGCAGCATGGGGGTGGGCAGGAGGGGTGGGGTACATTGGTGGTGGAAATGGGGCACTGGTAGAGGGATGGGTGCTGGTATACTGTATTACCAAGAACCAATTATGAACATCTTTGTAATTGTATGTTTCACTGTGGTATAATAAAAAAAAAATTTTAAAAAAAGTGTATGCTCCTAGAAATATGTTCATCATGTGGAATGTTGCCAGATATCAAACTCACAGCCTCGTTATTCTGAGGTATGTGCTCTATTTCTGAGCCATTCCCATACCCTAAATTTTATATAATCAGTCACTTGACCACTTGATCACTTGAATCCCGTTATTCATTGATTTGCTCTAGTGGGCGCCAGTAACATTTCCATTGGACCCTATCACATGCCAATGTAGCCCAATGGCATCTGGTTGATTCAGGAATATGAAGAGCCTCAAACCGTTCCTTCAGGGTCTTGACAAGGAAGTCTGACCATCTTGTAGGTGGGCGGCCATATGATCTTTTGACATCCCGTGGGATCCAGTCGGTAACGGCTCTAGTCCAGTGGTTGTCTCCAAATCGCATTACATGTCCAGCCCATCTGATTTTCGATGCCTTGGCAAACGAGACAGCATCCCTGATTCTGGAATAGCGACGGAGGTCAGAACTCCGGAATCTTTCTCTCACTTCAGTGAGGCATGATATTCCAAGCATAGCTCTTTAGATTCCTCTCTGGGAGACCCGAATAGCATTCTCATCCTGCTTTTCGTAGGGCCCATGTCTCTGAGGTGTATGTTAATGCAGGGACAACGGTGGAGTCGAAGAGATGTGCCCGGAGCCAGAGATTCTTTGTCCTTTTAGCTATTTCTTCGATGCCTTTGAAGGCATTCCATGGTGCTCTCTTCCTCCTGCTCAGCTCAGGTTTTAGGTCATTCATATGTTAACTTCTCGACCTAGGTACACATAGCTGCTGCATTCAAAGATGTTTGTTCCATTGAGCTTGAATGGGGCCTCAAGAACTAGTTCATTTTTCAGGAACATAGTATTCTTCAGATTCAACTGTAGACCTATCTTTCCACATTCTCGGTCGAAGTCAGCCAGCATTTGTGCCGCTTGGCTAATGTTTGGTTTTATTAGAACAATGTCTTCAGCAAAGCGGAGGTGGTGTAGTTGCCAACGATCTAGCTTCACTCCCATTCCTTCCCATTCTAATTGTTGCATGATTTTCTCGAGCGTGGTGCTGAAGAGTTTTGGTGAAATGGTATCACCCTGCCAAACCCCCTCTTTTGACATCAATGATCACTTCCTTGTAGAATGGTGAGGTCCTGGTGGTGAATCCATAGTAGAGCTCACGAAGGATCTTGATGTATTGGGTTTGAACACCCTGATGGCTAGGGCTTCGATGACTGCTTCAGTCTCTACAGAATCAAAGGCTTTCTGTAAATCAATGAACGTGAGACAGAGCGGCATCTTGTATTCCCTACAGACCTCAATGAACTTGGTTGCTGTGTGGATATGGTCGATTATATAATCAGTATAGAATAATCTCCATTTAAAATCATTCATGTGATACTACATTCCTCTAACACTCAGCGTATTCAGCGTTTAGCACCAACACAAATCCTATTTCCACACAATCTACTATATTTTCTCTAGTACATTTCTGATAATGGACAAATACATTGTCTTGGAGACTCTTAATTCATTATTATTTTCCCATCATGTGATGTATCCAATTGCTTTATTGGAAAGTATATTTCAACACCTGAACACATAACACTTGATTTTGCAACTTTATTTTTCTAAAGAAACATTATTGAACAATGTGTGAAAAGACCTTAATGTATTTTAAAAGTTTGACTTGGATTATTGTGTTCTCTGGTTGTTAAAAATGCATGTTTCAGAAAGCCAGTTTTTTAACAGAAGCCCCTAAAATGTAGAGTAACTTGATCAGAAACTAGAACCAGACCAGTCCTAACCCGAAGGCAAAAACATCAGCTGATTTTTATATATGTGGGTATGAAAGACAAATATACTTTTTGTTAAAGACTGTTGGCTTAATTAGCTATAACAAGCAATAGCAAATAAATTGAGGGTCTGCATAGGAGAGGCTCAAGCTGCAGTTGGGAAATTTGAAATAATTGTAGCCCACAGTTGCTCTCCCTGTGCTTGGCTGATCATGAGGCATCCGGGAGGGAAGGCGGGTTCTAACCCTGGCCCGTCATCCCAGTAGAGCCTCACAAGAAGACAAAGGAACCCCCACATCATGAGGGCAGCCGTTTTCAAAATCCGAACTCCACCGCTTGTCAGAGTTTCACTTAAGAGAAAAACTGATCCATGTTGTGTGCGACTTTTTGGGACTGCGCAATTTGTCAGTAAATGCATGAATTGAGATTCTACCTACAACCAAGAGTATCTCACTCACACGGCAGAGTCTGACAAGCTACCTGTGTCGTGTTTGATATGCCAAAACAGTAACAATCATAGACCTCATTCCCATACCTGAACGAATCATTTGAGGCTCTTTATGTTCTTGGATCAAGCATATGCCCTTGGGCTACACTATTACACGACAGAACTTATGGAGATGTTACTGGTGCCCACTTGAGCAAATCGATGAACAATGGGAAGACAAGTGATACAAGTGATACAAGTTGCAATGGTGCTGAGTTTGGGATTGAATATTGAACATTTGTAAAAAATTAACATGAACATCTTGTTAAAAATTGAGTAGAGCCCACTATGTTTAATAAGTTCAATAAGTGAAAGTAATAACACAGATGTTTCAATTCACATGCATGACCCAGGAAAAAGGTCATGACTTTAGCAATACCATTTGAGATATATTTTGTATTAGCAGTATAATTAATGACTGCTAAGGGATCAGGCATGGGGACAGGGTGAGTGGGAAAAGAGTGTCTAAGGTGGTGGTAAGGGCACACTGGTGGTGGTACTGGTGTTGGAATATTGAATACTTGAAACAACTGTACTAAGAACAACTCTGTAAATCACGGTGTTTAAATAAAGTTTTTTTAAACATTATTGGGTTAAAGAGCCTGTTTAGTATACATTAGTTCTCACAATATTACCATCTATAAGAATAATGCACTAAAGTTTTACTTGTAATTTTACAGACAACTAGAAAAAAAATCACCTATTTGTTTCTTTAATGAGGTCAGTCTTGAGAAGCTAAGACAGAAAATAGTAATATTTGTTTGATTTGAGGTGACAGCTGGTAGTACTCCAGGGCTTACTCCCAGATCTGTGCTTAGGTTACACTCCTGGTGGTGCTCAGGAGAATCATATGAGGTGCTGGGATCGAACACGGTTCAGCTATGCAAGGCAAGAGACTTACCTGCTATACTCACCAGCTACTAATGTTTTATAAGATAGAAGTGATTTGGGGAATTAAGGTTTAGGAGGACTCCTAGAGTACTATTTTTTTAAGTATTAGTAAAGGACTGAATAATTCAATAGTATTAGGTGCCTGAAGGGAGGAGTTTATTACACAAAAGAAGAGCAAAAGCTTAAAAATGAGAGGATGAATGTATATTTCACTTCACTGCTTTGAATACGATAAATGTGAGTTATTTGTTTTTTTTGTTATTTTGTATGTCCTAAGAGAAAAGAGAACCCCATTTTAGAAGTCAAAATTGTTCATGACTAATAATAATCAGTCATAAAGAGTCTTTTTTATTATGCTTTTGAAGAAACCTCAGTAATTTCATGGAAGAAATTCAACCAATTGAATCATGCTGATTGTTACCATTTCATATTTATGGCTACACAAAGGCACAGTTCTCAGAAATAGTGTCCATAATTGAAGAGCTTTTGTGGTTCTGGCATCAGATTAAAATTTAATTGTGTGTAACTCCTGATGATTTTGTTTAGAATATCAACGTTTGCAGTGAATTCTGTCAGTATGGGGCTTCAGAAAAGCCCTTTAATAATTTTTGAGTTTCATATAGGTAAAGCATCTGAGAGAAACACCAGAATAAATGCAGACAGAAACAGTATTTTCTTGGCAATGCAGAAACCCTGCCATATGCTCCAAACCAGGAAAGGTGTGTAGTATTATCCATGATTGCCTTCATTCATCAGGAATCTCTGAATTTCAGGTGGCCGTCACAGCTACACCATATGTGGGCCTGGCTGTACTCTTAGCAACCCCTTTTAGTGCTGTTTCTTAACCATCATTTTTATTTAGCAAAGCAGTGTGTTGAGTCAATTTACTCTCAGCAGAATGCACAACTTAAAATTTTCATGGTTCTGATTATTTATCCACTTAGAACAAATGAACGTTATTGAAAATAAGATGATAAAAGGGACACATTATGGATTAATTTTAATGACAATAAAGTGATCTTTTTAAAATGAATGAATACAAAATATTCTGTGATAATGACCAGAGGTAGACATACTGTGACCAAATATTTTTTTCTCTGTATCACTGTATCACTGTATCACTGTCTTCCCGTTCATCTTCGATTTGCTCGAGCACGCACAGTAACATCCCCATATGACCTGACTCATGCAAGTAGAGCCCAAGGGCACCTGCTTGCTCCAGGAACATAAAGAGCCTCAAACCATTCCATCAGGTCATGGGAATGAGGTCTATAATTGTTACTGGTATCTGGCATATCAAATACGACACGGGTAGCTTGTCAGGCTCTGCCGTGAGGGTAGCATATTCTTGTAGTCATCTCAAAATCCAGCATTTATTGATGAGCTGTGATAGACTGGTCTGCTGGGTGAAGTTCTGATGAGGGGGAAGTCCAAATGTAGAAAATGGAGGTCCTCATGGTGTTGGGGGTTGTCTGACTTGTTGTGAGGCTCTGCTGGGGTGGCGGGCCAGGGCTAGAACCTGCCATCCCTCCCGGGCACCTCATGAGCGGCTGGGCACAGTGAGAGCCAGTAGCAGCTCTGCCCCATGTCTTTCCCTGTACTAACAAGTACATTTTGTCTCTGTACTAACAAGTATATTTTTTCTCTGTACAAACAAGTAATGCCTCCTCTAACTCTATTTATATTCATATATGTTCAATGCTTTTTTGAGAAGATATTTATAACAAACCTAAACCGTGGTTCCAATGGCATATAATAGTTAATATGATACTCTAAAAAGAAAAGAGTATTAAGAAAAGAAAAGAGGCTAATTTGGGTTTTAACAAAAAATTACTACGTTTAATCATAGGGAATGAAACTACTTTGGTAGTTGGTAGTACTTTGGATGGCTGAAGACTTTCCAGACTGGGTGTTCTTTTCCTTTGTTCCTTTTGGTTTTGTTTTTTGGGACCCTAGCCAAGTGGAGCTCACAGTTTACACACGCTTTATGTGTGGATTAGTCCTAATGGTTATCAGGGAACTATATGTGGTGCCAGAGATGAATCCAGGATCAGCGAATGGCATTCTAACAGCATACCTACTCTGATTCCTTGTTTAGATATTCTTATGTAAGGCAGGATTTGTTCGAGACCAAGGAAGTGCAAATTTATTTTTTAATGCACGAGCATTTTGATGATGCAAAATCTAGCCCTGGCCTGCCACCCCAGCAGAGTCTCACAACAAGCCAGACAACCCTCCACTCCATGAGGACCTCCATTTTCCACATCCGGACTTCCCCCTCGTCAGAACTCCACCCAGCAGACCAGCCTATCACAGCCCGGCTCATGGAGATCCACCCTGCTGCAGTCTTTTTAATCCGGCCCAGGTATGCTGATCCAGAGACAGACATGGGGCAGAGCTGTGAATGGCTCTCACTGTGCCCAGCGGCTCATGAGGTGCCCGGGAGGGGGTGGCAGTTTCTAGCCCTGGCCTGCCACCCCAACAGAGCCTCACAACAAGTCAGACGACCCTCCACTCCATGAGGACCTCCATTTTCCACATCCGGACTTCCCCTCTTCAGAACTCCACCCAGCAGACCAGCCTATCACACCCTGGCTCACGCGCCGCAAGCGGATGCATGGTTCTTCAATAAATGCTGGATTTTGAGATGACTACAGATTATGCTACCCGCACAGCAGAGCCTGGCAAGCTACCCGTGTCGTATTTGATATGCCAGATACCAGTAACAATTATAGACCTCATTCCGTGACCTGATGGAATGGTTTGATGCTCTTCATGTTCCCTGGAGCAAGCAGGTGCCCTTGGGCTCTACTTGCATGAGACAGGTCATATGGGGATGTTACTGGTGCCCACTCAAGCAAATCAATGATGAACGGGAAGACAGTGATACAGTGATACAGTGAAGGCAGGATTTATTTTCAGCTGCTTCCAAGTGTATTTTAATTGCCTTAAGTTGGTTAAACTTATTGGCATAATTGTCATATTTTAGTACCATTCATATCACAATGACCATATTCACACATTTTAAGCAGACATTTAGTAAGAGTAAACACACTTTTACCCTAAGATGAATATCCTTATTTATTTTGTTATGATTTCCCAAACACACTGCACAATTATTTATCTTACTAGTTGTGAAACCATGAGTCAAAAGCTGCATAAATGTATGCGTTCATCAGCAGTTTAAACCCCTTATCTGGGGCTGTAGCAATAGTAAAGTGGGCAGAGCATTTGCTTGCATGCAGCCGACACAGGTTTGATCCCCATCCTCCCATATGGTACCCTGAGCACCACCAGAAGTAATTCCTGAGTACAAAAAGCAAGAGTAACCCCTGAGCATCGCCAGATGTAACTTAAAAATAAATAAATAAATAAATAAATAAATAAATAAATAAACCCATTATTCCACTTTATGTTGGCTTACAAATTGCAAATTTTTTGTTGTTTATCAGGTTAAGAATTACCCCAATTTGTTTCAATATCTTTCATAATGAATAATATTATATTGCATTTTTAAAGGCTTTGTCCTTTTGTTTTTAAGTAACTCATTTTCTTTTATTTTTCTTTTATTGTAGAAAGTTGTTTTCTATAAATAATTTCTACTTGAGCAAAAATTGATCAGGATGAAATATAGAGAAAGAAGGGAAGCAGGAAGATAGGAATGCAGAAGGAAATATTAGCTCACAAAGAATAGATCTTTCAAGCACACTATCTCACCATGAGCTGATATATAAAATTACTTTAGTGTAGTTAGAATGTGTGAAACTTAGGGAAAACTGTGCTTCGTGCTACAGGGAAGAGGTAGAAAGAAATATCACACAACTAAAGAAATTCCTGATGCTGTTACCTTTGCCTTAAAATTTCTGGGTTTCAAAGCCTTTTTGCTGAGATCATATTCTTTAAAAAATTTCTAGAACCCTTTAAAAATAATGACTTTTTCTTCATATAACACTATATTAATCTTCTTCAAATCATAGCTTCTTCCTAGGGTGACTGATATATATTTCCCTTCCGATTTATGACATGCTTAATCTTGTAGGGCACCACCCTGAAATGTTTAAGAAATTTCTAGAATAAGGCAATTGTAACGGAGGGTAGGGCACTTGCGTTGCATGAAGGTAACTGGGTTAAGTCTCTGGCATCCTATGTGGTTTACCAAGCCTGCCAGGAGTGATCCCTGAGGGCAGAGCTAGGAGTAACTACTGAGCAAAACTAAACAAAGACAATTCTAGAAGGTTAAGTCTCCTAATGAGAAAGTATAGTCAGAGCTGAAACATAATTACTGTGTAACCTGAATGAGGAGTAAAAATTTTGATGACATATCTGGAGTTAGAGAGCCGTTTGTTACATCCATATACTTTAACCCAATGGTAGAATCTTTTGCTCATTTAGCATCTGTGGAACAAAAATGTAGTTCGTTCTTTGGGAAAATTATGAAAGATGACTTAGAGTAGACATTTATTGAGAGACTTTAATGCCAGTTTTATAAAGTTAAAATATAGCCTTAGAGCAATGTGACGCCTGAGATTTTGTAAACAGAGACAGAAATCTTTCATTTGAATCCCGATTTAGAGTTTATTAAAAAATGAAGAGTGGGGCCGGAGCGATAGTCCAGTGGGTAGGGCGTTTGCCTTACACGTGGCGGCTTGTGCCGGCCCGGGTTCGATCCCCGGCATCCCATATGGTCCCCAAGCACGGCCAGGAGTAGCTCCTGAGCGCAGAGCCAGGAGAAACCCCTGAGCATTGCCGGGTATGACCCAAAAAAGCAAAAAAAAAAAAAAAAAAAAATGAAGAGTGAATAGTTGAGAGAATAATTATTAGAGTATTACAAATAGGACTTGAGAGAACTGATTTAGAAAGGTGGTGATAGTAAAACTCAAAAAGAAACAAGATCAGCTAAAGATAAGCACAGAATTTTGCCCATTCTCCTTTTGCTTTATGTATTGGACAGAAGTTTTTAGGTTAATAAAAGTTCTGAAAAATTCCCTAACTAGATCTTTCAGATAAGTATCTACCATCTGGGGAATTTCTTTGCAAACATCTGGGTAGTGATTATACATCATGATTTCCATGTAAATGCCTAACATAGACAACCTTGGGGCAGAATTATAATCAAATGCAAAGGAAAATGACATCAGCAATTCCCATAAATTCTTAGAGTGATAAGTATAAATAACTACATTTTGAGGTTTATTTTTCACTTTATCTAATCTGGTATTATATAAATATATTGTGACATTCTGTCATCATTTGTTTTGAGACAAATTGTTCTTGGATAATTATTATTGCTTGTTTTTTTCCTTAAAACTAGCTGTGTGCATGTATGTGGAGCGTTGAGGCGTAACAGGTGATGAGGGGTTGCATTATATGCGTGTTTTGTTTGTAATTCTGTTTAATGATTTGAATTCAGAACAGAAAGTGTGGAATTAGAAGATGTATAGTAATTGTTGTACCTAACTCTTCTCTCTTTCACTCTTTCTCTTTTCCTTCTTCCTTTTCTCTCTCTCTCTCTTTCACTCTTTCTTGCTTCTTCCTTTATGCCTGTGTTCTACAAATGTTAGATAATAAACCATGATGTATCATTGCAATAGTAATTCTGCAATGAATAAAAACAACAGTCTCTATTCTGTTAAGGCTTCCACTAGAGGAAATAGTATTCATAAATATACCGTTTAGTGTCAGATAATGAGTCTGAAAACAGAAAACCTACAGAGAAGGAGTGTCTTGACATTTTAGAACCTATATTTAGGAATCCTTATTCCCTTTCCAAATACTATTTCAGCAGAGATTTGCATGAGATAAGGAATACAGCCCATCAGATATATCAAGCAAATTGGTTAAGTAGAAGTAATGGCAGTACAAGGGCCTTAAATTGAGGATGCTAATAGGCTCTCATGTTTCAGGAATCAAGGGAGTAAGTTAGCTTAAGGAAAGGGATTATATGTGAAGTTGGAGGTGTGCAATTAGAGATGGAGAAAAGAGCTGATATAAAACAGCTTGTAGGACAGGAATAAAGGCCTGATTTTTAAGTGTGATATAAAACTGATAAAAGGTCTAAGCTGGGAACAACATCTGATTTTTGTTTAAAATGCTAATTGTGCAGCACAGGAGCCAGGTGCCTGTGTATTTTTTTAATTCTGAGCCCTTGGATATTTGCCAAGCTAGATAATTACTCCAGGTTTCAGTTTCCTTATGTATAGAAAGGAGTTAATTATAATTTTCAATAGGAAAATAATGAAGATTTTTATAATGTTGTAATTCGGTAAAGCTATAGTGAGTCTGAAAACAGAAAAATTGCAGAGAAGGTGTGCCTTAGAACAATGCCAAATGCATAATAAATGTTCAATAAATATTATTTATAATGTATTATTAAAATAATTATTAAATAATGATTATTAAGTCACTTGTCTTCCCATTGTTCATCGATTTGCTCGAGTAGGTGCCAGTAACATCTCCATTCATTGGGAATGAGGTTCATTATTGTTACTGGTTTGGGCATGTCGAGTACACCACGGGTAGCTTTCCAGGATCTGCCGTGGCTCTGGGTTCATCCCAGGGGACCCAGTCTTTTCTGTCAGACCATCAACCATCCAGGTGTCACAGGGCAGAGTCCTGGGTGTAGACAGTCTGTCTCTATCTGCCACCTGCCGATGCAGTTGGGTACTGTAGCACACCTGAATCACCTGGAAGGGCAGGGAATAATTATTAAGTAGGTCTATTAAAACTTCTAAAGGGAAGGAGATAGCTATCCGAGAGAACACAAAAAATGAAGTATAGGGGACTGGGGAGATAGTACAGTGATTTGGACAAGTGCCTTGTACTCAACTGACCGGGGATTTATTTCCTGGCATTCCATTTGATCCTTTGATTCCCACTAAGAGTGATTACTGAGAGCAAAGCCCTACTAAGTGATCCCTGAGTTAACAGCCAGGAGTAAGCCCTGATACATCCTTATATGGCCCAACACACACACACACACTATATATATATATATATAGTGAAATATATATATATATATTTCACTATATAGTGAATGGTCTTTTACACCTTTTAACTCTTCTTACTGGTGCTATTTTGTAAGGAATAATGTCATGTTTTTGTGGGCATTTTTATATACCTTTTAAGAAATAAAAACCTCAGACTTCTATTTTTTTTAAACATTTTCATATTTTTTTTTGTAACTGGAGCCACGTAACAAATAATGGGGAAAAATTGTGCCTTGTCTCAACAGTTTTGCTAATGTTTAGACTGAAAGATGAGGATGCCTAGAGTTTACTTTATGTTGAATTAAAATTAGTATTTCTCTATAAAATATATATATACTTTTATATATTTTAATATATATATTTTATGTATATATATGTTATATAAAATGAAAAGAAATTTGAAGTATGGGAAGGATTGAGAACTGTTGAATGATTCAATGAGAAGTAAAAACTATTAGAACAATAACTTTGAAAATGATTCTAAATGGTCAAATTAAAATTTACATTTTTTACTTCTTCAAGATATAATATTAATTTTGATTTTCTTTTTATTGAACAATAATAGTGCAAAAACCAAGTGGAATAATATGTGATCTTTGACATAACATCCATAACACATTTAGTAGACTTGACTAATTTTCTTCAGAAGTGTTAAAAACAGGAATATGTGTGAAGCAATTAAGCAAAAGTATGTGATTTCTTGCTCTCAAATGGTCCTGAAGTTACAGTACTGAATGCTACTTTAGTTAAATCCATTTCACTCACTTTATTTGCTAAAATTTTATTAAAATAAATTTGATAATATGTAGTCATTCCCAGTGAATCATGAAAATAGAAGTTTCCTTAGAGCCATTGTTAGTAAAAACAGTTATATTTACTGCATTTAGTTCATTTTAACATTTATTTTATGCTTAAAATTACAGATCAGTCTAGAGTAATAAATTTAGAAAATGCATACTACCACTGAATAATTTAGTAGGCTAAAAGCCTTTCCTCATTTTCCAGTGAAGGCCAATTAAAAAAAAATTGGAATTCCTTTTTATCTATGTTGTACATTATAATGATGCTATCTGGAGCCAAGTGGGGCTGTTACATTGCCCATAGGAGTGTTATTCAAAATTTAAATGTAAGTAGTTTTGAGAAGGATCACAATGCTTTTAAATTTTGGTTCTGATGACTTACATTCAACGCCAGAGATGAGCAGGGTGGGAGTAGAGGTGAGTGATGGGGAGGGTTTTACTTGGAAGAGCTGAGTTATATGAAAGCCCATTAGCTAAAATTAGCTTGTACTGGGGTAAAAGAGTTTCATACTCAGTTTTCACCAGTGCATCATGCAACCATTTTAGATGACTATTGAATAGTCAGAGGAGCAGGAGTTCGGCCAGAGAAGACTAGTGCTGATAGATAGGGATATCAGCTACAAATGGAAAACACAAAAAATGAAGAGAAATCTAAATTTAGGCAGTATTCAGCTAATAAATAAGTGAAGACATCTTTCATAGCAGTTCAATAATTATTTTTAGTACACCAAAGGAGACACATGCTTCCTGTTTTCTACCTTTTTTGAGTTCATATATTCAGGAAATGTAAAATTAAGATGTTAACCTATATGTAAACTCTGTCATCCCACCTCTGTTTGCCAAAGATAATTGCAGAGATTCCCAACTGGAGGTTGCCACCACCATTGATCGTGGCAGTCTTCAGTGATTGCAACAACACAAACAATAAAAAGAGGAGGGAGCATGCCCAGATTTATATGGTACTGGGGCTGAAACCAAGGCTATTCAGAAACTTTATCCTCTGTACTATCTCTCTGACTCCGATATTTTTAAAAAGAAATATAAAATGAACTTCACTCCTTTCAACATCTGGAAGGTGTCTACTGTTACAATTGGAGCATATACATATTTGAAAAGTAATATATCTGTCTTTTTACAACTTTTTAAAGTATTATATTATACCACTGTGAGATATACAATTACAAAGACGTTCATATTTGGGTTTTGGTCACACAGTTTTCCTGCAGCCATCCCTCCACCAGTGCCCATCTCCCACCACCAATGTCCCCAGTTCCCTCCCCCTCCCCCAGCCCACCTCCATGGCAGGTTCTTTATTTCTTTCCCTTTCTTTCTATCTCTTTCTCTTTTCCTTCCCTTCCAGATTGTGGATTACAGAACATACATGAAAGGGTTGTCATGTGTATCTTTTTGCCTGTATTTAATGCTCAGTTCTAGGTTAGTATTAGTACTTTGGATAATTGTTAGCACACTGTTCCATTTTCTGTCATACCTAGCCTCTGACTCCCACACGTTTGTGATAATTTCCACCTTTGACAAGACCTCCTGATACATGTTTCACTTGACCTTGAATATTGGTATCATAATATATAAATTTACATTTATGTCATGCAAATAAATGCAGTCATTCTATATCTGTCTCCTTCTGGCTAATTTCACTCAACATGATCTTCTCCATGTCCATCCATTTATAGGCAAATTTAATAACATCATTTTTCCTAACAGCTGCATAGTATTCCATTGTGTAGATGTACCAAAGCTGCTTTATCCAATGATTGATTCTCGGGCACTCTGGTTGTTTCCAGATTCTGGCTATTGTGAATAATGCTGCTATGAACATAAAAATAGGAATGGTGTTTCCGCTGCATATTTTTGGCCTCCCAGAGTAGATTCCCAGGAGTGGTATGGCTGGGTCAAATGGGAATTCAATTTCTAGTCTTTGGATGAATGTCCATATTGTTTTTACAGAAAGGCTGTACCAGTCAGCATTCCCACCAACAATGGATGAGTGTCCCCTTTTTCCCACATCCACGCCAGCACTTGTTGTTGTTGCTCTTGTGGATATGTGCCAGGCTCTGTGGTGTAAAATGATATCTCATTGTTGTTTTGTAATATATATATCTTTATGTTTGATATATATTAATATAAGTAGTAAGAAAAAATATATTAAAAACTTTAAATGTTCTTGGAAGTCAAATAATTTATATTATCACAACTTTACAAGGTATAATTGACACAACTATAAGATATTTAAAATTTACATTCAAGAGTTTTGATTGAGCATTTTTCCCATAGCTCACTGGAAAAATTTAAATGAGCAACTTCAATTATAAGATTATGTACAATGAAATTGAAGTCTTTTAGAAATCTTGCAAATAAGCTCTATATTTGAGATAGTTGAAAATTCTTTTAAAAAAATTAGGCATTGAAACCTGAAGTAGTGAAGGAATCTTATAAGATGTTTTTCTTTTCCTTCTTGAGTAAATTTATAGCTTGTATTCCCCTAAATAAAAGAATTATATAGGTATCACTTCTGATATCAGATGTGAATACTCTGTGTTGTACCACTACTTAATCATAATGTGTAGTCATGGGAATTACTACATATTATCATTGTACAACCATTATCTATGTACAACATAAAGGTTAAGTAATGGCACAACAAAGCATTGTACCATTAATAGTATAATGGAATACCATTATACTATACCATTAACAGTATAATGGAAATATTTATAACTGAGGACAGCCACTGAGGCAAATTAGAATAATGAATTTCTCATTTTTTCTGAGCATTTAATAACTGCCTATCAGATAGTAGTAAAATTGAAAAACTTACAATGAAAAAAAACCTTAAATTTGTAAGAATGATGGAGCCTTATAACAAAGTGGGACAAGAATTGCAAATTTTAAAAAACTTTATTATTTAATTTTAAAAATTATTCATTCCCCTGGAGGAGGATGGTTTTTGGAAAAGGCCAGTCCCAACATGACCTCAGTAGCTGAAAAACTTCCACATTCTCCAATTGTGGCCATGATCAAGGTGGGACTCCACTACTTGGACGGAGTCCTTCAATAAATGAATCTGTTGAAAAACTCAGGTATGTGGATTTCTGCAACTGAAGTTTCCAGGCTTTCTTGGAGTTGGAGATGGACCTCAACCCCCATCTTTATGTTCTTCAGTCCTGAACCCTCTCCCCATCTTCCGTTCTTCAGTCCTGGTGGTTACCCATGAACTGCCTCAGATGCCAAAGTAACCTTATTCACTTGACCACTTGATCACTTGACATCCGATATTCTTTGATTTGCTCAAGCAGGAGGCAGTAACATTTCCATTTGACCCTATCACGTGCAGGTGAAGCCAAATAGCATCTGATGCTTCAGGAATACAAAGAGCCTCAAACCTTTCATTGAGGGTCTTGACAAAGAAATCTGACCAACTTGTAGGTGGACTCCACGTGATCTTTTGACGCCCCATGGGATCCAGTCAGTAATGGCTCTAGACTCCAGCTGTTATCTCCAGGTTGCATTACATGTCCAGTCTATCTGATTTTCGGTGCCTTGGCAAACGAGACAACATCCCCTGACTCAGGATCATTGATGGAGGTAGGAACTCCAGATTCCTTCTTTCACTCGAGTGAGGCATGATATTCCAAGCATAGCTCTTTCAATTCCTCTTTGGGAGACCCAAAGAGCATTCTCATCCAGGTTTCATAAGGCCTGAGTCTCTGAGGCATATGTTAATGCAGGGAGAATGGTGGAGTTGAAGAGATGTGCCTGGAGCTGGTGGTTCTTTGTTCTTTTAGCTATTTCTTCGATGTTCTTGAAAGCATTCCATGATGCTCTCTTCCTCATGCGTAGCTCAGGTTTTAGGTCATTCATCATGTTGACTTCTTGACTTAGGTACTCAGAACTGCTGAATTCAGAAATGCTTTTTCCATTGAGAGTGAATGGGACATCTGGAACTAGTTAATTTTTCTTGAAGATATTATTGTTCAGATTTAGCTGTAGACCTATCTTTCCACATTCTCGGTCAAAGACAGCCATTATTTGTGCCTCTTGGTTAAATTTTGGTGTTATAAGGACAATGTCATCAGCAAAGCAGAGGTGGTGTAGTTGCCAACATTCTATCTTCATTCCCATTCCTTCACATTCTAACTGTCATATGATGTACTCAAGGGTGGCACTAAATAGTTTTAGTGAAATGGTATCACCCTGCCGAACCATTCTTTTTACACCGATGATCACTTCCTTGTATAATGGTGAGATCCTGGTGGTGAATTCGTAATACAGCTTATGAAGGATCTTGATGTATTGGGTTTGAACACCTGTTTGGCTAGAGCTTAGATGACCACATCAGTCTCAACAGAATCAAAGGCTTTCTTTAAATAAATGAACATGAGACAGAGTGGCATCTTGTACTCCCTTCAAGCCTTAATGAGATTGGTTATGGTGTTGATATATTTGATTGTGTTAAATCTTTTTTGGAAGCCATCTTGCTCTCATGGCTGTCCTTAGTCTAATGTTCTGCCAATTCTGTTCAGGATGACTAGAGTGAACAGCTTGTAGATGACGGACAACAGGCAGATGGGGCAATAGTTGCCAATGCCGTGAATGTCTCCCTTCTTGAAGAGTAGAACTGTTCTGCTGGTTTTCCACGAGAAGGCACCTTGCATTCAGAGAGGTAGCATGTGAAGAGCTGAGCCAGTGTATTGATGAGTACTGATGGCAGATTCTTTAGGTGTTTGGGTCTGACTTTGTTTGGCCCCTTGTTCTGTTCCCCTTCTTTACTGATGAAATGGCATGCCAGATTTCAGAAGGGAGAATGTTGGGGACGACATATACATCCTGTGAAATTTGGTCTGTGGGCAGGTGGACATGACTATCAAAGAGATCTGAGTAGAAGTCATGGAAAATCTTCTCCATTTCCTTTCTGGAATATGTGATAAATCCATCAGGATGTCAGAGGGCAGTCATCTTGGTCTTATAGTTGGCGAAGGACAGGTGGGAATTGTGTATGCTTTTTCTGGCTTCAGCTGCATCCACTGGTATTTCTGCTCTTCTCTCTTTGAGGTCTTCCTTTATCGGCTCCTTTGCACTGCTATCCAAGCTTGGATGTTAGCATTTGGTCACCTGAGGCTTGCTCCTTTCCACATTGGTGAATGAGCTTGAGAGGTTTTGAAGACAGGCGTCCTTTTGTGGCGTTCTCTCTCACAGTGTTCTTCACTCAATCATGGAGGTGCTGAACCAGTCAGTTGTATTCTTCATCAAAGTCGTCAATGATGGTATCTTCCCATGTTGCAGCAATGGTGTCAAAGATTTCCCAGTTGGTGGTCATTCTGGGAGTCTCTTCCGAAACTTTGCATCCTTTTCTCCCCATTATGTGATGTAGAATTTTGCATGAAGGAGACAGTGGTCCAATCCTGTTTGGAGTTTTGGGAAGACAGCGATATGGGTCAGGCAAAACATAGATTGAATATGATGTTTTCGATTGCGTTGTGGAACTGTCCACCAGGAGATTCCCATGTCTAACATTTAGATTCAGCCTTCTGGAACTGTGAGTTCCCATCAATGGTTTGGTAGACATGATGAACTCAGATAGTGTCTCACCTCATCTCTTCAAGTGTAGTCATTCTATCAGGGTTGTTAGGCATTCAAATAAATCAATGTTCACGGCCATGTTCTTGTTGACAAGGACACCAACGCCACCTACGCCTCTTTCCTCACTTGTTTCAAGGAACGTTCCTTCTCTGCTGTCAAAAACGTCATGATAATGTTGATGCCTACTCATCTCGGTCACACCAATGATGTTGTACTTGATCTTTTGCGCTTGCACCATCAGGTCCTCGGATATATGCTTCTGATGCCAGTATGCGTGCATTGAAAGTACAGACAGTCATTTTAGTCTTTCTTCATTTTGGCAGCCTAGTTTGGCCCTGAAATTTTATCAGGCACTCCTTGTTCATCCATCTTAGTGCTGCTGTATTTAGGGCTCTTTCAGGGTTAGGAAAATAAACATTGTTATTACTGGTTTTGGCATATCTAATATGCATTGGACAGCTTGCCAGTCTCTGCAGCGTGGGTAGTATACTCTCAGTAGCTTGCCAGGCTCTCTGGGAGGGTGGGTAGAATATTCATGGTAGTTAGGAGATGAATCGCACAACCGCACACAATGGGAGAGCTGGTATCTGCTCTGCCCGGTTTATCTGCAACTGTGGTTCAAGCATTCCTGGGCATGAAATACTTTCCTCTGAAGGGTGGGTCTCTGAAGGGTGGGATTCTATAAACTGGGTCTCTGTCAATCCGGACTGGCGATTGTCTTAATCTCTTGCATCGATATCTGGCAAACTATGGAGTGTGGATGATGAAGATCCTGCCGGCTTGCTGAGGGGGTTCCTCTGGGTTCTTCTGAGGCTCTTTCGGGATGGTGGACTCGGGCCAGAGATTGGTCTCATGGTCAGTGGAGTGCGGGGGGGTTCAACGGGGAGAGCTAGTATCTGCTCTGCCTGGTGCATCTACTTGTATGGTTTCTTTTTTTTTCCTTTCTCCTTCTTTCCTCTTCTTTTCTTCCCTGATCTGGGCCAATCGCTTCTTCTTCCATTCCAACTCTGCCTTTAATTCACTTTTGTCAGACATGTTTGATACCTGTCAGGAGGCGGGATAGGAGGTAAGTTCATGTGCCAGCAACTTGCCTGGACCATCTCTCATCCTCAGTGCCAACAGTAGCCACCACTAACCGCTTCCCGAGCACACAAAGAGGGATGGGTGGCAAGTTAGCAAAGCAGAGTCACAGAGAGAGCTTTAGAAAAGTTAAGCAAAAGTTAGTTTTTTTTCATCTTCTGATCCATATAGAGTTTTCATTGAATTACAAGATAGCAGCTAGTCAGAAATGTCTCCCTGGGTGATGGGCACCAATTATACCCTTTTTTCTATGACTCCTATTGAACAGTGACTTATTCTTCAGTATTTGACTTCCCTAGGAGAATATCAGGAGTTTCTTCCCCATATTCATGCAACTTAGATCACAGGAGCTGATGATGTTTTATATTGTCCTGAAACAGACCGATGATATCCTGCTGATATTTGAAGCACTTGAGCATCTAGCATCTCTTCTACTCCATAACAAGTTTGCCACAGAATTTGTTGCTCGTGGGGAGTACAGAAATTACTGGAAATTCCTCATCCCTTCTATGGCTGCAACTGGTGCATCCTGTGTATTATCTTTCCTACAACCAGGATGCTATGGAAAATGTTTGCATGCATCCCCACAATGTTCTGTCTGATGTGGCAAACTATACCTTGTGTTTAATGGAATGTTCTCGTGCCTCAGGATGCTTCCATGCTACCATGTTTTTCTCAATCTGCTTCTCCTTTCGAGCTGTGTTGGAGCTCTTTGACCGCTAAGATGGTCTTCGTCATCTGGTGAAGTTGATCAGTACTTTGGAGATTCTAAATTTGGAAGATCAGGGTGCACTTCTGAGTATGGTGAAATATTTGCTAGCCATCAAACTGGGAAAGTAATCTCACTACTGGCTATAATCCAAAGATTTACATATAAATCTCAAAAAGAGACCAACAACTCAGTTACAATCTCTGGAATTCCTGGGGACATCTCCATCTCTGATGTACTGATACACCAAATATCACAGCACATTTAATGGATATAAGTATAAGGCACCCAGCAACAAATATAAGCAGCCACAATGACTATTCTATAACACAAGTCAGTATTTTTTTATACAAAGACCATTTCTTAATGTCCCAATGGGTTCAGCATGAGATTGAATAATCTTTATAAACTTTCTGCTAAGAATATATTTCTCTGCCATATTTAGCAAATTAGGTCTAACTAGCAATATAAAGTAAATTATTCAGTGTCTGCTTAGGACAGGCTCATACAATGGTTGGAAAGATTTGGAATAATTGTTGTCCATAGTTGCAAATGGTGGTTGGTTTGGGATTGACTAGTGAATATTTGGAAGAAATTACCATGAACATCTTTGTTAAAAAGGTGAGTGAAAGTCCACTATGTTTAATAAATTCAATAAGTAAAAGCATTAAAGCATATGGTCCAATTTACACATAACAACCCAGTAAAAAGGTCATGGCTTTAGCAATACCATTCCAATATATATTGTAATAAACAATATAATTAATGCCTGGTAAGGGAGCGGGCATGGAAATGGGGTTGGGTGAGAAAGAAGGGTGTTTGGTGGTGGTAAGGGTACATTGGTGGTGGGACTGGTGTTGGAATGTTGAATTATTGAGACAACTGTACTGTGAACTACTTTGTAAACATGATGTTTAAAAGTTAAAAAACAATTATTCGTTAGATGATGTGTGAGGCACAAGAATCTTGTGTTGCATACCAAACTTCTTATCTACACATCACTGAATGCTTTCTGTGAACCTTCCTTAAACAATAAAATATCTCTTTTGACTTTTGTTGGACAAACGTCACTGGTTAAACTACTTGAATTGCCAAGTATCATCATTAAAAAAATTTTACAATGATTGATTTAGTAAGATTGATATACATCATTAAACACATTAAACCTGTAATTGTTTCGTCATGCAGCTAAACATTATCTTATCCTTGAGATAGAGGTTATTTGCAAGTTAGCTCACCATTTCATCATTAATATATATTGGCATTTGATCAGGGTTCTTCATATTAAACTGTTAAAATCTTCTATTTTTCAAATTTTATTTTTATTAAAGAACGGTGAGTTAAAAAGTTATTCATAGTTGGAATTTTGATATACAATGCTCCATCACCAACCTGCCAATAATGTCAACTTCCTCCACCAGTGTTCCCAGTTTTCCTCTCTACCTGCTTTCCCCATCCCCAGTTTACCATATAACCATAATACCAAGCAAATGAAGTCTGGTTATGAAAGTGTGGATCTTGTGAATTCAGTGTTGTTAGTTCTGTGCTTTGGATATGTAGTTCCATCATTCCTTAACACCACTATATCACTATCACTATCTTCCCGTTAATCATCTATTTGCTAGAGCAGGCACCAGTAATATCTCCATATCCCCTGTCTCATGCTAGTAGAACCCAAAGGCATCCGCTTGCTCCAGGAACATAAAGAGCCTCAAACAATTATATTAGGTCACAGGAATGACCAAATATAAATGTTACTGGTAATTGGCATATCATTACTACACGAGCAGCTTGCCAAGCTTGCCGTGTGGGTGGCATACTGTTGTAGTAACCTCTAAATAAAACATTTATTGATGAACCGCTAGCTGCCGGCACGAACCGGGCTGTGATAGTCTGGTCTGCTGGGTGGAGTTGTGACGAGAGGGAAGTCCGGATGTGGAAAATGGTGGGCCCCATGGAGTAGGGGAGGGTGGTCTGGCTTGTTGTGAGGTTCTGCTGGGGTGGCAGGCCAGAGCGAGAACCCGCCATGCCTCCCGAGCACCTCACGAGCAGCTGGGCACAGGGAGAGCAAGTAGCAGCTCTGCCCCATGTCTGAGAGTCTCTGGTTCAGCATACCTGGGCTGGATTGAAAAAACACTGCTGCAGGGTGGCTGGTCGATGATCCAGGGACACCACTATATACCTTACTCAATTGACCTCTGCTCTGCTTCTCATCTATCACTTCTCTTTCCCTTCAATTTGCTTGTTTAATTCTCCTCCCTATATTCTGGGGCCAATGGTGATATGGGCACCACCGCTTTAAACCATTGCATTTCCTTATCCAGTTACTTTAAAAACCAGAAATAAGTGATAACATCCTGTGTTTGTCTTCCCTTCTTCATGCTCACTTCATTTAACTTGATGTCTTCTAGTTCCATTAATATTGTAGTAAATTGCATGATTTCATCATCCCCTACAGATGCATAGTATTCAATTTTGTATATATCCCACATATTCATGATACACTGACCTGTTTTTGTATGTCTAGGTTTATTCTACATCTTATCTATAGTACAGATTGCTTTAGTCTATAATGCTGTGCATATGTTCTTTTAAATGAATGTTTTCAGCCCTGGGGCTAGATCTCCAAAAGTAGAATTGCTGCATTGTACGGAAACTCAATGTTAAGATAAATCTTCTAAAACCTTTATTGAAAATTCATATATAACTTTAAAAGCAAATTCTACCTACAGCAACAATGACATAAAAATTGTAAAATGTATTTGAGTGCCAATGCCCAAACTTTAATATGAGAGAGTTTCTTTTATCGCACATGTTTAATTTCTTTAAGCCATAAACCTCATTTTTACTTTCTATTCACATTTTAGTTGTCAGTGCCTGCCTACCCAGTGCAAATCTTTTACAATTTTGTGTTAACCTTCTTTCATTTGCAAGTCTGCTGCACAGAACTGCTGAAATCTCCAATTCAAAAGATTGCTTGCTCAAATACTATATTCTCTTCATGGACTGCATTTTGAAAATATATGAATAAAGTGAAAGCATTCTCTAACAGTAGAATTTTATTGTTAGCTTGTTGAGACAGACCAGGGAATCCATTAATTGAATGCTTTCTGTGAAGAGGTTTGGAATTTGAAGATTTTTTTTCAAAATGAAAATACTTACCTGCTTCATAATTTTCTACCTCTCTCCTAAATATGTGTCCTTATTAAAATCCAACACTGGTGTCTTAAAGAAGTGGATGTTATGCCAGTTAGCATGTGGGGGTGTCATCTATAATTGGTTAGAAAACTCGATTACAGAATATTGCCTTCTGAGCTGTAACAATTATTTACAAAGCCTGGACAAGTCTTGTTTATGTTCTAAATCTTTCATGTGTACCTAGTATTGTCAGTGGTTGCTTCTAATTGCAAAATTGAGCAAATACACAATTAATTAGTGAAAGTAGCACTGTATCACTGTCTTCCCGTTCATCATCGATTTGCTCAAGCGGGCACCAGTAACATCTCCATATGACCTGTCTCATGCAAGTAAAGCCCAAGGGCACCTGCTTGCTCCAGGAACATAAAGAGCCTCAAACTATTCCATCAGGTCATGGAAATGAGGTAATTGTTACTGGTATCTGGCATATCAAAGTACAACACGGGTAGCTTGCCAGGCTCTGCCATGCGGGTAGCATACTCTTGTAGTCATCTCAAAATCCAGCATTTATTGATGAACCGAGCCGGGCTGTGATAGGCTGATCTGCTGGGCAGAGTTCTGACGAGGGGATGTCCGGATGTGGGAAAATGGAGGACCTCATGGAGTGGAGGGTCGTCTGGCTTGTTATGAGGCTCTGCTGGGGTGGCAGGCCAGGGGCTAGATCCTGCCACCCTCCCTGGCACCTCATGAGTGGCTGGGCACAGTGAGGCCATTAGCAGCTCTGCCCATGTCTGTCTCTGCCCCATGTCTGCCCCATGTCATGTCCATGACAGACAGACATGAAAGTAGCACACATTTAAAAAATACTAATGTGGTCTGAGTGAAAGTACAGTGAAGTAGGGCATTACATTCCATATGGCCAGCATGGGTTGGATCCCTGGCATCCCATATTAGCACCCCTAGCACCAGTAGGAGTAATTGCTGATTGCAGTCAAGAGTAACCCCTGAGAATTGTCGGGTGTGACCCCAAAACAAAAAAGAATACAAATTAGTGGTATAATAAAAATTAATAATAAAAAATTTTAAAAAGAATACAAATTAATAAAACATGAAATTCTAAAATAGGCAACCCCCACTTTATTCATACATTTTTGAGAAAATGTTTCAAAATGTGTGCACTGTATTTTATATAGCATCCTATAGAGAGAAAAGTGATTGTCTGTGTCATATGATCAGAGGATTCAGGTAATTGTAGAGTAACATTGCGATGAAGTCCACTGTTGGCTGACAAGGCCTAGCTAGTTTGGGGTCATTTGTACAACTAGTCTTCCCATTGTTCATTAATTTGCTCAGTGAGCAGTCGCCAGTGTAATGTCTACATTCGGTCCCTGTTGCATGCTAGTGTTGCCTAAGGGTATCATGTTTGCTCCAGGAACACAAAGAACCTCAAACAATTCGTTCAGGTCATGGGAATGAGTTTTATTATTGTTACTGTTTTTGGCATGTCAAATACAAGCTTTTACATGTACTTAAGCCAGGGGTCATGCTAATGAGATTCTTTCTGTGTAAACACTGAGGGAGGGAATGGCAGTTATAGGAGTCATTATCACTATCACTATCACTATCTTCCTGTTAATCATCTATTTGCTAGAGCAGGCACCAGTAATATCTCCATATGTCCTGTCTCATGCTAGTAGAACCCAAAGGCATCCACTTGCTCGAGGAACATAGAGACTCAAACCATTATATTAGGTCACTGGGAATGACCTAATATAAATGTTACTGGTAATTGACATATCATTACTACACGAGCAGCTTGCCAGGCTTGCTGTGCGGGTGGCATACTGTTGTAGTCATCTCTAAATAAAACATTTATTGATGAACCGCACGGCCGCTTAGCAGCCATGCAAGCCGAGCTGTGATAGTCTGGTCTGCTGGGTGGAGTTGTGACGAGGGGGAAGTCCGGATGTGGAAAATAGTGGCCCCATGGAGTAGGGAGGGTGGTCTGGCTTGTTGTGAGGCTCTGCTGGTGTGGCAGGCCAGGGCTAGAACCCCCTATGCCTCCTGGGCACCTCACGAGCAGCTGGGCACAGGGAGAGCAAGGATCAGCTCTCGCCCCATGTCTGAGAGTCTCTGGTTCAGCATACCTGGGCGGATTGAAAAAAAAAACTGCTGCAGGGTGGGTGTCGATGATCCGGGATGTGATAGTCTGGTGGTCCTCATGGAGTGGAGTCATTATGATTCTGAATTAATAACTCTAAAATATTATTATAATCTAGATTTCAATGTTATATAGATTGGGCACAATTCCTCTTAATAGCCACTAGTGTCAGAGTGGGACAGTTAAAATTTACCAGGATACCAAGTCTATGTTGTGACTACTGTTTAAGATTAAAGAAGGATCATACTAGTTTGCCTTCAAGCTAGGTGAGTATGGCCCTTTCAGTAAACAGAGAACAAAACACTCAGAATCACCCTGGTGCAAATGATAAATAAGAAGTACCTTGTGGGTACTTCTGGATAACATGAAGTCCATGAAATCATGTGTTTCTAACCATGAATATGTATACATTAAGATGTATTTATATTAGCCCTTCTTTCTCCAGTGCTTTAACATAAGAGATAATCTCAGAGGAAGGAATTAACCCTGGCATCATTATTTGTTTAGACCTTAAACAAGTGTGACACCACCCTGCATCTACACCTAGAAGCTGATTCATTGATCTTTGTTATGCTACCTTCCTGAAGATAGGATTATTTCTTTTGGATATGTAAGGGGTCTGACTTGAGGAACACCAATCCACTTTGGTGGGAGACTTGGGCCCAAATACATGGTCTGAGTTCTGAGCAAGAGCTAGAGGTCTGGGAATCCCATTATCTGGGATTGTAGTGGCATAACTTCTTTTCTTATTAATAATTAGTAAAATACTTTTGGAACTGTGCTCGACTCAAGAGTTTTCATCCATTCCCACCCGCTTCAGAGGTAGAAGGGAACTCATATCATGACATTGTTGGGAACTCAATGGCTCCCTGAAACACCACTGTCAATTTTTCATGATTTTTATAATTACAATGATTAGTTCAATTATTTCATGATATATTTAAAGATAACATGTTAATTTCCTTTACATATGGGTATTGTATATATTATAGTATGAATCCCTCGTTCACTTGGGCAATTTTTTACTAAGGCATATTACTTATAAATGAAATACAGGATACATATTAAACCTTTCCCTTTATCAATTTTCTGATTAAAAAATCGATGTTTCCAGTTGCTTCAAGCTATGTCCTTTGTGATCTAGTTTTTTGGATTTTTGTCTTCCCTATACCTGATGTACCTTGTGAATTTATGAATTTTATATATTCCATTTGCCACTGTCAATTGCATTTTTTAAATTTATTAAGTTTCTCAAATTTGCCCAAGAAAAGTTTTGCTATATATCCCTCTGATAGAATGCATTATCTTTGATGATTTACTGTTTTCCATTATAATTTGGTATCTCAAACTTATTTTATAACTCATTTAGTTATAAAATGAGTTTATTACACTCAAGCAGTTCTGATTTCTTGTTGTATTTAAAATATCACATAGCAGATATGATTGATAATGAGCAGTCATTATTTCAAGAAATTTCTAATGAAAAACTATTGGGGATAATAAAAAAGTCTATGCCTTTATTTTCAGTTTCATTAAGTGTACTCTACTGTTCCCAAACATTGCTATACGTATATCAGTTTATAAAATAAAGATTTTCTTTATAAATAAAGAAATAAAGCTCTTTATTTCCTAATTTCTCAATGAGTTAGATGCAGTCATCTGTATTCTATATAAGTAGACTACTGGCAGAAATCTATGGTTTCTTTGTATTTCCTAGTTTTCCTTAGAATACTTTTCACTATGCAAAATTTAACTACAGCCCTGGGACAACCCATCTCAGAAGAGAAGGGATTGAAAGCTGTAGTGGTTCCTCTTACATAGAGTCGGTAGCTGGACACAAACTCCTAATCAGATCATATTGTGACACTGACTTGGTTAAAAGAAGTCAATAAACAAATTTAGCACATTTTTCCTATGCCATATCTGTCTGACTCTCCCTCTTATGGATGACTTTACTCAGCATGATACTTTCTAATTCAAGCTAGTAACCCTAGGAATTTCATGCTTGTCTTTTTCTTATTCATTGTCTATAACACAGTTTCTATGCTCAGTCAGATGTTCTTGATCAGTTAGGTTGTTTCCAAATTATAACTAATTTTAAACAGTGCTGAGGAGAACATATGAGTGCAAATTTCTCTTCTAAATAGATATTTTCTTTAGATGCAGAGAAGTTGAATTGCGGGAGTCACATGGAAATGAAATTTTTAGTTTTTGTTAAGTTGACATTGTCTTCCTAAAGGGTTGTACTAGGTGGCATTCCTACCAGCAGGGATGAGAGCTCCTTTCTCCCTACACTTTGACACCAGACTGGTTGTTTCTATACTTTTTTTTTGTTCCAATCTCACTGGTGAGAAGTGACATCACATTGTATTTTGATTCTCATTTTTTAAATGTCCCCCCAAAATTTAGAGCAATTTTCTATAAAAAAAAGATCACTAATGACCTCCTTTTGAAACTACTTCCTCCTCCTTCTGCTCCTCCTCCTTCTCTACCTCTTCTTTCTCCTCCTCCCTCTTCTTACTCCTCCTCCTCCTCTTATTCCTCCTCCTCCTCCCTCTTCTTCTTCCTTCTCCTCCCTCTTCCTCTTCCTCCTCTTCCCTCACAGAGTTAAAGGACAAAGGAATCCAGATCCAAAAAGCCCAAAGGGTATCATAAGACATATCCTTGAAGACATATCCTTGACAAAATAATGGGTGTCATAGATAAAGACACAATCATTTGAGCAGCAAGATCAAAGAAGAAATTGTGTACAAAGGAGCATCCATTCAACTTTCCAACAGAACTATCAGAAGAGACCCTCCAAACCCATAGGCAGTGGTGGATATAATGGAAAAAAGTTAATGAAATGAATTATCACCAAGAATTCTTTACCTGGCTTGACATTCACTCAGATTTGAAGGACACATACACAGCTTCTTGGATAAACAACAACTCAGGAATCTTTGTAGACTCAAAACCAACCTTAAAAGAAGGCCTGAAAGAACTTCTCTAAGATGAGACAAAACCCAAAAAAGAACAACAAACTCATACTAAAGATGGCACACAATCCCATGACAATAATCTTTCTCAATTCGAATGGTCTAGATGCACCAGTTAAGAGACAAAAATGTATAAAAAAAAATTAAATCCAACATTCTGCTGCCCTCAAGAAACACATCTGAACAGTTGAAGCAAAGACAGGCTCAAAGTAAAAGGCTGGAAAACAGTCCTTCACTCAGTACATCCAAAAAGACCGGGTGGCCATACTGGTATCCGACAACGTAAACTTCAGGCTGAAGGTCATAAGGGACAGAGAAGGTCGCTTATTAATAATCCAAGGGATATATATCAGGAAAAAAATTATACTCTTAAACATATATACACCCAAAGAGGGGCCAGCAAAATACCTAAAACTGCTACTAATGGACTTCAAAGAAGACATTGACAGCAACACAATTGTAGTTGGAGACTTCAATACTGCTCTATCTATCAACTCTTGATAGAATAACAAGGCTGAAACTCACCAAGGAAATACTGGCCCTAAAGGAAGAGATGGAAAGAAAGAGGGCTAGAAGATATATACAGGGCATTTCATCCCCAAAAGGCCGAATACACATTTTTCTCCAGTACACATGGAACATACTCCAAGATAGATCACATGCTGAGCCACAAAACATACCTCCAGAAAATCAAGAAGATAGAAATTGTGTCAACTATTTTTTCAAAGACCATGATGCACTGAAAATAGAAGTTAATTGCACACAAAAAAGAGAAAATACCAAGCACCTGGAAACTAAACAGCTCACTGCTGAACAACCAGCAGGTCATAAAAGAAATCAAAGAGGAAATCCAAAAATTCCTGGAAACAAATGAGACTGAAGACATGAATTACCAGAACTTGTGGGATACAGCGAAAAGCAGTGTTAAGAGGAAAAGTTCATAGCTCTTCAAGCATTCATCAGAAAAGAAGAAAAGGCCATCATAAACAGTCTGACTTCACAGCTTAAGATCTTAGAAGGAAAAGTAAAAAGGAGCCCAACCCAGGCAGAAAGAAAGAAATAATAAAACTTAGAGCGGAAATCAATGAGATGGAATCCCAAAAAAACAATCCAAAAGATCAACGAAACCAAGAGCTGGTTCTTTGAAAAAAAGAAACAAGATTGACAAACCACTTGCAAGACTTACAAGGAAAGGGAAAGAGAGAACCCAAATAAATAGAATCAGAAATGAAAAAGGGGGGACATCACAACAGAAACCACAGAAATTCAAAAGATCATCAGAGATTACTTTGAGAGTCTGTATGCCACGAAACAAAGAGAACCTAGAAGAAATGGACAAATTCCTGAATTCCCATAGCCTCCCAAAGGCTGCAACAAGAAGATTTGGAATACCTCAACAAAACTATCACCATGAGGAGATGGAATCAGTAATCAAAAGTCTTCCCAAACACAAAAGCCCAGGTCCAGACGGATTCACCAGTGAATTCTACCAAACCTTTAAAGAGGACCTACTCCCAGTCCTTTTCAAGCTCTTCCAGGAAATTGAAGAAACAGAAACACTCCCAAATAGCTTCTACGAGGCACATATCACCCTGATACCCAAAGCAGAGAGATGTCACGAAAAAAGGAAAACTACAGACCAATCTCCTTGATGAACACAGATGCTAAGATCTTCAATAAAATACTAGCAAATAGAATCCAAAGAGTCATCAAAAGATATTATACACCATGACCAAGTAGGATTCATCCCAGGGAATGCAAGGATGGTTCAACATCCACAAGTCAATCAACATAATACATCATATCAATAAGAAGAAAAAATAAAAAACCATGAATCATATCAATAGATGCAGAGAAGGCATTTGACAAGATCCAACACCCGTTCATGATAAAAAAACTCTCTGTAAAATGGGAATTGAAGGAACCTTCCTCAATATAATCAAAGCCATCTACTACAAGCCCACAGTGAGCATCATTCTCAATGGGGGAAAACTGAAAGCCTTCCCCTAAGATCAGGGACAAGACAAGGCTGCCCACTCTCACCACTTCTATTCAATATAGTACTGGAAGTACTTGCCATAGCAATCAGGGAAGAAAAAGACATTAAGGGCATCCAGATAGGAAAGGAAAGAAGCCAAGCTGTCACTATTTGCAGATGACATGATATTATACCTAGAAAACCTAAACTCTCTACCAAGAAGCTCCTAGAAATAATAGATTCCTATAGTAGAGTGGCAGGGTACAAAATCAATACCCAAAAGTCAATGGCTTTCCCTATATGCAAATAACGAAAAAGAGAAGAAAGGGATATTAAAGAAACGATCCCATTCACAGTTGTGCCACAGAAAATCAAATACCTAGGAATCAGTTTGACAAAGAAATGTAAAGGATCTCTACAAAAGAAAACTACAAAAAATTACTTCAAGAAATAAATGAGGACCTGAGGAAATGGAGACACATTCCCTGCTCATGGATTGGGAGAATTAACATTATCAAAATGGTAATACTCCCTAGAGCTTTATACAGATTCAATGCGGTCCCTATAAAGATACCCATGACATTCTTCAAAGAAATTGACCAAACACTCCTGAAATTTGTATGGAATAATAAACCCCCACAAATAGCTAAAGCAATCCTTGGGGAAAAAGAAGATGGGAGGTATCACTTTCCCCAACTTCAAACTCTACTACAAAGCAGTCATAATTAAAATGGCATGGTATTGGTATAGAGACAGACCTGTAGACCTATGGAATAGAGCTGAATATCCTGAAACACACTCTCAAATATACAATCACTTAATCTTCGATAAAGGAGCAAAAATATTAAGTGGAGCAAAGAAAGCCTCTTCAACAAATGGTGCTGGGAAAACTGGGCAGCTACATGTAAAAAATGAACTTAGACCTCCTTCTAATGCCATGCACAAAAGTCAGATCAAAATGGATTAAAGATCTCAACATCAGACATGAATCTATAAGGTACATTAAAGAAAACATAGGAAAAATGCTCTTACGACATCGAAACTAAAGGCATCTTCAAAGATGAAACACCACTGACAAAGCAAATGGAAGCAAAGATAAACAAATGGGATTATATAAAACTGAAAAGCTTCTGCACCTCAAAAGAAATGGTGACCAAGATACAAAGACAATCCACAGAGTGGGAAAAGAATATCACCCAATACCCATCTGATAAGGGGTTAATATCCAGGATATATCAGGCACTGGTAGCACTTTACAAGAAGAAAAACAGCCAACCCCATCAAAAAAATGGGGAGAAGAAATGAACAGAAGCTTCCAAAAAGAAGAAATTTGAATGGCCAAAAGGCATATGAAAAAGTGCTCTTCATCATTAATCATCAGGGAGATGCAAATCAAAACAACAATGAGGTATCATCTCACACCACAGAGACTGGCACACATCAAAAACAGCAAGAACAACCGGTGCTGGCGTGGATGTGGGGAAAAAGGACTCTCATCCACTGTTGGTGGGAGTGCTGACTGGTCCAGCCCTTTTGGAAAACAATATGGACATTCCTCCGAAAAAACTAGATATTGAGCTCCCATTTGACCAGCAATACCACTCCTGGGAATATACCCTGGAGACCAAAAACACATAGCAGAAACACTATCTGTACTTCTTTATTCATTGCAGCTCTATTCACAATAGCCAGAATCTGGAAACAACCTAAGTGCCGAGAACAGAGGACTGGCTAAAGAAACTGTGGTACATCTACACAATGGAATACTATGCAGCTGTCAGAAAAAAAAAAGTCATGAAATTTACCTGCAAATGGATGGACATGGAGACTATCATGCTGAGTGAAATTAGTCAGAAGGAAAAGGACAGATATAGAATGACTGCATTCATTAATGGGATATAAATATATACCAGTGTTCTACTAAGTGTGGGAAATGGTAATGTCAGACTAGAACTCACCATTGAATATACACAAAGAGACTTACATGATAAACCCTAAATGTCTGTAGGGCAAGTCACAATGTGTAAAAGAAGAGAGAAAGATACAGAGACAGAGAGAGAGAAGAGAGAAAGAGAGGGAGAAGAGAAAAGAAAAGGTGCCTGCTATAGAGGCAGGCTGGGGTGGGTGGGAGGGAATGTGGGGACATTGGTGGTGGGAATGGGGCACTGGTGGAGGGATGGGTGCTGGAACACTGTATGACTGAGAACCAATTATGAACATTTTTGTAATTGTATGGACTAAAGCCATTACTGACTAGATCCACAGGATATCAAAAAGATCATGTTGCACCCACCTACAAGATGATCAGACTTCTTCATTAAAGACTCTGAATGAAACGGTTTGAGGCTCTTTGTGTCCTGAAGCAACCAGATACCGTTAGACTACACTGGCACGTATTAAGGTCAAATAAATGTTATTGGCGCCTACTCAAACTTAAATGCGATGAATAACAGGATGTCAAATTATCAAGTGATATCTCATGAATTATAATAAAAATTGTTTTTAAAAAGTAGAGAATTTCTACTAAGATGATATTATTCAAAATAATGTGTGTTTAAAATCTTTGATGTGTCCTATTTTAATAAAGTTCTATTTTGGTTTATTTATAATTTTGTATACTATTTTTTTTTACTTTAAGGTTATTTTAAGTGTTGCAGCGAACATAAATGTGAAACTATATACACGAAATTTTACTGTGTCTATCTCACTTCACCTTAACCCAGTTGCTCTTACTCTCCCTAAGGTATCCCACTTGATCACTTCTCTTCCCATTGTTCATCCAATTTGCTCGGCGGGCACCAGTAACATCTTCATTTGTTGGGAATGATGTCACATACACATTCCACTCAATTGTTGAAGTATAACCAGAAAATCACCACGGGTAGCTTTTCCAGGCTCTAAGGTTCATCCTAGGGGCCCAGTCTTTCCTATGTCAGACCATCAACCATCCAGGGGCCTGGCTTGGAGGCCAGGGGTAGACAAGTGTGTCCCTGTCTGCCACCACACCAATACTGGCTGGGCACCGCAGCCATGTCTGCAACTCAAGGGGAGGTGGCGGGACTCTAAGGTATATACTGTTTGTTCGAAATTTTGTGTTTTTCTTTCATACTTCCTTCATTGAAACTACAAATTATTTGCATTTTACATATCCCATTTTCCATCAAAAAGATGGCATATTTTTAATGAACATTTTATTCCTTCATAATTTCCAAGTCAAGATATGTCGTAATGTGGGGAGGCTGGAGCAATATGGTATAGTGAGTAGGGCATTTGCCTTGCATGCGGATGACCCTGGTTTGTGCCACCATCCCATGGTTCCCGAGCACCACCAAGAGTAATTCCTGATTGCAGAGCCAGGAGCTATCTGAAGTATCACCAGGTGGCCAGCCCAAAAAGCTTAAAAGCTTGTAAAAGATATCATGTGGAGGTCACTTCTTTTCCACACACACAAAGGTCTGTTCTTAATTCTATCATACCCCTGTATAATGTTTTAGTGTATGAGTGGTTCTGCTGCCCATTTCATATATACTGGATTGTTTTCATTCTTTCACTTTTTCTGAATAAACAGAAGACTTGAGAAAGTTTCCTTTCCCAGTGTGTCTTGGTATAGACATTGTATTTACACTTTGGATTGGTAAATCAAAGGCTGAGAGCAAATAATTTTTTCTAAGCTTGAGCCCTTGAGAAATCTTCCCTCAATGAAGCTGAGGTTTTGAATTGGTAATTGCTATTCCCATGAATAGTGTTTTGACAGTATAATGCATGATCATGATTAAAAATTAGTGAATTCCATGAGGGCCTTGATTAAACTTTTTCTTTGGGAAATTCATTTCTACTTTCGTATGGTAGTATCCTAAATTGTATGCGTGTTCACATGTCTGGATTCTTCCGGTAACTATTTTCATGTTTAATTATTCCCCAAAGCAGATTTAAATTCTGGGTAGTTTTTCCAGAGACTCGAAGTTTGAATGACAGTTGTATATAAAGCTGATGTTCAGAGTTAGTCTTGCTTACCAGCAGTCAGTTCAGGAAGTCTCTCTTTCCAGCTCCCATTCAGATGACTGGCTGTGCAAAACCTCTTCCGATTACTTCAAAAGGTTTTATTGCCAGTTTGGATATGATGCATGATTTCACTCTTCCTAGCTACAAGGCATTAAACAAAGGTTGATATTGAATTTCTACTCCTTACTTGAAATACTTCTTTGTTTATTTTTCATCGCACTCTGATAAGAGAAGCAAAAGTGTTTATAGACCACCTGATGGGGAAATGTAACTATCTCCCCAACTTCCTTTTCATTCAAATTTGATCCTTCACCATATTTCACCAAGGGGAAAAACACATTCTTAGTCTGACATGGCCAAATAGGATGTTTTGAACCATTTAGGGTGCCATTTGTGATAAGATGACTTTATTTATGAATAAAATAAAGACTTTGTATTTGTTTCACTTATCTAATATCACCTTTTTTTCTGTTATACCTGTTGGTAAAGAGCAGCTGAGAAGCAGAGATTTCTCCCTCTACCTCTCTGCCTCTCTTTCTTCACCTCTCTCTCTCTCTCTCTCCCCCAGAACTCTTATC
>JAJIBD010001392.1:0-12734 GCA_021461705.1 Cryptotis parvus | reverse complement strand
TAAAGTCAGTGTCATAAATATTTAGGTTCCCCAATATTTTAATAAAAACTTTAATTTTTTATTAATTAAAAATAAAGTATATTTTTATGCTTTAAAATATACTTTATTTTTAATTAATATACCCTAATTATACACCCCCCACTTTTTAATAAAAACACTTATTTACAAAGTTACTTATAGTTTTTTGTCTTTTTGTGTCACACCCAACAATGTTTAGAGTTATTCCTGGCTCTGCATGCAGGAATTGCTCCTGGCAAGTGCTCAGGAGACCATATGGGATGCCAGGGATCGAATCCAGATTGTCCACATGCAAGGCAAATGCCCTACCCACTATGCTATCCTCCCTGCCCAAAGTAATTGATGATTGAGTTTTAGATATACAATATTGTAGCACTGACCCCACCACCAGTGTTAACTTCCCTCGCCAATGCCCCCAGGCTCCACACATCCCTTCTTTTCAGGCACATTTTCCGTTTTGTTATTGTGTTTGGTCCTGACTCCTGCAGTGCTGTTGGCTGTGTTCAGTACATCTGAATACCACAGCTCATGTGTTCAAGGTCCCTTACTACTGCCGTTTTTTCCTCCTACTCACCTATTCTAACTTCCCTCATGCATTTCTCTCCTTTCCTGGTGTTTCATTTCCATAATATTCTAGAATACCTCATTCCTATATACCACAGATAACTGAGATCACCTAGTATTATTTGCTTTACTTTATGACTTGCTTTACTTAACATGAGATCCTCCAGTTCCATGCAAATTGCAGCAAATTGTTTGCTTTCATCACTTCTTGTAGCTGAGAGTGTTTCACTTGTGTATAAACCTTCATTATCCATGCATCTGTGAGGGACACCTGCATTGATTCCATTCTAGCTATTGTGCTAAATGCTGTGGTATGCTAAAATTATGGTATGCATAATTATTTATGCATACCATAAATAATGGTATGCATATGGACCTTTTATTTTCCTTTATGGGTCACACCTGGCAATGCTCAGCGCTTACTGCCGCTCTGCACTCAGGAATTACCCCTGGAGGTGCTTGAGTCACCATATGGGATGCGGGGTTGAAACCCAGGTCAGCCATGTGCAAGGCAAACGCCCTCATCACCTTACTATCAGTCAGGCCCTTATATGGACTCTTGAGGGAATGGTTTTGCAACCTGGTGCTAGATACTAAGAATTAGAACAGCTGGATCGTATGAAATCTTTCTTCTTTCTTTTTTGTGTGAGAAATCTTCATACTGTTTTTCAAAAGGTGTTCAATCAGACTACATCCCCACTAGCAGTTCCTTTTCTCACCACATATATGCCAACACAGATTGTTCCCAGTATTTTGATAAATGACATTCTCACGGCTGGGAGATGGCATCTCATTGTCGTCTTGATCTGTATTTCTCTGATAAGTGATGAGAACTTTCTCACATGCCTATCAGCCATCCATCTGTCTTCTTCAGCGAAGTGTCTGTTCACTTCCCTCTCTGTAATTTTGGATATCATTATTAAATTATTTTCTGTAGATGTTAACAGGTACTTTATATATCTTGGCTATTAAATCTTTAACTAATATGTTGAGTGCAAGTGTTTACTCCCATTCAACAGGGAGTTTTAACCTCTACTCTTTTGCCATGTAGAAATATTTTAATTGATGTAGTCCCTCTTATTAATGAATGCATTCATTTGGGATTTGGGACCACACACAGTCATGCTAAGAGCTTATTTCTGCTCTGAGCTCGGGATCACTCCTGCCAGTGCTGAAGATGCTGGGTGCAGACCCAGGTCAGTTGAGCATCAGATGAGTGATTTAACCCTTGACCCGTCTCTGGTCCCAGCCACTTGCATATTTTGATTATGTTGTCTTGTCAATGGAATCATATCATTGAAAGTGTGTTTTGCGGTCCCAGTCTTGGAGTGTCCTACCAATATTTTCCTCAATGTATTTTATGATGGATTCCAGTCTTATCTCAAGATCTTTGATCCGCTTTGAGTTGACTTTGGTGTAAGCTGTGGCCTTTGTGTAAGGGTACGGAATCAGGGCAATGAACCATTGGCAAGAGGTGAGACGACTTTGGTGGGTGAGGGTGGGGTGACCTGGGGTCGGGCGTGGAGTGCAATGAACTGGATTGGCAGAAACGTGCACGAGTTTGGCAGGGGGCACTAAGGGGGCAGGCTGGCAGGAGCAGCTGCTGCTAAGAAATTCCAGGTTTCTTCTTGGATTACCACAGCGGCCACCTGGGGCCACAGCCTGCCTCCCACATGAAAGCCCCTGCGGTGTGAAGTATAATTCTGAATTGGGACCCCTGAATTGGGGGTCTGGGAATGGCCCCAGGATCCTGAGGAAAGGGGCTGGTGAGGGAGATGCCAGGGCCCAGTAGGATGTGTATCTCTGAAACATTGCCTCAGCTCAGCCCTCTTCCACCCCCCCCCACACACACACACATACACACCCTTACACACACGCATGCGTACATACTCATCTGCACAACCCATCCCAGCAGCCCTGGGGCATCTCTGCAGAGAGCCTGAACTCCGCAAAGGAGTGACCATATGGTACAAAATTTTCTCTCCTCTTCCTGCGCCACCGTTAGGATCCAGTGTGGCTCTCTCTATGCGGGTGTGCCGAGCTCAGAGTCTGCAAAGCGCCTTCCCACAAATGCTTCCGAGAGCCAGGTGAGCAGGGGGTGGACTCTGTGTTCCTTTAGCGGGAGTGCACAGCTCTCAGGTGCTTCGCTTTGGTTTCACCGAAAGGGGGGATATTTTCACCTATTGTTACACACCAAGTCCACGGCGGTGGGGAGATCTTCCCATTAGCTCAGAATTCCCCAGAAGGCCAGAGCAATCGTACAGTGGGTAGTGCATTTGCCTTGCATGCAGCCCACCCAGGTTCAACCCCTGGTTTCCTAACCACCTCCAGGATTAATTCCTGAGTGCGAGCATAACAACCAAAAGAAAAGGGGCGGGGCCAGCACCTCCCAAAGTATCAGATGCTGATCCAGAGCAGGCTCCAACCCTAGGGACCCCACAGCTGACCGGTGAGCCAGGTACCAGAGCAGCAGCTACAGACGCTGATGCTCTGAAGATCAGGAACAACCCACAGGAGCTGGACCTATGTGTGGTTTCCAGGTCATCAGGAGCCAGAGGGCAAGTAGAGGGGAGAGAAAAGAATGGGACCTTTTACCGAGTCAGGAGAACTGCATGCGCTGCACCAGAAGAGCAAATCCAAATGACGTGTAGTTCAGCAGATCCAAATCATGTGTGATTATTTCCATATGACTCTGATTCAGTATTTTGTTTGTTTGTTTGCTGGCCACTCCCAGCAATGCTCAAGGCTTACTCTTGGCTCTGCGCTCAGAAATCACTCCTGGTGAGCTCAGGGGACCATATGGGGTGTCCGAGATCAAACCCAGTGCCCTACCCACTGCACCATAGCTCCAGTCCCTGATTCAGTATTTCTTATTGGTAGGTCTTTGCTGCCTCCCCACAGACACCCTTGTCTCACAAAGCATTCTCCAAACACACTGAGGATTCAGTCTGCCCGCTTCTTCTCATGGTGTGTGTGTGTGGGGGGGGGGGGGGGGGGTCCACGGTCGGACCACAGTTTTTCATTTATTTATTTTTGTGTTTATTTAGTTAGTTAGTTAGTTCTGGGGCCACACTTACTCTTGGCTCTCTGCTCAGGGACTACTCCTGGCAGGCTCAGGGGAAATTTGTTTCTTAATTCTTTTTTTTTGTTTGTTTCTTAATTCTTAAAAGAAATTTGTTTTCTTAATTCCTTGCATTATTCCTAGTGAATTCATTGTAAATGAGTTCAAACAGCCCCACAAACCCAGAATTGCTAATAGTAATGCTACTTTTTTTTTTTTTTTTTTTTTTTTTTTTGCTTTTTGGGTCGGGGTGGAAGAGGAGAGGGTGCAGAACTTCTGAGTCTCCCCTACTTGGGTCTGTTTGAGAATTTCCCTTTGAAAACAGCCCTGCAAAAGTCGGACCACAGTTTTTCATTTATTTATTTTTGTGTTTATTTATTTAGTTAGTTCTGGGGCCACACTTACTCCTGGCTCTCTGCTCAGGGACTACTCCCTGGCATGCTCAGGGGACCATAAGGGATGCCGGGATAGAACCCGGCTTTGCCACGTGCAAGACAAGCACCCTTCCCGCTGCACTATCACTCCAGCCCTGCAGAACTCAGCTTCTCAACAGGCTCCCAAACAGCTTGGCTAATGCGTGACCCACACTGATAGCCCAACAATGATAGTCCAGCCTGACTGAGGTTTGAACCTCTCCTCAAGGTGGAACTTTAAACCAGTTTTTCCCTACCAAGGGCCACCAGCCTCCCTTGTAAGCACCCAGAATAGGTCAAAAGGCCACAGGTGGCAATCACATAAATGGGGGCCACAGAACTAGAGGATCTGGTGGTAGGATGGGGTAGGGGCGGAGCCTGCAGGAGGAAGAGAACCAGGATCAGACAAAGGTTGAAAAACGGATTTAACCAAGCAACAGAAGTTTCCTGGTCAGCCTAAAGAGGCTGTCTGCAGGAAGGGACCGCCTGGCTTCCCTGCGGGAAGGGGGTGCTCAGGGTGACTCTGGGTTCAGTGCTCTGGAATCATGTGGAGCTGGAGATGGAACCAAGGGCTCCCTCATGCACAGCAAGTGCCCTGCCTCTGAGCCCCTGACCAGTCCCTGAAATCCTCTCTTTCTCCTGCTGACCACCTAGTCCCACACCGACCATGAGAGTGGCATCTGCATGCAAGAGCAGACACTCACAGGGTGCCTGGTGCCCCTTCCACCCTGCAACAGGTCATGGCCAAGGTCAGTGTCTGGACCTCCATGGAAGGTTGCTGTCCGGGAACTTCCTGCAGCCCCTGGTGCTTCTGTCCCTTGTTAGCTTCATGGCACAGGTGCCTGGCAGCTACCAGTGCTTCCAGGGTCCCAGAGTTGTGCCCAGGGTCATCCAGAACTGGGTGTACCCCAGACCAGTGTTCCTGAGTTTGACAGGATGTAGTTGACTTCCTGACACTCTTAGAGGCCAGTGGGCCTTTGTCTCTGGAGGCCTTTGTGGGCAGCGAGGGTGTGGTGGAGAGAGAGAGGGACTGACCAAGAAGGAGATTCTTGGGACAGCAGGTGGAAGAATCACCTCAGGCAGTGGAGGCGACCTCTGGGCGAAGCAGCAACACCGAGTCTCACGGCCATGCCCACCAGGTGACAAAGATGCGTGTAGCACAAGCAGGGTCGCCCGGAAACTGAGGATGACCCTGGCATTTGGTGGCAGCGCCAGGGACACCAAAGAGCCCTGCAGGGCCCTGCACAGCCTTTTAGATATCCCTGCCCTAGGATTCCGAGAACCTGGTTCCAAGTGCAGGGGAGTTTGACGAAACCAAAAATCTGAGATCAGAAGTCCTCGATGCCTATTCCAGCTTTCCCGCTGACTAGAGAGGTGAGCGGAGGCGAGTGTTCCTGTTTCTCTGGGCTGCCCTTTCCTCCAGGGCAGTGTCTGGTCAAGAGCACAGAGAGCTCAGAACACGAGGCTGCTGAGGGACCCTCATCCAGCAGAGGGCGCCCCGGTCCCACTTGGGGGCAAACAGGGCCCAGGACCCAGGTACCAATTAATGCCCCCCGACCCCCCGCACAAATAAATGACCGTCTAACCGGTAGCTCCCTGTTAATGAGAGTAAATTTGTTTCTTAATTCCTTGCATTATTCCTAGTGAATTCATCGTAAATGAGTTCAAACAGCCCCGCAAACACAGAATTGCTAATAGTAACGCTAATGTGTGTGTGTGTTTTTTTTTCTTTTTTGGGTCACACCCAGCGATGCTCAGGGGTTTCTCCTGGCTCTGCACTCAGGAATTACTCCTGGCGGTGCTCGGGGACCATATGGGATGCTGGGGATCAAACCCAGGTCGGCACAGGCCGGCGCGTGCAAGGCAAACGCCCTACCCACTGGGCTATCGCCGGCCCCTAATGCGGGTTTTTGTATTACAATTGGGGTGAAATCAAGGATAGGTAGAATCACAGTGGTGTAAGGTCAGATGTAGTCGGTGTTGTTCCCAGTGCATTCAAGGAAAGAGCGTGATGGGGTCTAAGCGATAGCACTGCGGGTGGGTGGGGAGCTTGCCTTGCACGCAGCCAACCTGGGTTCCATCCCAGCATCCCATATGGTCCTGAAATCCACCAAGAGTGATCCCTGAGTTCAGAGCAGGAGCGAGCTCTGTGCATTGCCGGATACGAGAAAGAGAGAGAGAGAGAGAGAGAGAGAGAGACAGAGAGACAGAGAGAGACAGAGAGACAGAGACAGAGAGAGTGACAGAGAGAGAAAAGAGAGAGACTGAAACAGAGACAGAGAGACAGAGAAAGAGAGAGAATTACATGAGTGAAGAAAACACTAATATGAAAAGGCAGCATACTATACTGAGGGGAGAAAATATTTGCAAACCATTTATCAAGCAACAAACCAGAATATATATATATATATATATATATATATATATATATATATATAAATCTCTTACAACTCAGCAACAAAAAATACCAATCTGATTAAAAATGGGTAGGCAAGAACAGATGATTGCATAAAGAAACTATGTTATATCCTCACAATGGAATGCTACACAGCTGTTAGGAAAAATGAAGTCATGAAATTTGCTTGTAAATGGATGGACATAGAGTGAAACGTGGAATGAGAAGTGTCAGAAGGGGAGGAACAGATACAGAATAACTACATTCATTTGTGGGATAAGAAAAAAAAGTAGTATGAGACTAATATCTAAGGCCAGGGAAAACAAGGGCCATGAGGACTGGTCAAGCTCGCCACAGAGTATCTGAGGAGCAAAGGGCAGTTAGCATAGAGAACAGACCAGTGTGATAATGATAGTTGGGAGTGATGGTTTGGGATAGGAACTGAATGTAGGTAAAGGAATATACCTTATAACCTTTCAGTATCTCTAATGAAAACAGTAAAGTGAGATAGAAAGAGAGAGGGGAAAGGAGAGAGGGAGAGAGAGAGAGGGAGGGAGGGAAGGACGGAGGAGGGAGGGAGGGAGGGAGAGAGTGAGGGAGGGAGGGAGAAGGAAAGTGCCTTAAATAGAGGCAGGCAGACTGGGGACATTGGATGGTGGAAAATGTACACTGCTGAAGGGACAGGTGATGGAACATTGTATAAGTGAAACCCAATCGTGAACAACTTTGTAACTGTGTATCTCATTGTGATTCAAGAAAGAAAGAAAGAAAGAAAGAAAGAAAGAAAGAAAGAAAGAAAGAAAGAAAAGAAAGAAAGAAAGAAAGAAAGAAAGAAAGAAAAGAAAGAAAGAGAGAGAGAGAGAGAGAGAAAAGAAAGAAGGAAGGAAGGAAGGAAGGAAGGAAGGAAGGAAGGAAGGAAGGAAGGAAGGAAGGAAGGAAGGAAGGAAGGAAGGAAGGAAGGAAGGAAGGAAGGAAGGAAGGAAGGAAGGGAAGGAAGGAAGGAAGAAAGAAAGAAAGAAAGAAAGAAAGAAAGAAAGAAAGAAAGAAAAGAAAGAAAGAAAAGAAAGAAAGAAAGAAAGAAAGAAAGAAAAGAAAGAAAGAGCCATCTTGTCGGACCTGGTGGCCCTGCCGGCGAGCTGCCCACGGGCCAGCACAGGGCCTCACGGAAGGCTGGGGAGGCTGGCGCCTCGGCCTGCGCCGGGCCTAGCTGACCATGGAACCCCGAGGAGGGCAGATGGGTTTTGGGGAGTGGGCCCGTCGCCTCTGAGGGGTCCCGGAGGCAGCCAGATGTGACTCGCCCACCACACTAGCCACCATGTTTGCTGTCCGACGCTGCGAAACGGCCTCAGACCAGATCAACAGAGCAGGGCCAGTTCGAGCCCAGGTAGGCGGCTCCAAGAGGCGGGAATCACCGGGAAGTCGTCAGTGGAGGCGTGGTCGTCCCTTCCCCCCTCCATCTTGTCGGACCTGGTGGCCCTGCCGGCGAGCTGCCCACGGGCCAGCACAGGGCCTCACGGAAGGCTGGGGAGGCTGGCGCTCGGCCTGCGCCGGGCCTAGCTGACCATGGAACCCCGAGGAGGGCAGATGGGTTTTTGGGAGTGGGCCCGTCGCCTCTGAGGGGGTCCCGGAGGCAGCCAGATGTGACTCGCCCACCACACTAGCCACCATGTTTGCTGTCCGGACGCCGCGAAACGGCCTCAGACCAGATCAACAGAGCAGGGCCAGTTCGAGCCCAGGTAGGCGGCTCCAAGAGGCGGGAATCACCGGGAAGTCGCCAGTGGAGGCGTGGTCGTCCCTTCCCCCTCCATCTTGTCGGACCTGGTGGCCCTGCCGGGCGAGGCTGCCCACGGGCCAGCACAGGGCCTCACGGAAGGCTGGGGAGGCTGGCGCTCGGCCTGCGCCGGGCCTAGCTGACCATGGAACCCCGAGGAGGGCAGATGGGTTTTGGGGTGGGGCCCGTCGCCTCTGAGGGGTCCCGGAGGCAGCCAGATGTGACTCGCCCACCACACTAGCCACCATGTTTGCTGTCCGGACGCTGCGAAACGGCCTCAGACCAGATCAACAGAGCAGGGCCAGTTCGAGCCCAGGTAGGCGGCTCCAAGAGGCGGGAATCACCGGAAGTCGCCAGTGGAGGCGTGGTCGTCCCTTCCCCCTCCATCTTGTCGGACCTGGTGGCCCTGCCGGCGAGCTGCCCACGGGCCAGCACAGGGCCTCACGGAAGGCTGGGGAGGCTGGCGCTCGGCCCGCGCCGGGCCTAGCTGACCATGGAACCCCGAGGAGGGCAGATGGGTTTTGGGAGTGGGGCCCGTCGCCTCTGAGGGGTCCCGGAGGCAGCCAGATGTGACTCGCCCACCACACTAGCCACCATGTTTGCTGTCCGGACGCTGCGAAACGGCCTCAGACCAGATCAACAGAGCAGGGCCAGTTCGAGCCCAGGTAGGCGGCTCCAAGAGGCGGGAATCACCGGGAAGTCGCCAGTGGAGGCGTGGTCGTCCCTTCCCCCTCCATCTTGTCGGACCTGGTGGCCCTGCCGGCGAGCTGCCCACGGGCCAGCACAGGGCCTCACGGAAGGCTGGGGAGGCTGGCGCTCGGCCTGCGCCGGGCCTAGCTGACCATGGAACCCCGAGGAGGGCAGATGGGTTTTGGGAGGTGGGCCCGTCGCCTCTGAGGGGTCCCGGAGGCAGCCAGATGTGACTCGCCCACCACACTAGCCACCATGTTTGCTGTCCGACGCTGCGAAACGGCCTCAGACCAGATCAACAGAGCAGGGCCAGTTCGAGCCCAGGTAGGCGGCTCCAAGAGGCGGGAATCACCGGGAAGTCGCCAGTGGAGGCGTGGTCGTCCCTTCCCCCTCCATCTTGTCGGACCTGGTGGCCCTGCCGGCGAGCTGCCCACGGCCAGCACAGGGCCTCACGGAAGGCTGGGGAGGCTGGGCGCCGGCCTGCGCCGGGCCTAGCTGACCATGGAACCCCGAGGAGGGCAGATGGGTTTTGGGAGTGGGGCCCGTCGCCTCTGAGGGGTCCCGGAGGCAGCCAGATGTGACTCGCCCACCACACTAGCCACCATGTTTGCTGTCCGGACGCTGCGAAACGGCCTCAGACCAGATCAACAGAGCAGGGCCAGTTCGAGCCCAGGTAGGCGGCTCCAAGAGGCGGGAATCACCGGGAAGTCGCCAGTGGAGGCGTGGTCGTCCCTTCCCCCCCTCCATCTTGTCGGACCTGGTGGCCCTGCCGGCGAGCTGCCCACGGGCCAGCACAGGGCCTCACGGAAGGCTGGGGAGGCTGGCGCTCGGCCTGCGCCGGGCCTAGCTGACCATGGAACCCCGAGGAGGGCAGATGGGTTTTGGGGGGAGGCCCGTCGCCTCTGAGGGGTCCCGGAGGCAGCCAGATGTGACTCGCCCACCACACTAGCCACCATGTTTGCTGTCCGGACGCTGCGAAACGGCCTCAGACCAGATCAACAGAGCAGGGCCAGTTCGAGCCCAGGTAGGCGGCTCCAAGAGGCGGGAATCACCGGAAGTCGTCAGTGGAGGCGTGGTCGTCCCTTCCCCCTCCATCTTGTCGGACCTGGTGGCCCTGCCGGCGAGCTGCCCACGGGCCAGCACAGGGCCTCACGGAAGGCTGGGGAGGCTGGCGCTCGGCCTGCGCCGGGCCTAGCTGACCATGGAACCCCGAGGAGGGCAGATGGGTTTTGGGAGTGGGCCCGTCGCCTCTGAGGGGTCCCGGAGGCAGCCAGATGTGACTCGCCCACCACACTAGCCACCATGTTTGCTGTCCGGACGCTGCGAAACGGCCTCAGACCAGATCAACAGAGCAGGGCCAGTTCGAGCCCAGGTAGGCGGCTCCAAGAGGCGGGAATCACCGGGAAGTCGTCAGTGGAGGCGTGGTCGTCCCTTCCCCCTCCATCTTGTCGGACCTGGTGGCCCTGCCGGCGAGCTGCCCACGGGCCAGCACAGGGCCTCACGGAAGGCTGGGGAGGCTGGCGCTCGGCCTGCGCCCGGGCCTAGCTGACCATGGAACCCCGAGGAGGGCAGATGGGTTTTGGGAGTGGGCCCGTCGCCTCTGAGGGGTCCCGGAGGCAGCCAGATGTGACTCGCCCACCACACTAGCCACCATGTTTGCTGTCCGGACGCTGCGAAACGGCCTCAGACCAGATCAACAGAGCAGGGCCAGTTCGAGCCCAGGTAGGCGGCTCCAAGAGGCGGGAATCACCGGGAAGTCGCCAGTGGAGGCGTGGTCGTCCCTTCCCCCCTCCATCTTGTCGGACCTGGTGGCCCTGCCGGCGAGCTGCCCACGGGCCAGCACAGGGCCTCACGGAAGGCTGGGGAGGCTGGCGCCGGCCTGCGCCGGGCCTAGCTGACCATGGAACCCCGAGGAGGGCAGATGGGTTTTGGGAGTGGGCCCGTCGCCTCTGAGGGGTCCCGGAGGCAGCCAGATGTGACTCGCCCACCACACTAGCCACCATGTTTGCTGTCCGGACGCTGCGAAACGGCCTCAGACCAGATCAACAGAGCAGGGCCAGTTCGAGCCCAGGTAGGCGGCTCCAAGAGGCGGGAATCACCGGGAAGTCGCCAGTGGAGGCGTGGTCGTCCCTTCCCCCCCTCCATCTTGTCGGACCTGGTGGCCCCTGCCGGCGAGCTGCCCACGGGCCAGCACAGGGCCTCACGGAAGGCTGGGGAGGCTGGCGCTCGGCCTGCGCCCGGGCCTAGCTGACCATGGAACCCCGAGGAGGGCAGATGGGTTTTGGGAGTGGGCCCGTCGCCTCTGAGGGGTCCCGGAGGCAGCCAGATGTGACTCGCCCACCACACTAGCCACCATGTTTGCTGTCCGGACGCTGCGAAACGGCCTCAGACCAGATCAACAGAGCAGGGCCAGTTCGAGCCCAGGTAGGCGGCTCCAAGAGGCGGGAATCACCGGAAGTCGCCAGTGGAGGCGTGGTCGTCCCTTCCCCCCTCCATCTTGTCGGACCTGGTGGCCCTGCCGGGCGAGCTGCCCACGGGCCAGCACAGGGCCTCACGGAAGGCTGGGGAGGCTGGCGCTCGGCCTGCGCCGGGCCTAGCTGACCATGGAACCCCGAGGAGGGCAGATGGGTTTTGGGAGTGGGCCCGTCGCCTCTGAGGGGTCCCGGAGGCAGCCAGATGTGACTCGCCCACCACACTAGCCACCATGTTTGCTGTCCGGACGCTGCGAAACGGCCTCAGACCAGATCAACAGAGCAGGGCCAGTTCGAGCCCAGGTCGCCGCGGCCGCTTGCGGCCGCGGTCCACTAAAATAGTGAAACAGTAATGTCTTTTAATGCATTGCAGTCAACGAAGAGCAGGAAAGTTTGTTGGGAAGGAGATATAAAGAGGAAAGAAATGACATACAGAACTCGCCAAGTGGTTGAGGTGCGGGAGCCGGGAGGGAGGTGGGGACATTGGTGATGGGAGATGGGTTTGGGCGGAGGGTGCGTGTTGGAACACTGTAGAACCAGGGCTCTACCTAGCATCTTTCGATAAGGGAAAAAAGGGTGGAATCTTCCACGAACATGTGGGAATCAGTGGTTGGGTGGGACGGAGAAGGGAACAGTGTGCTAATATTTGTCAAAAATGATGATGCCAGTCTAGAACTGAGCATTGAATGTGGGAAAAAAGATATACATGGTGATCTCTGAATGTGTGTATTGCGGTCCACAATGTGTAAGAGAAGAGATAAAGAATTTGCCATGGAGGCGGGCTGGGGGAGGGGGAGGGAGGTGGGGACACTGGTGTTGGGAGGTGGGCACTGGTGGAGGGATGGGTGCTGGAACGCTGTATGACGGAAACCCAGACATGAACATCTTTGTAATTGTATGTCACATGGCGGTGTAATAAAATATTAAAAAAAAAAAAAAAAAAAAAAAAAAAAAAAGAAAGAAAGAAAGAAAGAAAGAAAAAAAGAAAGAAAGAAAGAAAGAAAGAAAGAAAGAGAAAAGGAAAGAAGGGAAGGAAGAAAGAGAAAAAAGGAAAGAAGGGAAGGAAGGAAGGAAGGAAGGAAGGAAGGAAGGAAGGAAGGAAGGAAGGAAGGAAGGAAGGAAGGAAGGAAGAAAAAAGGAAGGAAGGAAGTGATACAGTGGGGAGGGCATTTGCCTTGCATGTAGCCAGCCTGGATTCAATCTGCAGCATCCCATGTGGCCCCTTGAGCACTGCCAGGAGTAATTCCTAAATGCAGAGCCAGGAGTAACCCGTGAGCATCACCGAATGTGACCCAAAAAAGACACACACAAAAGGGCAGGGGATCAAAGCAGGCATGCAAGGTAATGTTAT
>JAJIBD010001391.1:0-41486 GCA_021461705.1 Cryptotis parvus | reverse complement strand
GTAGGCAAAGGATATACATGATAACCTCTAAATATATGTATTGCAAACCACAATATGCAAGAGAAAGAAGAGATAGAGACAGAAAGATAGAAGAGGCAAAAGTGCCTTCCATAGAGGCAAGCTGGGGGACGGGGTGGGGACATCAATCAGGGGACATTGATGATGGGAAATAGGCAATGGTGAAGGGAAGGGTGCTGGAATACTGTATGAGTGAAACCCAAACGTGAACTTATTTGCAATTGTATATATTATGGTGGTATAATAAAAAATTACAAAATGTTGGAAGAGCCTCTCTTTGTGGAGATGCAGGTAATCTGGCATCTGATCTGAACCTGGCCCAGCATGGAGTCTCAGTCACATGCTCTCTGTGCCACAGTTTGATGGACCCTGTCTACCATGCCTAGAGCTTTCCCTGTATTCCTGGTTAGAATTTGATACTGGGGAATCAGTTAAGCAGGTGGGAACGACCACAGCAAAGGACTTTCTCCAGAATACCGTAGTATAGCCCTAAAAAGCTACAAGCTGTGAACACCACCAAAGGAGCTCAGTCACTGCACACCAGGCCCCATGGGGCAGAGAGAATGATTGGCTTAACTGACTGCACAAAATTATTCTCTTCTTAACATGGGGACTAAGGCATGGGTGTTCCTCCAGACAGTTATAAAAGATTTGGAATGCTAATGAATTTCTTTGTTTTTCTCTGTCTTTATGTATCCCTCTTATTTAATGGTGTCAACACATTTCTCTTATTTTATAATTATTTTCAATATTATTATATTTCATTATATTTTCACACCTGAAGGGCCACTCCCTTGCAATGGTGTAACGACATTCTCAAACTCAATGCTGGATTCCAGGGTTGAGCCTTGGCCGTGAGATGAATCATGACTGAGTGACTCTTGAGATGGAAGTCAGGGTCTTGCATCTGAAAGAAAGTGTCTGGTCAGCTTAGCTACATCTGAGTACTATGCTCTCTGTTTCCTCTTGCTGTGCCCTGTGTTTTGCTCAGCTCCCAGTTCACATCCCAGGGCAGAATGAACCCTCCATGATTCAAAACCGTGCGAAGCATTGAAACCCCAGGGTCTGGGCGCCCTTCATATTCCCCATCCCCAATCAGTGTGTACATTTCAAGGGTCATCATATCTTGGGATCTCTGGGGGCACTGTGGTTCCCAGGGTAAACTGGGGTCAATTCCCTAAGTCAGGGGTCTCATTTAAACTTATTCTTCCCCAGTAGTGAATGTTGTTGAACAGAGGTAATGTCTAAGGACAACTGAACACAGATGGAGGATGTTCTGGGGTGGTGGTGGGTAGGAGGCTAGGTTGCTTTAATCCCCTACTTTGGTACATGTGCTTCTGTCACATGCTATGTAGACCAAATGCATCTGTTTGCTGTAGGAATATGAAGAGCCTCAAACCATTCATTCTGGGTCTTGGCAAAGAAATATGACCATCTTGTAGGTGTGCAGCCACGTGATCTTTGGAGTCCTGTGGGATTCAGTCGGTAACGGCTCTAGTTCAGCGGTCATCTCCAGGTCACATTACATGTCCAGTCAATCTTATTTTCAACGCCTTGGCAAACAAGGCAGCGTCATTGACTCTTGATCATTGACGGAGGTCAACAGAACGGAGGTCAGAACTCTGATTCCTTCACTAACTTGAGTGAGGTGTGATATGCCAAGCATAGCTCTTTCGATTCTTCTTTGGGAGACCCAAATAGCATTCCCATCATGCTTTCATAGGGCCCAGGTCTGAGGTGTATGTAAATGCAGGGAGAACGGTGGAGTCTGAGAGATGTGCCCGGAGCTGAAGTTTTTGTCCTTTAAGCTATTTCTTCGACAGTCTTGAAGGCCTTCCACACTGCTCACTTCCTTCTGCACAGCTCAGGTACCCGGTTATTCATCATGCTGACTTCTCCACCTAGGTACACATAAGTTCCGCATTCACAGATATTTGTTCCATTGAGAGTGAATGAAGCATCTGGAACTAGTTCATTTTTCATGAACATTGTTTTTTTGAGATTCCGCTGTAGACCTACTTTTCCACATTCAGGGTCAAAGTCAGCCAGCATTTATGCCTCTTGGCTAATAGTTGGTGTTATTATAACGATGTCATCAGTGAAGTGGACAGTTGCCAGCCATCTATTTTCACTCCCATTCCTTTCCATGCTAATTGTCACATGACGTCCTAGAGAGTGATGCTGAAGAGTTTTGGTGAAATGGTATCACCCTGCTGAACCCCTCTTTTTATATCTATCATCACTTCCTTATAGAATGGTAAGATCCTGGTGGTGAATCCACAATACAGCTCACGAAAGATCTTGATGTATTGAGTTTTAATGCCTTGTTTGTCTAGGGCTTCAATGACTGCTTCAGTCTCAACAGAATCAAAGCTTTATTATTTTTTCTTTTTTAATACTTTATCGTATGACCATGAGATATACAATTACAAATATCCTCATGTCTGGGTCTCATTCATACAGTGTCCAGTGCCTATCCCTCCACCAGTGCCTATTTCCCCACCACCAATGTCCCTAATTCCTCCCCACTCCCCCAGACTGCCTCTATGGCAGGTTCTGTATCTCTTCTCTCTCTTCCTCTCTCTTTTCTTTCTCTCTTCTTTCTATTACACATTGTAACTTGAAATACATACATTTAGAGGTTATCTGAAAAGGATTTAGTGCAATTAACTATATCTACCCAGTAATCAAGTTCATTGAGGTTTGTAGGGAGTAAATGATGCCACTCTGTCTAATGTTCATTGATATAAGGAAGGCCTTTTTGATACAAATATCCAAAGGCCTTCTTTAAATCAATGAAAATTAGACAGAGGCGGCGCCTTGAACTCCTTACGAACTTCAAGGAACTTGGTTACTGTGTGGAAATGGTCAATTGTGCTGAATCCTTTTGGGGAAGCCAGCTTGCTCACATGGTTGTCCTACGTCTAATGTTCTGCCAATCCTGTTCAGGATGACTTGAGTGAACAGCTTGTAGATGACGAACAACAGGCAGATCGGTGATAGTTGCCAATGTTGTAGATGTCTCCCTATTTGATCAGTAGAACTATCCTGCTGTTTTTCCACTGGGAGGGCACCTTCATTCAGACAGGTAGTGTGTGAAGGCTGAGACAGTATATTGATCAGTACTGATGGCAAATTCTTCAGGAGTTCTGGTCCTACTCTGTCTGGGCCGGGCGCTGTTCGCTTCTTTACCGACAAAATGGCATGTTGGATTTTAGAAGGGAGAAGAGAGGAATGATATATCCATCCTGTGGAATTTGGTATGTGGGCAGTTGGACATGGCTATCAAAGAGATGTGAGTAGAAGTCATGGATAATTTTCTCCATCGCCTTTCTGGGAGATGTGAATGATCTATCAGGACGTCAGAGGGCAGTCGTCTTGGCCTTATAGTCAGCAAAGGACAGACGAGCTTTGTGAATGCTTTTCCTGGCTTCTGCTGTATTGGCCAGTATTACTGCTCTCCTTTTTTGAGGTCTTTTTTATAGCTTTTCTGCACTGCTTTGCGAGCTTGGACATTAGCATATGGTTACCCGAGGCTTGTGGCTTGCCACATTGGCAAATGAGCTAGAGAGATTTTGAAGACAATTGTCCTTTTTTGTCTTTCTCTCTCTCAGTGCTCTTCACACAATCATGGAGGTGCTGAACCAGTTAGTTATATTCTTCATTGATGTTGTCAATGATGGCATCTTCCCATGTTGCAGCAGTGGTTCCAAAGAGTTCCCAATGGTGGTCATTTTGGGTGTTCTCTTCTTAAACTTTGCAGCCCTTTCTCCCCGTTCCGTGAAATAGAAACGTGCATGAAGGAGATGGTGGTCCTATCCTGTTTGGAATTTTGGGACGACAGCGCCATGTGTTAGGCAAAACCATCATTGAATATGATCTGGTCAATTTATTGTGGAATTGACAACCAGGGAATTTCCATGTCCAATGTTTAGAGACAGCTTTTTTGGAGCTGTGAGTTCCCATGAATGGTCTTGGTCGACATGATGAACTCCAGATAGTCTCTCACCCTGATCTTTCCATTCTAGGCTATGGGTCCTGATGTGGAGTTTTTGTTCGATCTTCTAGGTCCTATCTTGGCTTTAAAATCACTGAGTATGATCCACTTCAGACCCACAGCTGTGCTGCTTGGCCGGCCCCATGTGGAAGCAATCCATGGAACTGACCTCCTGGTAAGGGGCTCCGGCCATCCCGTAACCGAGTCCAACGTTGATCCAAGGGTTTGCTCTCATGAGCGGGGGAAAGACCATGCTGCTGGACTCGGAGTGGAGTTTTGGGCCCTGCCCTTTCCTCCGCCTCCATGCCAGTTGCCCCAGAAGAGAGAGACCCACCCACGCCAGACCCACATATCCCTTGGCGTGCAGCCGCAAAGCGCCCGCATGATATTTTTATAGGATACTGAATTTTGCATAAGGTTCTTCCCCAATTTGTTTCACATTCATACATTGTAAACCGTTATAGACATGTTTTAACTGATACCAGTAAGTCTGGCAAGAATCCAGAACAAATCACATATCATGCAGTTAGTCATTCTCAACATCCATACTCCATAGTTCCTCAGAGCTCCATCCAAGAGAAAACCTGATCTTCCCCCTTTAAGTTTAATCAGGAAATGCTCGGGTTGAGAGCCTTCTACTGAGACTATACCACCTACATGGTAAAGCCTGGCAAGCGACCATGTTTTATTTACTTTTATGTCAAAGACTGGTAACTATTATGTACCTCAGTTCCATAACCTGAAGAATGGTTTCGGGCTCCTCCTGTCCCTGTAGCAAGTAGATGCCCTGGGTTGCACTTGCTTGTGACAGGACTAATGGAGATGTTACTAGTGCCCAGTCGAGCAAATTGATGAACAATGGGAAGACAGTGATACAGTGATACAGTGAGTATGATCTTGTAGAAAGTGTGGTCTTCTTTATAGAACTCCTCCAGTTCCATGTAGAATTTCTCAATTTCTTCTTCCTTGTATGTGGATGTTGGTGCGTAACAATGAAGATAGAAACTGCCTGCAGTGAGTTACATCTATTCAAGTGTAATCATCCAATTCGGTTTGTTAGGCACTCAAATGAATCAATGTTCATGGCCAGGTTGTGTTGACAAAGACACCATCACCACCGATGCCTCTCATGTATTATGTTCTGAGGAATAGGTCTTCTCTGGTAATGAAAATGGCATGCTGTGATTGATATCTTCTCATCTCAGTCATACTAATGATGTATGCGTGATCTTTCGCCCTTGCACCATCAGGTCCTCCATATATGCTTCCAATGCCAGCATATGTGCATTGAAAGTACAAACAATCATTTTAATCCTTCTTCGTTTTCGCAGCCTAGTTTGCCCCTGAGATTTTATCAGACTCTCTTTGCTCGTCCTTCTTAGCACTGCCATATTTAGGGCTCTTTCAGGGTCAGAAGGATGTGATCCAGATCCATTGTTTGTACTGGTTTTGGCATATTGAATACGAGACAGACACCTTGCCAGGCTCTACTGTGCGGGCAGGATACTCTCTGTTGCTTGGCAGACTCTCTGAGAGGGGCAGGTGGAATACTCTTGGTAATTTACTGATGAACCATGCAGCTGCTTCACAGGGAGAAGGTAGCAGCTGTGCCCCGTGTATCTCTGTCTCTGGTTCAAGCATACCTGGGCTTGAAAGAGGTTTCTCTGTTGGTAGGGCGCTGACAAGCCTGGCTTCATATAGACTTTCTCTCTTGGGTGGAGCTCTCATGAGCTGTGGAGTCCGGATGATGATGAAAATGGCAGCCAACATGGTGTGGGGAATCGTCTGGATTCTTTTGAGGTCTATTAGGATGAGGGGCTCGGGCCAGAATTCGCCATCCCTCCCAGTCACCTCATGATCAGTGGAGTACAGGAAGGGCACTAGACCTTTTCTAGATAGGTCTAGCTTATTGATATTTAACATTGAGGAGGATATATGAGCCTAGGCAATATTCTAGATGCAGGATGCCAGCTACTTCAATTAAAGACTTTTTGAGGAGTCGAGTTTGGGCCACACACTTGCCTGTACTCAGCAATTATACCTGGAGGGACCCATGGGGCTGTATGCGGTTCCAGGGCCTGAACAAGACTTGACAGTGTGCAAGGCAAGTGCTTTTATTTCTTTCCTTTCTCTCCAGCCCTCTACTGAAGGAAATGGTTTCTGTCAGCTTCCGTTGCCTGAGACCATATTCACATATATGTGGACTATGGTATTGGATTGCTCAGTTATATTCAGGGAGGAGTCTGGTGGTCCCCCCTCCATCCAGCCAGTTGTAGGCAGGCTATTGTGTGGAGTCTGTTCTGATGGAGCCTCCATGCAGGTGGGAGAACCACACAGCGATCTGGTACAGCTGAGTTGGGAGAGGTACATATCAATTGACACAGCTGCATCACAGATCAGATAAACATTTAAAACGATGACAGCAGATGTGTTTAAAGCAATTTGATCAAGGAGCAACAGTGACATTGCAGATACTCCTGTGATAAGATTTTCCTGCTTTGGCCCATGGGCTTACTTTAGCCTCACCCCTCAACTGTAGTAATTGATAGAGTATAACACTGCTGGTTTGTTTGTAAAACAAAGCAGGGAAATGAGAAGTGCCTTTCCTTTTGTCACCCCAAGACATTGCTGAGAGGCCCAATTCCAGAGAAGTCTGGATTGATTCACCTTGTTTCCAGGAGAATGTCAAGGGCTCCCCGTGTGGCCCACTGAAACTGCTGTTTCTTCAGCTGGTGCCTTAGAATTTATGCCTCTTTATGAAAAGTGCACAGGATTAGGATTCTAGTAGAACACAAAAGCATTCCAGTAGAAAAGAAAGTTGAGAGGTCATGGGATGTAGGAAAGCATTCAAGGTCTGGGCTGGGCTCGCAGGTGAGTGTGAACTTGGGCCTTGGCCTTGGCAAGAGGATGTGCTAGGGTGGGGCAGACCTGTTGTCCTACAGGGAGAGTGGGTGCCTCGGACGGGCCCTTCACTCCTGCCTGGATGCAGACCTGGTTCACTGTGCTCGTGGAGTGCCACGGCGTCCTGCGTTTATGGCGTGTGTGACACAGCGGGTAGACAGCCAGGGAGCTGCTTTTATGAAGTGGGTCATACAGTGTGGATTCAGTCTTGGAGCCACTTTATGGGGTGGGCCCAAGACTTTATGGGGTGGGTCCAAGACACAGCAGGGGGACAGTCAGGCTGGTTTCTTTGAGTAAAATTTAAACTTAAGTGGAAAAAGGAGAGAAGGTGTCAGAGATAATAGCTGACTGTTCATGCGCTGTCTGTGGGGAGATTTGCTTCCATCTTGACATAAACATGATGTGATAACTGTAGAGACTATTCGGTAAGGGGGAACCTGAACTTGAACCCTATCACCACACATGGCCCTGAGCACTGCTGGACATATCCCTGATGCGGTATCCATGCTGGCACATCCCCACACACCCTGAGGTGTCCTGGTATTCTGTGGCAGCTCCAGGCCTGAGCTGCACCCTGCACGGGGAGTGGTGGGCGAGAGGGATGACATTGAACTATCCTGCCTGTTGGAATACGTTGCTTGTAGTGGCTTCAAGCTCCCTGAGCTTTGCTGAGGGGACCCAGAAAATAAAGTAAACTTGATATGAAGCAAGGTATTTGGAAAGGAGGGAAATAGTCTCTTCTAAATTAGGCACATGCAAGCACACAAGAATGTTTCATATATTCTTTTTTTTTAAATTTTTTATTATACCACAGTGAAACATACAATTACAAAGGTGATCATAATTGGTTCTTGGTAATACAGTATACCAGCACCCATCCCTCCACCAGTGCCCCATTTCCACTACCAATGTACCCCACCCCCTCCTGCCCACCCCCATGCTGCCTTAATAGCAGGTACCCCAGTTTCCTCTCTTTCTCTTTCTGTCTCTCTCTCTGTCTCTGCATCTCTCAGTCTCTTATTTTACACATTGTGGCTAGCCCTGCAGGTATTTAGAGTTTATCACTTAAGTCTCTTTGTGTATATTCAATGGTGTGTCTTAATCTGCCATTACCATTTCCCACATTTAGTAAAACACTGGTATCTATTTATGTCGTATTAATGAATGCAGTCATTCTATATCTGTCCTTTTCCTTCTGACTAATTTCACTCAGCATGATAGTCTCCATGTCCCTCCATTTGCAGGTAAATTTCATAATGTCATCTTTTCTGACAGCCGCATAGTATTCCATAGTGTAGATGAACCACAGTTTCTTTAACCAGTCCTCTGTTCTCGGGCATTTAGGTTGTTTCCAGATTCTAGCTATAGTGAATAGCGCAGAGATGAATAAAGAAGTACAGATAGTGTTTCTGCTATGTGTTTTTCGGTCTCTCGGGTATATTCCCAGGAGTGCTATTGCTGGATCAAATGGGAGCTCAATATCTAGTTTTCGGAGGAATGCCCATATTGTTTTCCAAAAGGGCTGGACTAGTCGGCATTCCCACCAACAGTGGATCAGAGTCCCTTTTTCCCCACATCCACGCCAGCACCGGTTGTTCTTGCTGTTTTAGATGTGTGCCAGTCTCTGTGGTGTGAGATGGTACCTCATTGTTGTTTTGATTTGCATCTCCCTGATGATTAAAGATGAAGAACACTTTTTCATATGCCTTTTGGCCATTCGAATTTCTTCTTTTTGGAAGCTTCTGTTCATTTCTTCTCCCCATTTTTTGATGGGGTTGGCTGTTTTCTTCTTGTGGAGTGCTACCAGTGCCTGATATATCCTGGATATTAACCCCTTGTCAGATGGTTATTGGGTGAATATCCTTTCCCACTCTGTGGATTGTCTTTGTATCTTGGTCACTGTTTCTTTTGAGGTGCAGAAGCTTTTTAGTTTTATATAATCCCATTTGTTTATCTTTGCTTCCATTTGCTTGGTCAGTGGTGTGTCATCTTTAAAGATACTTTTCGTTTCGATGTCGTAGAGCGTTTCTCCTATGTTTTCTTCGATGTACCTTATAGATTCATGTCTGATGTTGAGATCTATAATCAATTTTGATCTGACTTTTGTGCATGGTGTTAGAAGGAGGTCTAAGTTCATTTTTTTACATGTAGCTGCCCAGTTTTCCCAGCACCATTTGTTGAAGAGGCTTTCTTTGCTCCACTTAATATTTTTTGCTCCTTTATCAAAGATTAAGTGGTTGTATATTTGAGAATGTGTTTCAGGATACTCAGTTCTATTCCATAGGTCTACAGGTCTGTCTCTATACCAATACCACACTGTCTTAATTACAACTGCTCTGTAGTAGAGCTTGAGGTTGGGAAAGTGATACCGCCCATCTTCTTTTTCCCCAAGGATTGCTTTAGCTATTCGTGGAGTTTTATTATTCCATACAAATTTCAGGAGTGTTTGTTCAATTTCTTTGAAGAACATCATGGGTATCTTTATAGGGACCGCATTGAATCTGTATAAAGCTCTAGGGAGTATTACCATTTTGATAACGTTAATCCTTCCGATCCATGAGCAGGGAATATGTCTCCATTTCCTCAGGTCTTCTTTTATTTCCTGAAGTAACGTTTTGTAGTTTTCTTTGTAGAGATCTTTTACATTCTTTGTCAAACTGATTCCTAGGTATTTGATTTTCTGCGGCGCAATTGTGAATGGGATAGTTTCTTTAATGTCCCTTTCTTCTCTTTCGCTGTTAGCATATAGGAAGGCCATTGACTTTTGGGTATTGATTTTGTACCCTGCTACTCTGCTATAGGAATGTATTATTTCTAGGAGCCTCTTGGTAGAGAGTTTCGGGTTTTCCAGGTATAATATCATGTCATCTGCAAATAGTGATAACTTGGCTTCTTCCCTTCCTATCTGGATGCCCTTAATGTCTTTTCTTCCCTGATTGCTATAGCAAGTACTTCCAGTACTATATTGAATAGAAGTGGTGAGAGTGGGCAGCCTTGTCTTGTCCCTGATCTTAAGGGGAAGGCTTTCAGTTTTTCCCCATTGAGAATGATGCTCGCTGTGGGCTTGTAGTAGATGGCCTGGATTATCTTGAGGAAGGTTCCTTCAATCCCCATTTTACGGAGATCTTTCATCATGAACGGGTGTTGAATCTTGTCAAATGCCTTCTCTGCATCTATTGATATGATCATATGGTTTTTATTTTTCTTTTTGTTGATATGATGTATTATGTTGATTGACTTGCGAATGTTGAACCATCCTTGCATTCCCGGGATGAATCCCACTTGGTCATGGTGTACAATCTTTTGATGACTCTTTGGATTCTATTTGCTAGTATTTTGTTGAAGATCTTAGCATCTGTATTCATCAGGGAGATTGGTCTGTAGTTTTCCTTTTTTGTGGCATCTTTGTCTACTTTGGGTATCAGGGTGATATGTGCCTCGTAAAAGCTATCGAGGATTCTATTTCCTCGATGGAGATAGGTTTGTTGGAGGTATTCCATATCTTCTTGTTGCAGACTTGGGAAGCTATAGGAATTCAGGAATTTGTCCATTTCTTCTAGGTTTTCTTGTTTTGTGGCGTACAGGCTCTCATAGTAATCTCTGATGATCTTTTGAATTTCTGTGGTTTCTGTTGTGATATCCCGTTTTCATTTCTGATTCTATTTATTTGGGTTCTCTCTTTTCCTTTTCTTACAAGTCTTGCAAGTGGTTTGTCAATCTTGTTTATTTTTTCAAAGAACCAGCTTTTGGTTTCGTTGATCTTCTGGATTGTTTTTTTGACATTCCATCTCATTGATTTCTGCTCTAAGTTTTATTATTTCTTTCTTTCTGCTTGGGTTGGGCTCCTTTTGTTGATCACTCTCTAAGATCTTAAGTTGTGAAGTCAAACTGTTTATGATGGACTTTTCTTCTTTTCTGATGAATGCCTGAAGAGCTATGAACTTGCCTCTTAACACTGCTTTTGCTGTATCCCACAAGTTCTTGTAATTCGTGTCTTCAGTCTCATTTGTTTCCAGGAATCTTTGGATTTCCTCTTTGATTTCTTTTATGACTTGCTGGTTGTTCAGCAGTGAGCTGTTTAGTTTCCAGGTACTTGGTATTGGTCTCCATTTTTGTGTACAATTAACTTCTATTTTAAGTGCATCATGGTCTTAAAAAGTAGTTGGCACAATTTCTATCTTCTTGATTTTATGGAGGTATGATTAATGGCTCAGCATGTGTTCTATTTTGGAGTATGTTCCATGTGCACTGGAGAAGAAAGTGTATTCAGCTTTTTGGGGATGAAATGCCCTGTATATGTCTACCAGCCCTCTTTCTTCCATCTCTTCTTTAAGGGCCAGTATTTCCTTGGTAAGTTTCAATCTTGTTGATCTATCCAGGGTTGATAGAGCAGTGTTGAAGTCTCCAACTATAATTGTGTTGCTGTCAATGTCTTCTTTGAAGTCTATTAGCAGTTGTTTTAGGTATTTTACTGGCCCCTCGTTGGGTGCATATATGTTCAATAGCGTGATTTCTTCCTGATATATGCATCCCTTGACTATTAAGAAGTGACCTTCACTGTCCCTTCTGACCTTCTTCAGCCTGAAGTCTATGTTGTCAGATACCAGTATGGCTACCCCAGCCTTTTGGATGGGTTGTTTGAATGAAGGATTGTTTTCCAGCCTTTTTATTTTGAGCCTGTCTTTGCTCCGATTGTTCAGGTGTGTTTCTTGCAGGCAGAAGAATGTCGGATTCAAGTTTTTGATCCATTGTGCCACTCTGTGTCTCTTAACTGGTGCATTTAGACCATTGACATTGAGAGAGATTATTGTCATGGGATTTTTGTGCCATCTTTCTGAATAGGTTGGTTGTTCTTTTGGGTTATGTCTCGTCTTATAGTAGATCATTCAGTCCTTCTTTTAAGGTTGGTTTTGATTTTACAAAGTTCCTAAGCTGTTGTTTTTCCAAGAAGTTGTATATCTGTCCTTCAAATCTGAGCGAGAGTTTAGCTGGATAAAGAATTCTTGCTGAGGCATTCATTTCATTAAGTTTTTTCACTATATCCCACCACTGCCTTCGGGCTTGGAGGGTGTCTTCTGAGAAGTCTGCTGAAAGTCGAATGGATGCTCCTTTGTATACAATTTCCTTCTTTGATCTTGCTGCCTGAAGAATTCTGTCTCTGTCTATGGCATCCATTACTTTGACTAGGATGTGTCTTGGGGTCTTTCTATTGGGGTCCCTTCTTGCTGGTACGCCGTCGGGCTTCTTGGATCTGGATGCCTTCATCCTTTAACTCGGGGAACTTTTCAGCCAGGATGTTTTTAACTGTTTTAATTTCCTTGGGGTTACTTTCTTGTCCCTCTGGGACTCCTATGATTCTTATGTTGTTCCGCCTGGCTTCATCCCATTGTTCTCTGTTTCGTTGCTGATCCATTATCCGGTCTTTTTCCATCTTATGTAGATCTCTGAGTGCTTTCTGCAGCTCATCTTCAGTCTCACTGATTCTCTCTTCCGCTGCTGTCATCCTACTATTCAGAGATCCGATTGTGTTTTTCATTTCGTCTACTGAGTTTTTAAGCGATGATATTTCTATTTGCATGGTTCTCATTTCTGCTCTCATTTCCTCTCGTAGTTTATTGACAGCCCTTTCAACTGCTTCGTTTATGTTCTTTTGTATTTTATTGGACATCTGCTCAATTTTTTCGTTGAGCTCCTTAAACATCCTACCAATTTCTTCTCTGATTTCACTGTCAGAGACATCATGCACATCTGTATTCTTTTTTGATTCTTCACGGTCGATTCCCTTCATCTGTTCTTCGAGCTGGGGATCTGTGTTGTTTCCCCATGGTATTGTGGTGTTCAGGGATAGATTCCTCTGGTGTACTGTTTATTTTTTTCTTGAGGGTATTACCTTCCCTTGGTGTTGAAATTCCTAGTTTTTCTATTAATAAGCGGGGCCTGCCTGCCGGCCGGACACCCCAGGGAGGTAGGGTACCTGAGATGCAGACAGGCCGGTGTGAGAGTTCAAAATGACCGTTTACTTCCGGTTCCGCTCGGACTTCTGGGGTTGTAGTTCCACCTTCTGCCGAGACCTGGGGCTCTACCACGGCCCCAGGCGCCCGCCCGGCCAGCCGCACACCCCAGGGAGGTAGGGTACCTGAGATGCAGACAGGCTGGTGTGAGAGTTCAAAATGACTGTTTACTTCCGGTTCCGCTCGGACTTCTGGGGGTTGTAGTTCCACCTTCTGCCGAGACCTGGGGCTCTACCACGGCCCCAGGCGCCCGCCCGGCCAGCCGCACACCCCAGGGAGGTAGGGTACCTGAGATGCAGACAGGCCGGTGTGAGAGTTCAAAATGACCCGAATGTTTCATATATTCTTTATCACTGTCTTGTCAGGTACGAATTAATTTCTGGTTCACTCATCTTTGTTTCTAAAAGTTTTCCTCATTTGTAAGCACCTTTGCAGATAGCTGTGTTTAAGGAAGATAGATGGGACCTTGTAAATACTGTCTGTTGAATTTCAAAATTTATCTGACTTTCCCATGTGTAAACATTTAAAAAACAGTATTTTTGTGTGTTTAGGATATTGTAAAGTTGGTCAGAAGGAGCGTCAAAACTGGATTAAGGGCCTCAGATGCGGCTAGAGAAACTGGAACTTGGCTCTTGCCAGGCTCAGCTGACCATGGGGCCCCCAGGAGGACAGATGGGTTTTGGGAGTGGGCCTATCACCTCTGGGGGGTCCCGGAAGCAGCCGGATGAGACTCACCCACCACACTAGCCACCACCTTCACTGTCTGGACGCTGTAGCATATCAGCCAGCCTGGGAGGCATGCTACCTCAAGACCAGATTAACAGAGCAAAATGTGTTCGAGCCCAGGTAGGCAGCCCCGAGATGCGGGAATCACCCAGAATTCATCAGATGGAGCTGGGATCAGCCCTTCCCCCTCCATTTTGTCTAAGCCTGGTGGCCATGGCCCCATGCCCAGGAGCTGCCCTGGGGCGACCAGCCATAGCATGCAGAGACTCAGACGCGGCTGGGGACACTGGAACTCGGCTCCTCCCCAGGCTCAGCTGACCATGGGGCCCCCAGGAGGACAGATGGGTTTGGGAGTGGGCCCATCACCTCTGGGGGTCCCGAAGCAGCCGGATGAGACTCGCCCACCACATTAGTCCCCATTTTTGCTGTCTGGATGATGACCATGAGGCCCCCGAGGTCCATCAAACTAGTGGAAACAGTTATTTCCTTTAACGTACTGCATTCTACAATGTGTAGGAAAGGTAGGCGGAAGGGAGAGATAGAGAGGAGAGAAAAGACATACAGAACCTGCCAAGTAGTTGAGGTGTGTGATGGGGGAGGGAGGTGGGGACATGGCATTGGTGATGGGAGATGGGTTCGGGTGGATGGATTGGTGTTGGAACACTGTAGATCCAAACCGTGACATGAGCATCTTGCAATTGTATGTCTAAAAGTGGTGTAATAAAATTTGAACAAAAAAAACTAAAAATAAATCAATTAAATAAAAAAAGCTGGATTAAAAAGATACGTCTGTCCCTAGTGCCGAGTATTTGCTCTTTCTTCTTGTTTGCATTTAAGATAGAATTTTTTTTTTGCACCTAGGCATCCATTTATATCTCTTGATACATAAAGATTTGCCAGCTATTGTGTGGATATTAAAGGAAAAAATACACATCACTCTTTCCAGACCAGGAGCAGGAGACAGAGAAAGTGAGACCAGAATACATTGATCTGGAATTCACTAAAAGTCCAGCATAAATTGAGTAAAAACCTTAGAGTCAGGCACACATCCAAAACAGCAAGAACAACCAGTGCTGGCGTGGATGTGGGGAAAAAGGAACTCTGATCCACTGTTGGTGGGAGTGCCGACTGGTCCAGCCCTTTTGGAAAACAATATGGGCATTCCTCCGAAAACTAGATATTGAGCTCCCATTTGATCCAGCAATAGCACTCCTGGGAATATACCTGAGAGACCGAAAAGCACATAGCAGAAACACTATCTGTACTTCTTTATTCATCTCTGCGCTATTCACTATAGCTAGAATCTGGAAACAACCTAAATGCCCGAGAACAGAGGACTGGCTAAAGAAACTGTGGTTCATCTACACTATGGAATACTATGCGGCTGTCAGGAAAGGATGACATTATGAAATTTACCTGCAAATGGAGGGACATGGAGACTATCATGCTGAGTGAAATTAGTCAGAAGGAAAAGGACAGATATAGAATGACTGCATTCATTAATACGACATAAATAGATACCAGTGTTTTACTAAATGGGGGAAACGGTAATGGCAGATTAAGACACACCATTGAATATACACAAAGAGACTTAAGTGATAAACTCTAAATACCTGCAAGGCTAGCCACAATGTATAAAATAAGAGGCAGAGAGATGCAGAGAGAGAGAGACAGAGAGAGAAAGAGAGGAAACTGGGGTACCTGCTATTAAGGCAGCATGGGGGTGGGCAGGAGGGGGTGGGGTACATTGGTGGTGGAAATGGGGCACTGGTGGAGGGATGGGTGCTGGTATACTGTATTACCAAGAACCAATTATGATCACCTTTGTAATTGTATGTTTCACTGTGGTATAATAAAAAAAAAAAAAAAAATAAAAGAAACAAAGACTAAAAAAAAAAACCTTAGAGTCAGAAAGAGCCCAACTGTGGACTGGAGAGATAGTTCTACGGGTAGGACATTTCCCTTGCACAAGGCAGACCAGGGTTCAAGTCCCAGCAGCCCATACAGTATCCAAGCACTACCAGAAATATTTCCTAAGTGCAGGCCATGAGTAATCCCTGGGCATCACTAGGTGTGACCCAAAATCTAAAAAAAAAATTGTAAGATGGCTAATGTTTTCCTGCCTTGCACTGCTCTATTAAGAATATCAAAGAGGCCCGTCTGTGTGTGTTTGCGGGTATGTTTTTGGGTGTGTAACTCATGCAGGGGAGGCAGGAAAAACTGACTGGAACAGTGAACAAGATGCGGCCATTCCCCTGAGGAGACTGCGGGTCTGGGGGAGAAAAGGGCATCATGGGGAGACAGCGCTGACTCTCAGGGGGTGCTGAGTGTTTCCTCCTGTGTGTTCTGGACACTTGAATTCTTTTAAAAACAATTTGCATTTTCACCCGTTCTACACATGTGGCTAAGAACATTTTAGAATTTAAGAACATTAACCTTGCCTTTGGTTCTCTATATACTTTTAATTCTTTATTTTAGAACAGTTAAGTAGAGTATAATTTATTTTTCACAAAGGTTAGGCACTTACCCCCTTCCCTGTGAGTGCTGCCATTGTGCAAATTAAGCCACACTCAGGCAGGAACCCCTTTGTGCTGTGTCAGTATGGAAGGAGATAGAAAACCCCTGTGAAACATGCATGGAAGTATTTAGAACACCCCCTGTGAAACATGCATGGAATAGATAGAATACCCCTGTGAAATATGCATGGAAGTAGATAGAATACCCTTGTGAAATATGCGGGAAGTAGATAGAACACCCCTATGAAACATGCATGGAAGTAGATAGAATACCCCCTGTGAAACATGCATGGAATAGATAGAATACCCCCTGTGAATTCTGCATGGAAGTAGCTAGAACACCCAAGTGAAATATGAATGGAAGTAGAATACCCATGTGAAATATGCGTGTATGTAGGTAGAATGCCATGTGAAATATGCATGGAAGTAGATAGAATACCCAGATGGAATATGCATGGAAGTTTATAGACTACCCATGTGAAATATGCATGGAAGTAGGTCAAATTCTCCTGTGAAATATGCATGGAAGTTGAATAAATACCTATGTGAAATATGCATGGAAGTAGATAGAATACCCAAGTGAAATATGCATTGAAGTAGCTAGAATAACCACGTAAAATAGGCATGGAAGTAGATAGAATTTCTGTGTGAAATATGCATGGAAGTACATAGAATACCGACGTGAAATATACACTAAGAAACTATTACATACTCAATAGCTTGTAGCTTTTTCATAGGATTGTAGTATTTTAATATACAGCTTCTGTAAGTCTATTTAGTCTGTTACATATTTAATAGCTTTTAGTACCTTATAGTATTTGACTATTTACTATGTAAGCAAAGTTTAGAACATTTACTGCACCCTCACAAGAAAACTATACCTGTGAGAATTTTTTTAGGGCCTCACATGCTAGACTTGTGATGTACCCTTAGTCATCTTTCTAGCTCTTAATTCTTCAGTTTCTTCATTGAGGTTGAGGGGAGGGGTCCCTACCATGTTGCCTGTAACTCACTGCTCCACCCCTCTGGGCTTCCCTGTGATAGATTAGTGAGACTTGGAGGCACAAAATGAAGTGCCTTGTTTGAGGATCTGGAGACAGCCCAGGTGTGTGTCAGCACTCAGATACCACATGGGTAGGAGCTGAAGGGCCTTCCTGAGGGGCCGCAGAAACTGAAGCCTTCAAGGACAGATTGACAACTAGATGCTTTACAGACTTAAAAAATAATTTTTTATTGAAACACTGTGAGATATATAGTTACAAAATACTTCTCCATTGAGTTTCTGTCACACAACATCCCAACACCTGAGCCTTTGCCAATTTCTCCCATCACCAATGTACCCAGTTTCCCACATCCAGGCACTTTTCTTCGCTCTCTCTCTCTCTCTCTCTCTCTCTCAACTTCTCTCTTTCTGTCTCTCAGTCTTTCCCTGTAAGGTTCTATTGTTTTCAGTACTGTTACTGAAAGTGATGCAGGTGGGCCCCATGGGAGGCTCATGTGAGGCCAGAAGGGGTGAGAGATGTTCGCTTACTTCCCAGGTGCTTCTGCCACCTGGGACCCGCTGGGCAGGCTTAGGACTGATAAAGTCTGTGATGAGCCCCTGCACAGCATGGGGCTGACCCCATGAGCCCCACGAGGTGGCCATCAAGCCACACCTGATGTCCGCTTGATCTCTAGGCGTGGGAGCTGATCCCCACCACCCGAGACTTCTCATGGAGCCACAGACTTAGAGTGGAGCGAGGAATTGCTCTTCGCAGGAAAGAAAGTCAGTCCTAGGCCTTACCCAGGGTTTCCTTAGAGTTCTTGTCTTCCTGGCAGAAAAAGAATTTTCAGGAGTCGATGAGCAGTGAAGTAAATCAGATTTTTTATGGAGGTTTTAGGACGGAGAAGGAGGAGGGAAAATTATAGAGAGAGTACACATCTCAAGAGGGGAGATGAGGGGTGCTCCAGAGGCTGAGAGCAAGCAAGCCCCAACTGATTTTCAAAGGGGGGCTTTTATCCCTTTGGGTTGGAATGCTCTGGTATCTTCTGCCGGGCCATCAAAAGTTGATGGGGGCTAACGGCTGTGCAGAAGAAGGTGGATCTAGCCTCTTCAGGGTCTATTGTTGATTAATGGGTCTTATTAAGTCTTCTTTCCTGGTATCAAAAGGGGACAGCCTAATGGCAACAGTTCACTGCCATGCAGCCCCCCCATCTTCCTGCCTACACCAAAAGGGCATTGCATTCCCTCCCACCCACACTCCACTTAACTACCATGGGTGAGTCTTACCAGGGTCAATGTTTCTACTGTCGGTATCATTCTCATACTATGTGTTATTATATCCCTTAAATAAGTGTGAACTCTGCACTGCAAAGCAGTGCAGAGAAGTGATAAAGAAAGATCTCAAGAAGAGAAGAGAAGAAATACTGGAGGATGCAGCAGAAGCCAGGAAAAAGCATTCACAACGCCCGCCTGTCCTACGCCAACTATAAGACCAAGATGACCCCCTCCGACACCCTGATGGATCTATCACATCTTCCAGAAAGGCAATGGAGAAGATTATCCAGGACTTCTACTCAGATCTCTTTGATAGCCACGTCCACCTGCTCACATACGAAATTCCATAGGATGGATATGTTGTTCCCAACGTTCTCCCTTCTGAAGTCTGACATGCCATTTTGTCCGTAAAGAAAGGAACAGCACCAGGTCCAGACAAAGTCAAACCCGAACACTTGAAGAATCTGCCATCAGTACTCATCAATACACTGGCTCGGATCTTCACACGCTACCTGTCTGAATGCAAGGTGCCCTCCCAGTGGAAAACCAGCAGGACAGTTCTACTGTTCAAGAGGGAGACATTCACAACATTGGCAACTATCGCCCCATCTGCCTGTTGTCCATCTACAAGCTGTTCACTCGAGTCATCCTAAACAGAATTGGCAGAACATTAGATGAAGGACAAACATGCGAGCAAGCTGGCTTCCGGAAAGGATTCAGCACAATCGACCATATCCACACAGTAACCAAGCTCATTGAGGTTTGTAGGTAGTACAAGATGCCACTCTGTCTCACGTTCATTGATTTAAAGAAAGCCTTTGATACTGTGGAGACGGAAGCAGTTATCGAAGCCCTAGCCAAACAGGGTGTTCAAACGCAATACATCAAGATCCTTCGTGAGCTGTATTACGGATTCACCACAGGATCTCACCATTCTACATGGAAGTGATCATTGATGTCCAAAGAGGGGTTCGGCAGGGTGATACCATTTCACCAAAACTCTTCAGTGCCACCCTCGAAAACATCATGCGATAATTAGAATGGGGAAAGAATGGGAGTGAAGATAGAAGGTTGGCAACTACACCACCTCTGCTTTGCTGATGACATCATTCTAATAATACCAAACATTAGCCAAGCGGCACAAATGCTGGCTGACTTCAACCGATAATGTGAAAAGATAGGTCTACAGCTGAATCTCAACAAAACTATGTTCATGAAAAATGAACTAGTTCTAGAGGCCCCATTCATTCTCAATGGAACAAACATCTCTGAATGCAGCAGTTATGTGTACCTAGGTCGAAAAGTCAACATGATGAACGACCTAAAACCTGAGCTGTGCAGGAGGAAGAGAATGGCATGGATTGAGAATGAATGGGGCCTCTGGAACTAGTTCATTTTTCATGAATACAGTTTTGCTGAGATTCAGCTGTAGACCTATCTTTCCACATTCTCGGTCAAAGTCAGCCAGCATTTGTGCCACATGGCTAATGTTTGGTGTTATTAGAATGATGTCATCAGCGAGCGGAGGTGGTGTAGTTCCCAACTGTCTATCTTTGCTCCCATTCCTTCCCATTCTAATTGTCATGTGATGTTCTCAAGGGTGGTGCTGAAGAGTTTTGGTGAAATGGTATCACGCCTCCGAACCACTCATTTGACATTGATGATCACTTCTTTGTAGAATGGTGAGGTCCTGGTGGTGAATCCGTAATACAGCTCACGGAGGATCTTGATGTATTGGGTTTGAATGCCCTGTTTGGCTAGGGCTTCGATAACCGCTTCCCCATCTCCACAGAATCAAAGGCTTTCTTTAAATCAATGAAAGCGAGACAGAACTCCCTACACTCTTCAATGAGTTTGGTTACCGTGGTGGATATGGTCGATTGTGCTGAATCCTTTTGCTTGCATCGTTGCCCTTCATCTAATGTTCTTCCAATCCTGTTCAGGATGACTCGAGTGGAACAGCTTGTAGATGATGGACAACAGGCAGAATGGGACGATAGTTGCCAATGTCGTGAATGTCTCCCTTCTTGAACAGTAGAACTGTCCTGGTGGTTTTCCATTGGGAGGGCACCTTTCATTCAGACAGGTAGCGTGTAAAGATCGAGCCAGTGTACTGATGAGTACTAATGGCAGATTCTTCGGGTGTTCTGGTCTGACTTTGTCTGGACCTGGTGCTGTTCCCCTTCTTTACTGACGAAATAGCATGTTGGATTTCAGAAGGGAGAATGTTGGGAACGACATATCCATTCTGCGCGGAATTTCGTATGTGGGAAGGTGGACGTGGCTATCAAAGAGATCTGAGTAGAAGTCATGGATAATCTTCTCTATTGCCTTTCTGGAAGATGTGATAGATCCATCAGGGCATGGACGGCAGTCATCTTGGTCTTATAGTTTGTGAAGGACAGGCGGAATTGTGAATGCTTTACCCGGCTTCTGCTGCATCTTCCAGTACTTCTGCTCTTCTCTCTTTGAGGTCTTCCTTTATCGCTTCTCTGCACTGCTTTGCAAGCTTGGATGTTAGCATTTGGTTGCCTGAGGGTCACACCTTACCACATTGGTGAATGAGCTTGAGAGTTTTTGAAGACAGGAGTCCTTTTGTGTTTTTTTCTCTCTCAGCATTCTTCGCACAATCATGGAGGTGCTGAACCAATCAGTTGCATTCTTCATCGATGTCATCAATGATGGTATCTTCCCATGATGCTGCAATGGTGCCAAAGAGTTCCCAGTTAGTGGTCGTTCTGGGAGTTCTCTTCTTAAACTATGCAGCCTTTTCTCCCCCGTTGCGTGAAGTAGAATTTTGCATGAAGGAGACAGTGGTTTGATCCTGTTTGGAATTTTGGGATGACAGCAATATCGGTCAGGCAAAAACCTTCAATTGAAGACATAAGCTTATATCCCATTAATGAATGTAGTTATTCTAAAGCTGACCTTTTCATTCTGCCTATTTTCACTCAGCATGATAATCTCCATGTCCATCATTTGCAGGTAAATTTCATGACTTTTTTTTTTCTGACTGCGGCTAGTATTCCATTTTGTTGATGTACCAGTATATCTTCAGCTGGTTTTCTGTTCTCGGACTTTCAGGTTGTTTCCAGATTCTGGCTTTTGTGAACAGTGCTACTTGAGTATAGAAGTGCAGATAGTGTTTCTGCTGTGTGTTTGTGGGTCTCCAGGGACACTGTGAATACCAAAAGGAATAACAGAGAGGACAATAGTTGACTGTGGACATTTGAGAAATGTAGTTCACTGAAGATGTGCATCACAGGACCACACCATCATCATCAAAAAATAATGTTGCCTTTCTCTTCTGTAGAGCTCCCTCATAAAGAACTGCTTCATGTGGTGCTTCCATGCTACTTCCAGTGGTACCAGGGATCCTACCCCAGGTGCTGTGTGCAAAGTATTCACTCCAGCCCTCTGAGCTGTTGCCCAAGCCGTGCACTGGTTTTTCCTTTAATGTGGTGACATCCAGAAATTTTTGTGTGGGCTTTTCAAAAAGACACAAATTCCGGAAGTAGGAATTTGTTGGCCATTGGTGGGTGGCATGTGAGTCCAAAAGCCTGACGCTGTATTGGTAGGTAGCGAGGACCCTAGTATTGCAGGCAAACAAAGCATAGACTCCAGAGCGCCTCACATACATGGAGCCTATAAAATTAGGCAAGTTGAAGTTCTTGCAGCAGCTGGTAAAATAGTTGCCTTGCATGTTGCACATGCAAAAACAAATAGCATGTATTTGGGGGGGTGGGGAATCCTGTGATTCATATCAGCATGACCACTGTCTTGATAGAAAATATAAACTGAAGGACAGTGAGAGTACAGGGTTTAAGGCACAGGTTTGCATATGACACATGTTCGATCCATGGCACCACACGGGGTAGACCTGAAATCACCCAGCACTGTTGGAGGACAGGTTTAGATATTCTGGGAGTTTTGTTGTTTTGCCCACTCCCAGCTTAATCTACTTAAGTCAAGGTTCTTTCTAATGAGACCTCTCTTATATGTAAACACTGCTAGAGTGTGTGGCACTTACAGAAGTCACCTTGATTGAATAACTTCTGACTTATACATCTACTAAGACTTCTATGTTTTCTAGATTGGGCACAGCTCCTCTTTATACCCACTGCACCCAGCATGGGACAGTTAGAATTTACCAGGAGACTACCACCCTGGCTACGCTGAGACTATAGGAAGACTATAGGAAGGATCATACTAGTTTGCTCTAAGCAGGCGAGTGTGACCCTTTCAGTACACTAGAACAAGATATTCAGAATCACCCTAGTGCAGAGATAATAATAATAATAATAATAATAATAAGGACCTTGTGGGTACCATCTGGATTACACGAAGCTCATGAAGTTAAGATGTATTACTTTATATCAGCCCTCTCTCTCCAGTGTTTTACATACGAGATAATCTCCTTAGTCCTTGGCATAACCTTTATTTATACCTGCAATAAGGTGTGGCACTACACTCTGTTTAGAGTTCTTTGTTGACATGCCCCTCCCAGTTGGATTACTTTGGTGTATATAAAGGGGCTGACTTGAGGCCCCTTCACCTTTTGCCTTTTGGGCCTTTTAGCTTTCAGCTTTTGGCTCCTGTGACTTTTGGCTCCTTGGCCTTTTCCTTTTGGCTTTTGACTTTTGCTCTTTGGCCCTTTGCTCCTTCTTCTGGGTAGGACTCAGCTCGGGTGAGATCCTCTCTCTTTGTTGGGAGACTTAGGCTCTTTTGTATGGTCTAAGTTCGGACCAAAGCTAGAGTTTGTTCATCATATTGGAGTGCTGTGGAAGAGCTTTTGTACTATTAAAAGCCTTTTTTGGAACTGCACCGGACTCGTGGGTTTTCATCTGTTCTCCCGGTGTCCTCGGAGGTAGAAGAGAACCTCTGTCCTGACACTGTCGGGGAACCCAGCGGCTGTTCCCCTACATAGCACCACCTGACTTCCTGTGTAATCCTGGCATCTCAGGACCTCATGTGTAACCACTAACCCCAGCTGACCCTGGGACGTTAAGAACCACTTGAGAGGTCCCCTTCATCCAAAATAAATAGAAATTGTGCATTCCTTTCTCTAGAGAACTCAGAATCATCTGTCTGGGTACATAGAAACCTACAACAGCTGTTTCCTGATAGAAAACATTGTTTTTAGTTTTGTGGTCACATGCAGCATTGCTCAGATTATTCCTGGCTCTGTACTTGGGGATCACACTGGGTAGTACTTGTGGACCATATGAGGTTAGGGAGATTGCATGCTGCTTCATTGTCTCTGCCTACTGCACTATCTGTACTGTGGGGGCCTGCTGTACTATTGCTTTGGGCTCCTGAAACTTTGAATCAAGGGGAAGAATGAGTGATAGGGAGGCAGTGTAAAAAGCTATTGGGCATTGTTCTGCATCTGCCAACATTTCTGTTTTCCTCATCAATATTAAAATGAAGGACCAGAGAGATAGTGCAGTGGGGAAGGCGCATGCTTTCCATACACTGACCCAGGTTCAATGCCAGGCACCCCGTATGATCCCCTGCCCTTTGTTTCCTGAGGGTAGAGAAGGAGTAAGTCATAATCACAGCCAGGTGTGGCCCACAAACAAAACAAAGCAAAAATTTATAATGAAATTTGATTCTGACAAAACAGTGTTGCTCAAAAGCTGCTGTGCTGTGGATCTCCAAGTCGGAATCTGTGTCAGTTCAGCGGATTTCTCCCTTTCTCCCCCATATTGGACGTATGCAGTCCAACTATGTTTGGTCCCCAGTACTGCATATGGCTGTGTGAGCCCTGACTGGCAATGTCCCTGACCTCAGAGGCAAAAGTAAGCATTAGGGAATGCCAAGTTGGGCTCATAAACAAATCAAAAGGAAAACAGAATTCGCAAGATAAAGCAATTAAATTTATTTAAATTATTACATAACATATAAAATAAAAACAAAGATAATTAAAATCAGAAATCATGCCAAAGCCAGGTGGTCCATGAGAGGAGGGCTTCGTGCTCCCAGCCCACCGGGTTGTGCCTGAGGTGTGGAACTACGATCCTGAGCTTCCAGTTGCAACTCTGACAGGTCCATCAGGCACTTTTTGAATGTGCCCACAGCTAGTGACCCTGCTAACGGAGATGTCACTGATGGTTCAATACTTATACATGAGTCAAGTTGCCTTGACCTAGAGAAACAATAGAAGAAAAGGTCACCCGGATGACTGTTTATTGTGATATAGGAGAAAAGGTCACCCATATGACTGTTCCATGTGATAGGAGAATAGGTCACCTGGATGAATGTTGCATGTGACATAGGAGTAAAGGTTATCTGGATAACTGTTCCATGTGACACAGGAGGAAAGACCTCCTGGGAGACTGTTCCATGTGATATAGGAGAAAAGGTCACCCTGATGACTGTTCCACGTGCTATTGCAGAAAATGTCACCTTAATACTGTTCCACGTAATATACAAGAAAAGGTCACCCGGATGACTATTCCATGTGATACAAGAGAAAAGATCACCCGGATGACTGTTCCATGTGATAGAAGAAAAGGTCACCTAGATGCTATTGCATGTGCTGTAGGAGAAAATATCCCCCAGATGACTAGCCAAGGTGATGTCCCAAAGCTAAAGTGAAAGCTAAAGGAGAGCCCAGAACACACCAAAATAAGTCTTCTTATGGATACTTTCCTAGAATGGGTTCTTGGTCTGTGACTCCTATCAATACTAGCCCCTTAGATAACTCTGGTTTCTGCCCTTCCCTTTTAAATGTACATATAAACACACACCTTGGTTTTCACCCTTTTTGCTCCTGATGCACTGAGTCGAGTTCTCTCCCAGCTGTCACAGATATAAGCTCTTCTCGGGGCCTAGACACTGAAGGTGGTGATCTTTGAGGAGTAGGCTCCTCCCGGTGCATAGATGCTAAAGATGGTGATCTTTGAGGAGTAGGCTCCTCCTGGTGCATAGACGCTAAAGATGGTGATCTCTGAGGAAAAGGCTCCTCTCGGTGCACAGATGCTGAAGATGGTGATCTCTGAGGAGTAAGCTCCTCTTGGTGCACAGGTACTGAAGATGGTGATCTCTGAGGAGTAGGCTCCTCTCAGTGCACAGATGCTGAAGATGGTGATCCTTGAGGAGTAGGCTCCTCTCCGTGCATAGATGCTGATGGTGGTGATCTCTGAGAAGGAGGCTCTCCTTGGAGAACTTCGAATTCCTGCTTAGAGTAAGTCTGGTTCTTCTCAATGCTGAATGATTCCAGACTTTCTTCAGATGAACTGGATCCGGAAGATATGTAGAACATCTTCTTTATTCTCCGTGGCTCACTCTGCTGATAAATGACCACAAAGACTCAGCTCCAGGAGCCCTGCACTCTCTCATGCCTACCGATTCCTCCTTACTGGGTAGGCCTGCATCTCCCACAGGGGTGAAAAATTCACACCATAAAGTTCAGAAATGTCTTTTCAAATGAGCACTCCCACCAGTTCAGTGAACAGTGCTCTTTCCTTGGGGGCTGGATTTGGTGAGCCCACTGCTTAGAGCAGGTTGGCCACAGACAAATGCCACAACGCATACACATACACACACAAATACACACACCATCTCTCTAACATGAACTGAGATTTATTCTTTTTCACGTCCAGACTTTCACATCCACAAGCACACACACTCTGCAAACTTGCAAACATTTGCACCCGTATCTTTGGGTAGTGATAGAGGCTGTAGTATTGACAACAGTATTGTTGCGTGTTTGGGCCTGTTCCTGCTATTCTGCATTTGCTTTGGCCTTGGTGAAGAATTCCAGAGGGGTGCTTCAATGAGTCCTCACCTAGATTATGAGACTTTTCAATCTTACACGGTTTGTTGTTTTATTACCACAATCTCAAAATTCCTGGCACACAGCAAATCTTTGCTTCTGCATTCCTACAATGAGCCAAGTAAACAGCTCTGTGTACAGTACAGGGGTATGAGAATGTGGTTCCCAATTCTGTCTAATTGAATCACACATAGAGGTCATTATGGGGTCCTCATTTTTATCACAGATAGGTGAGGTCAGCTGTAGGGCCCTCATAGCAGGGCTTGGTCCTCAGAGATCTCTGCACGGCCCCTCTGGGTAGGGACAGATCTTCTCCTTTCCACAAGTCTGTTCACACAGTTATATAGAAACAGGGAACTCATGGTCCTGGGGAGAGCAGGGTGCAACCAGGGTCTCTGGTGTGAGGACAAAGCTGACCAAAGCTTTGGATCCCACCTTCTAATGATGAGAACTTGGAGCATCTCTGAATCATTCATCCTACCCACTTTTTAATGGTTTGGAGGTGGTTCTACAACTCCTTTGGAGATTGCATAGGAATGTATGTGCCTGTGTTTGTGTGAAAGAGACGAAGAAAGAGAGACAGAATCAGAGAAAGAGAGAAAGGGAGACAGAGTAAAAGGAAGAGGGAGAGGAAAGTATTGAGGGAAAGAGAGAGAGAGGCAAAAGACAGAATCCTGTTTAAATATGTTATAAGTGATTTCATTGAATATGTCAATTCCGTAGAAGATGAGAGGTTGAGAAATATGAGTATTCCTTTTTTTGTACTTCATAAAAGGCTATTAAAGGAAGATAAAACAGCCGGTTGTTAATGGGGGAAACTTTTCCTTAGATGTAATATTAATAAGTGCATTATCATGTCTCTATAGACTTGAAAGAGGTACCTAGAAGTATTGGAACTGAACATTCTCTCTAAATATGTGTTCCCAGGGTGGGAGTGATATAGCACATCAGGGAAGGTGTTTTCCTTGCATGCCACCAAACCCAGGTTCAATCCCCGGCATCACACATGGTCCCCAAGCTCTGCCTGGAGTAATTCCTTAGTTCAGAGCCAAGACTAACCCATTAGAATTGCTAGGTGTAACCCCCAAAAAGGAAAAAATAAAATCCTGTCTTCTCAAATAGTCATGTTCCAGCAGTGCCATGCCTGTTCTCCTGTGAAGGTCAAAGCACACACTTAGGGAAGAGATTTCAAATGAAGATGACAAAGAGCCCCATTCAGACAGAACTGTGATTTCCTGTATCCAGGACTATTCCTGACCTACCTGCTTGTTTCTTAGATACTCTATTAGGAGGGTAGACGTGAATAAAAGCATTCATGGTTTCCTTGGTTACTGCTAATTCCAGGTATCTTGGTTATGTAACTTGATCACTTGATCACTTGATCACTTGAATCCCGTTATTCATCGATTTGCTCGAGCGGGCGCCAGTAACATTTCCATTGGATCCTGTCACTTGCCAATGTAGCCCAATGACATCTGGTTGATTCAGGAATATGAAGAGCCTCAAACCGTTCCTTCAGGGTCTTAACAAGGAAGTCTGACCATCTTGTAGGTGGGCAGCCACGTGATTTTTTGACATTCCATGGAATCCAGTCGGTAACAGCTCTAGTCCAGCGGTTATCTCCAAATCGCATTACATGTCCAGCCCATCTGATTTTCGATGCCTTGGCAAATGAGACAGCGTCCATGATTCTGGAATAGCGACGGAGGTCAGAACTCCAGATTCCTTCACTCACTTGAGTGAGACTTGATATTCCAAGCATAGCTCTTTCGATTCCTCTCTGGGAGACCCAAATAGCATTCTCATCCTGCTTTCGTAGGGCCCAGGTCTCTGAGGCGTATGTTAATGCAGGGAGAACAGTGGAGTCGAAGAGATGTGCCCGGAGCCAGAGGTTCTTTGTCCTTTTAGCTATTTCTTCAATGCCTTTGAAGGCATTCCATGCCGCTCTCTTCCTCCTGCGCAGCTCAGGTTTTAGGTCGTTCATCATGTTGACTTCTCGACCTAGGTACACATAACTGCTGCATTCAGAGATGTTTGTTCCATTGAGAGTGAATGGGGGCCTCTGGAACTAGTTCATTTTTCATGAACATAGTTTTCTTTAGATTCAACTATACACCTATCTTTCCACATTCTCGGTCAAAGTCAGCCAGCATTTGTGCCACTTGGCTAATGTTTGGTGTTATTAGAACGATGTCATCAGCGAAGTGGGAGGTGGTGTAGTTGCCGACCATCTATCTTCACTCCCATTCCTTCCCATTCTAATTGTCGCATGATGTTCTCGAGGGTGGCACTGATGAGTTTTGGTGAAATGGTATCACCCTGTCGAACCCCTCTTTTGACATCAATGATCACTTCCGTGTAGAATGGTGAGATCCTGGTGGTGAATCCGTAATACAGCTCACAAAGAATCTTGATGTATTGGGTTTGAACGCCCTGTTTGGCTAGGGCTTCGATGACTGCTTCTGTCTCCACAGAATCAAAGGCTTTCTTTAAGTCAATTAATATGAGATGGAGCGGCATCTTGTACTCCCCTACAAACCTCGATGAGCTTGGTTACCATGTGGATATGGTCGATTGTGCGGAATCCTTTCTGGAAGCCAGCTTGCTCTCATGGTTGTCCTTCATATAGTGTTCTGCCAATCCTGTTCAGGACGACTCGTGGTAAACAGCTTGTAGATGATGGATAACAGGCAAATGGGACGATAGTTGGTGATGTCGTGAATGTCTCTCTTCTTGAACAGTAGAACTGTCCTGCTGGTTTTCCATTGGGAGGGCACCTTGTATTCAGACAGGTAGCATGTGAAGAGCCGAGCTGGTGTATTGATGAGTACTGATGGCAGATTCTTCAGGTGTTCAGGTCTGACTTTGTCTGGTTATGTAACATCCCAGACTATAAAAGCTCTGTGCAATTGGTTCAATCTCACAGTGCTCTCGGGGCTCAGCCTTTGCCATTTGCTAATGTAATATTTCTAAGCTCTCAGTTAGATGCAGATTAATTTTGGGATGATTTTTTTTTATTAGAAAGTATGATTTTTTTTTTTTTCATTTTGTGCAGGACGATATGGTGAAGACCACTGTGCATAGTAGTCAATAGAGCCAACAACTCCAAGTCTTTGGGAACTCCAGTGCCCCTGAGTTTTCCAATATTCTAGTATTGGGGATGCATTTGACCCAGGATTCATCTAGACTGAGCCACCATATTTTAAGAATAATTTGCCTTAAAATTGGATGAGCCGCCTGCCCCCATGTTTAGGGACAAGGCAAGGTAACCCACTCTGACCAATTCTATCCAGTATAGTAGTGGAAGTATGTGTGATAGCAATAAGGGAAGAAAAGGACATTAAAAGCATCCAGATAGGCTAGGAAGAAGGCAAGCTATCAGTATTTGCAGGTGACATGATATTATACATAGAAAACCTAAAATCTCTACCAAAGACTCCTAGAAACAATAGATACCTATAGCAGAGTGGCAAGGTACAAAATCAATACCCAAAAGTAAATGGCTTTCCTATATCAAATAATGAAAGAGAAGAAAGGGATATTAAGCAAATAATCCCATACACAATTGTGCCACAGAAAATCAAATGCCTAAGAATTGGTTTAACTAACAATTTAAAGGACCTGTACAGAGAAAACTATAAAATGCTGTTTCAAGAAATAAAAAGAGGACACAAATAAATAGGAACACATCCCCTACTCATGGATTGAGATAATTAGCATTATTAAAATGGTAATACTCCTTAGAGCTTTATATAGATTAAATTAGGTGTTTATAAAGAAACCCATGAATTCTTCAAAGAAATTGACCAAACAGTTCTGGTATTTGTATGGAATTTAAAAAAAAAACATGGATGGCTAAAAAGCAATCCTTGGGGAAAATAAGATGGGAGGCATCACTTTTCCCAACTTCAAACTGTAGTATAAAGAATTAATTAAAATAGCATGGTATTGAGTAAAACCAAACCAGTGGATCTATGGAATAGAGTTGAGTATCCTGACACTCATCCTCAAATACATGACCATGGAATCTTTGATAAAGGAGAAAATAGTAGTATGAAATGGAGCAAGAAAAGCCTCTTGAAAGTGTGGTGCTGGGTAAAATGAGCAGCTACATGTAAACAATGAACTGAGAATATGTCTAACACCATTTACAAAATTCAGATCAAATCGATTAAAGATCTTAATTTCAGACCTGAATCCATAAAGAACATTGAAGAAAATATAGGAAAAATCGTCTACAACATTGGGGCTAAAGGCATCTTCAAAGACAAAACATCACTAAAAAAGCACTTGGAAGCAAAGATAAACATATGGACTGCATGAAATTGAAAAGGTTCTGCACTCCAAATGAAATGGTTGCCAAGATACAAAGAAAGTTCACGGAGTGGGAAAGAATATTCAGCCAACACCATCTGATAAGGGGTTAATATCCAGGATATATCAGGCTCTGGTAGAAGTTTACAAAAAGTTAAAACTGAACTCCATCATAAAATGGAGAGAAAAAAGAACAGAACCATCCAAAGAAGAAATTCGAATGTCCAAAAGCATATGAAGAAATGATCACCATCACAAATCATCAGATGGATGCAAATCAAAGCAACAATGAGATATCACCTCACACCACAGAGACTGGTACCTATACAAAAGAGCAAGAGCAGAACATGTTTGCATGGATGCGGGGAGAAAGGGAATCTTATCCATGTTGGTGAGAATGTCAACTGGTACAGCCTTTCTGGAAAACAGTATGGACATTCCTCCAAAAATTAGAACTTGAGTCCAATTTGGCCCACCCATACAACGCCTAGGAATATGACCTGGGAGGCCAAAAACACTCAGAAGAAACACCATCTTGAATTTTATGTTGCTAGCAATGCTATCTACAATAGCCCGAATCTGGAAACAATCAGAGTGCCTTAGAGCAGACGACTGGATAAAGAAATTGCCGTACTTTTACAGAATGGAATACTATGCATCTGTTAGTAAATCCAAGTTATGAAATTTGCCTGTAAATTGATGGACAAGGAGAGGAAAAATGCTGAGTAAAATTAGCCAGAGGCAAAATGAGAGATATAGAATGACTGTGTTTATCTGTGAGATATAAAAACACAGTATGATAACAATATCTAAAACCAGGCAAACATGGATCAGGAGGTCTTTTCAATGGGTGGAATCAACTGCATTTGTGTGGGAGTCAGAGGTTTGATAAGAAAGATAAATGAGCAGTGTGCTAATAATTGTTGGAAAAGATAATAGCAACCTAGAACTGAGCATTGAATATAGGCAAAGGGATATATATATATGATAATCTATAAATATATGTATTTATAGATTTTTCACAATGTGAAATTATTTCACATTATTTTCACAATGTGAAAGATAAGGAGAGACAGAGAGAAAAGAGGAAAAGTGCATTCCATAAGGCAGACTATGGGAGGACGGGGGTGTATCAGGGTACATTGATGGTGGGAAATGGACACTGGTGGAAGGTTGGGTGCTGGAACACGGTATGAATCAAACCCAAACATGAACATCTTTGTAATTGTATATCTCAAGATGGCATAATTAAAAAAAATTTTAAATTTGGAAGAGCTTCACTTTGTGGAGATTCAGATAATCTGGCATCCAATGAACCTGGCCCAGCATGGAGCCTCAGTCACACGCTCTCTGTGCTGCAGTTTGATGGACCCTGTCCATCATGCCTGGAGCTTTCCCTGTATTCCTCGTTAGAATTTGAGACTGGAGAAGCAGTTAAGCAGATAGGAACAATGACCACAAAGGACTGTCTTGAGAATCCCAAAGTAGAGCCTGAAAAGGTACAAGCTATGTACATTACCAAGGAAGCTTCAGCACTACACACCAGGCCCCATGGGGAAGAGAGAATGATTGCCTTAATTGACTGCACAAAATTATTCTCTTCTGTAACATGGGGACTAAGGCATGGGTATTCCTCCAGACAGTTATAAAACATTTGGAATTCTGTTGAGTTTCTTTGGTTTTCTCTGTCTTTATGTACCCCTCTCCTTATTTAATGGTGTCAACAGATCTCTCTTATTTTGTAATTATTTTCAATATCCTTATATTGCATTATGTTTTCTCACCTGAAGGGTCACTCCTTGAAATTCTGGAACGACGTTCTCAAACTCAGTGCTGGATACCAGGGTTGAGTCTTGGTTCATCATGACTGAGTGACTCTGGAGGTGGAAACCAGCACTTTTCACCTGAAAGAATGTGTCTGGTCAGTGTAGATACATCTGAGTACTAGGCATCGTGACTGAGTGACTCTGGAGGTGGGAAGCCAGGGCCTTGCACCTGAAAGAATGTGTCTGGTCAGCTTAGCTACATCTGAGTGCTATGCTCCCTTTTTTTCTCTTGCTGTGGCCTTTGTTTTCATCAGCTTCCAACTCCCATCCCAGGGCTGAATGAACTGTCCATGAGTCACAACAGTGTGAAGCATTGAAACCCCAGGCTCTGGGAACCCTTATTTCCCCCACACCCAATCAGTGTATGTTTCAAGGGTCATCATATCCTGGGAGATATGTGGGATACCTCCTGGAGTTCTGTGGTTCCCAGGGTAAAATGGGGTCAGTTCTCTAAATCAGGGGTCTCATTCAAACTGATTTTTCCCCAATAGTGGATGTTGTTAGGCAGCAGGTAATATGTAAGAACAACTGAACAGAGATGGAGGGTGTTCTGGGTGGTGTAGGATAGGGGGGCTAGCTTTCACCTAACCCCCCACTTTGGTACACTAGATGTCCACCTGAAGATCCTGTGTTCCCTACTCAGCAGTGCTGGGTTGAGTCCTTGAACTACGTTCAATTGGTAGCATCTTTAGCAGGTAGGGAGGTCAGGACAGGTCTTTCTAGATGGGTAGAATTGTTGCGGATACCTGTAGGTGATGGTGAAGGTGACCTGAGATACCCATCCTCAGGCATCCTTTCATCATGCCCCAATGCTGCCAGCCCAGGGCCAGAGATGAGCCTGAATGTTTGGTAAAGGCGTGGCCAAGTACAGGGTGTCTCAAAGGATGATTGGTGAAGGGTTATAGCTGGGAAGCAGGAACACCAACATGAAATGTGCACTGCCTGCACACAGAGGTGAGACACTGCTACCGAGGGAACCACCACAATGTTGGCGGATGCCAACCAGAGTCTTAACATCTGGAGTGGTCTTCTCTGAACCTGTTTCTTCAACAGAGCCCTGTGGAATTGGAGCCTGTTGTCTGGGTGGGTATGAAAGGGCTCTTGTGAGAGAATTGAAACCAGTGAAGTGCCCTCAAGGATGCCGAGAAGGATAATGATCAATATTTTTAACGTTGCTCCAATCCTCTATCTTGTGTATACTTCCCACAAGGAAAAGAGTAACATTGTTGCATAATGCAGGCTTTATCCAATGCTGCATGAAGATAACGCTATTACTTATCTTATATTAAAATTGGGATTTATTTATTAAATTAAAAAACTATGTTCAAGTGTTTTTATGAGGCAGTGAGATTGTGAGAAGCAGAAACTATAGAAGTGAGAATAGGTGTCCTGATTGGTCTTTTTGCTTTCCCAGATTCACACATTTGCTAAAACTAATAATTTCCCCCTTTAAAAAATAAATACCTGTCACATTGCTATATGCTAACAATGTACTAGTAGAGAAAGCAGACTCATTGTCTATCTGATTCCAAACAGAGCCCCCCTCAACATCAGATGCAAGGAATCAAAATAGGTGAAAACTCAAAGTCACTTAGAAGAGATATAGAAGAAAAACACCCACATCCCACAGCTACTGTCATGCAAACTCATTTATCTGTTGGTTCAGCTTTATATCCGGCCCAGAACTCCACCCAGCAGACCAGCCCATCACAGCCTGGATCATCGACACCCACCCTGCAGCAGTTTTTTTTCTTCAATCCGGCCCAGGTATGCTGGTCCAGAGACTCTCAAACATGGGGCAGAGCTGTTCCTTGCTCTCCTTGTGCCCAGCCGTTCATGAGGCAGTCGGGAGGCATGGCGGGTTCTAGCCTTGGCCCACCACCTCGAACAGAGCCTCACAACAAGCCAGGCCACCCCCTCACTCCACAGGTGCCACCATTTTCCACATTGGACTTCCCTCTCGTCAGAACTCCACCCAGCAGACCAGCCCATCACAGCCGGGCTCGCGCCCCACAAGCGGCCGCACGGTTCATCTATAAATGTTTTATTTGGAGATTTTAAAAGAGTTTGCCTCCCGCTCAGCAAGCCTGGCAAAGCTTCTCGTGTTTTATTTGATATGCCAAGTTCCAGTAACAATTATATTAGGTCATTCCCATGACCTAATATAATGGTTTGAGGCTCTTTATGTTCCTGTAGCAAGCCGATACCCCTGGCTCTACTGGCATGAGACAGGACATATGGAGATATTACTGGTGCCCGCTCTAGCAAATAGATGATCAACGGGAATATCATGATCATGATCAGCTATATAAATTCAGTATTAAATCTTCGAAGAGATGTAAGCTAGGTGCCTAAAATTTATGGGTACCCCTATCTTTCACATGAAAACTCTGGGATTAGGGGCCCTGAATTCCCATTCTGCTAAAGACCTGGCGTCTGCACCCACAACATATAGCTCCCCACAGCTAGCAGCCTGATTCCACTACTTATCGACAAATGTCTGAGACAGCAAACCATAGAAAATTTAGGTTCACCAGTTTTCTGGCTGAGAACTTTGGGGTCTTGTCAGAGTGGGGTGTGAATCTCCCCCCACCCTCCATAGTTTCTGAAGCCCTGGAAGTTACATCCATATTCTACAACTTCTATTGAGTAAATCGTCAGCCAGTTCCACAAATCGTAGAGCTTCTGGCATACACAACCACCTCAAAATAGCACAATACTGATATCTCAGTGAGAGCACACCAAATTAGATGGGAAAGTAATATAGAAGGCAACAAGTTGAATTAAAAAATAATACAGAAAGATCAGCTAGCAAGTACTCAGTGAGCTCTCAGACAGGACTTAATAAACTCATGGTAAGATATAACAGTTTGCACAAATTATATTTTACCATAGACTTTTCTTGATAAGTCCATTAGCCATCTAGTTGTAACAAGCATTATAAAATATTTTATTGTACCTGATAAAGAGAAAGGCATGGTGGGTGGCTTGGAAACTGGGGACAATATTGATGAAAGTCACTCTTCTGGTAGAATTGGTTTTGGAATATTGAATGCCTATCACAACTCTATATAACTTCATAAACACAGTATTTGTGTAAATTTTACTGTTTTTAATTTAAGAAAAGTAAAGAGGTGGCATTAAAATGGGAAAATATGTTATGTTCATGGATTAGAAGAATAAGTACTCAGAATGACCATTCTACCTTAAATTACTATAAATACTCAATGCAATCTCCCTCCAAGTTTAGATGATGTTATTACAAACCTTTAGAACAGTCAATATTTTAATTTGGATACCATAAAATACCGCAAATAGCCAAAGCCTTAGTGAAAAATAAGAAGGTACAGGTATATCATTACTAACTTGAAACTATGCGACTAATTTGATCAAAACAGGATGAACACACTGTGTCAGATTGCTGTGAGCAACTGAATCTGAGTCTCGTGCTCTGACAAGCTACTGCCTCCTTGGTTTTATACCTCCTTCCCTGCCTTTGAAAGAACCAACACATCATAATTAGCACCTTCCCCTTTGTGATCCAGTCTTTTCTTTAGTCCCTGGCCTCTTCTGGATATCACTGGTGCTGGGGAACCCCATGCTGGAATTGAAGAAGGACTGGTTGTCCTCAGTGGCAAGTTCCCCTTCTGTTTTTGTGTAGCCTTGATGGCTAGCAGAAGCTCAGAACTCATGGCTGAAACACTGACGCCACTGCTGCTGATCCTTGACTCCCCAGATCCCTGCACAGCTGCTATAGGTGTCTTCCAGGTACAAATATGACACACTTAGAATTTAAGACAAATCTTGACCAAACTACACTTTCCTGTACTCCCTGACCCCTCTGGTCACTCTTGTTCAGTGTAGGACCTTCCCGCATGAACACAAACACACAAACACATACACTCACACAATCACAGCTTAGGTCTGTGAACACACACGTGGGGAGAGGCTGCAGAGTACCGTATTGGCATCAGTGTGGTGTCCCGGACTGACCTGAGCTTCCTGTACAACCTCTGTTGTTGTCAGTGGACTATTCCTTGAGCGTCTGCACCGGGTCCTTACCCATGTTCTCACTCTTTTCACTATGTTGCTCTTACGGCACTTTAGGTCACTGCTTTGGGATCTGGGAAAACAACAAAACATTGTTAGTTCCTCTGCTTTTACCAGCAGTGAACTGAGTAAACTGCTGTTTATATAATGTGGGTGCCTGGTGACCAGGGTTCCGAGTTCTATATGACATCATGGTCGATTGAGGTCACTTCCTGGTCCTCTAATTATGGCTTCATAAAGGGCCGTCTATAACCCCACTGCACAGGGACTGCTCACCATCTGCTCTGGGTGATGGTCACACACATTTATATCTACACAGTCAACACACCTCCCTGAGGAGGGGGGGGGAAACCAGGACCTCTGCTTTGAGCACAGAGTGTCTTCAGTTTTGGGCCTTCTTCAAACTTATGATGAGACTTTCGAGAATCCCTGCATCCCCTCACTATATCACCTTAATCCATGGCTTTGGGTGGTCCTAGTATCTCCTCCTACATTCCATAGTTGAAACTGTGTGTGTGTGTGTGTGTGTGATAGAGAGAACTGTACAAAGGGAATTACAAATGGGTTCAATCAATACACAAATCCATTCTGCTATAGAAGACTAAGAATAATGTGTGTTTCCCTTCTCTTGTCTTTTCTCACTGCCTATACAAGGAAGATAACATGAGTCTGTGGTTAATGAGAAAACTTTCCTTTAGTCTTAATGGTAATGGAGTGTTTTATCAATACTTTGGGGTCCTTCTTGAGTGCCCTGTACAGTGTTGAGAATGTGTCTGGGGGCTGCTGGGGTCCCCAATGGTATCAGGAAATGAGTTTCCTTCTACCTGTGAAGCCAGCAGGGAATGGATATTCAGGAATCCAGTGCAGCTCTAAAAGGTTTTTCCTAAAATAAGCTCTGCATATAGAAGAGAGGCAGGGTACAAAATTAATGCCCAAAAGTCAGTGGCTTTCCTATATACAAATAAGATAAGAGAAGAAAGGGATATTAAGAAAACAATTCCAAAATAAACTCTGATGATCTTTTGGATTTCTGTGGTTTCTGTTGTGTTGTCCCAATATTCATTTCTGATTCTGTTTATTTGGGTTCTCTCTTTCCCTGTCCTTACAAATCTTGTAAGTGGTTTGTCGTTCTGGTTTGTTTTTTTAAAGAACCAGCTCTTGGTTTTATTAATCTTTTGATTTTGGGGGTCCCCAGCTCGTTGATTTCCTCTCTAAGTTTTATTTTTTTCCTTCTTTTATGCCTGTGTTGGGCTCCTTGTGTTTGTCTTTTTCTAATATTTTTGAGCTGTGACATCAAGTTATTTATATAGGCCTTTTTTCTTCTTTCCTGATGAAAGCTTGCAGAGCTATGAACTTTCCTCTTAACACTTCTTTCACTGTATCCCACAAGTTCTGATAGTTGGTGTCTTCATTTTCATTTGTTTCCTGGAATCTTTGGATTTCCTCTTTGATTTCTTCTATGATCCATTGGTTGTTTTTCTGGAAACTAAAAAGGATGTTCAGTTTCCAGGTGCTTGTTTTGACTCCCTACTTCTGTGTATGGTTAACTTCTATTTTCAGTGCATCATGATGTAAAAAGATAGTTGACACGATTTATATCTTTTTTATTTTATTGAGGTATGCTTTGTTGCTCAGCATATGGTCTATCTTGGAGAATGTTCATGTGCACTGGAGAAAATGTGTATTCAGCATTTTGGTGATGAAAGTCTCTGTATATATCAACCAGCTCTCTTTCTTTGATTTCTTCCTTCAGGGTCAGTATTTCCTTTTTTGAGTTTTATTCTTGTTGATCTATCGATAGTTAAAGCAGTATTGAATATTCCAACTATTATTGTGCTACCATTAATTTCTTTCAGGTATATTATCAGTTGTTTTATGCATTTTGCTGGCTCCCTTTGGGTGCATATATGTTTAGTAGCATGATTTCTTACTAATATAAATGCCCCCAATTATTAGGAAATTGTCCCTTCTAACCTAATTCATTCTGAAGTCTATATTGTGAGATACTAGTATGGCCTCACCAGCCTTTTTGGAGGAGTTGTTTGTGTATAGAATGGTCATCCAGCCTTTGACTTGAGTCTGTGTTTGGTCTGATTATTCAGATGTGTTTCTTGTAGGCAGCAGAATAGTGGATTTAGGTTTTTAACCCATTTTGCCACTTCTGTGTCTGAATTGGTGCATTTAGACCATTGACATTGAGAGAGATTATTGTCATGGATCTTTGTGCCATCTTTCTGTTTTAAAACCTTTTCTGATATTGGGTTCTGTTTTATTTTACAGTAGACCCTTCAGTCTTCATTCAAAGTTTATTTTGTGTCTATGAAGTTCCTGATTTGTTGTTTATCCATGAAGTTGTGTATCTTTTCTTCACATCTGAATATGACTCTAGCCAGGTAAAGAATTCTTGATGAGGCCTGCAGTTCATTGAGCCTTTTCATAATACCCCACCATTGTTTTCAGCTCAGAGTGTTTCAATTGAGAAGTCTGGTGTAACTCTTAGGGATGCACCTTTTTATGGGATTTCTTTCCTTAAAACAGGACTGGAAGAGCTACTCTAAGATGAGACCAAACCCAAAAGAACAACCAACTTGAAAGAAGATGGCACAAAATCCCATGACAATAATCTCTCTCAATGTCAATGGTCTAAATGCACCAGTAAAGAGACACAGAGTGGCAAAATGGATCAAAAAATTTGAACCCAACATTCTGCTGCCTTCAAGAAACACAACTGAACAATCAGGGCAAAGACAGGCTCAAAGTAAAAGGTTGGAAAACAATCCTTCACTCAAACAATCCCTCCAAAAAGGCCGGAGTGGCCATACTAGTATCAGATAACATAGAATTCAGGCTGAAAAAGTTTTTGAAGGGACAACAAGACCATTTCTTATTAATTAAGGGATATGTATACTAGGAAGAAATTACACTACTAAACATATATGCACCCAATGAGGGGACAGTAAAATACTTAAAACAACTGCTAAGAGACCTCAAAGAAGACATTAACAGTAGCACAATAATAGTTCAACATTGCTCTGTCAACTATGGACAGATCAACAAGACTGAAACTCACCAAGGAAATATTGGCCCTGAAGGAAGAAATGGAAGAAAGAGAGCTAGTGGATATATACAGGGCTTTTCATGCCAAAAAGCTGAATACACATTTTTCTCCAGTGCACATGGAACATTCTCCAACATAGACCACATGCTGAGCCACAAAGCATACCTCAATAAAATAAAAAAGATAGAATTTGTGTCAACTATCTTTTCAGACCATGATGCACTGAAAATGGAAGTTAACCGCACACAAAAACAGGGAGTCAAACAAAACACCTGGAAACTGAACAGCTCACTGCTGAACAATCAATGGGTCATAGAAGAAATCAAACAGGAAATCCAAAGATTCCTGAAACAAATGAAAATGAAGACACCAACTATAAGAACTTGTGGGACATGGCAAAAGCCGTGTTAAGAAGAACGTTTATAGCTCTGCAAGCATTCATCAGGAAAGAAGAAAGAGGCCCACATAAATAACCTGACTATACCACTGAAGACATTAGAAAAAAGGCAACAAAAAGGAGCCCAACCCAGGCAGAAAAAGGAAATAATAAAACTTAGAGAGGAAATCAATGAGTTGGAAACTAAAAACAAATCCGAAAAATTAATGAAACGAAGAGCTGGTTCTTTGAAAAAAAATAAGCAATATTGACAAACCATTGACAAGACTTGTAAGGACAGGGAAAGAGAGAACCCAAATAAACAGAATCAGAAATAAAAATGGTGACATCACAACAAAACCCACAGAAATCCAAAAGATCATCAGAGATTACTTTGAGGGTTTGTATGCCATGAAACATGAGACTCTAGAAGAAATGGATCAATTCCTGAAGTCCTATAACCTCCCACAACTGAAACAAGAAGACCTGCAATACCTGAATAAGCTATCACCATTGACGAAATTGAAACAGTAATTAAAACAGTAATTAAAAAGCCTGCCCAAACACAAAAGCCCAGGTCCAGAAGAATTCACTAGTGAACTCAACCAAACCTTTAAGGAGGACCTACTGCCAGTCCTTATCAAGCTTTTCCAGGAAATAGAAGAAACAGAAACTCTCCCAAACAGCTTCTATGAGGCACATATCACCCTGATACCCAAAGCAGTGAGAGACAACACAAAAGAAAACTCAGACCAATCTCTCTGATGAACACGGATGCTAAGATCTCCAACAAAATATTAGCAAACAGAATCCAAAGACTCATCAAGAAGATTATACATCATGACCAAGTAGGATTCATCCTGGGAATGCAAGGATGGTTCAATATTTGCAAGTCAATCAACATAATACAGCATATCAATAAGAGAAAATATAAAAACCATATGATTCTATCAACAGACGCAGAGAAAGCATTTTACAAGATCCAGCACCCGGCCACGATGAAAGCCCTCCAGAAAATTGGAATTGAAGGAACTTTCCTCAAGATTGTTACAGCCATCTACCAACAGCCCACAGGGAGTATCATTCTCAATGGCAAAAAATTGAAAGCCTTCCCCTTAAGATCAGAAACCAACAAGGTTGCCCTCTCTCACCTCTTTTATTCAATATAGTACTGGAAGTACTCGCCATAGCAATCAGAGAAGAAAAGGACATCAAGGGCATCCAGATAGGCAAGGAAGAAGTCAAGCTCTCATTATTTGAAGATGTCATGATATTATACCTAGAGAACCCTAAACTCCCTACCAAAAAACTCCTAGAAACAATAGACATATATGGTAGAGTGGCAGGAAACAATATCAACACCCAAAAGTTGGTGGCTTTCCTATATACAAATAACGAAAGAGAAGAAAGGGATATTAAGGAAACGATTCCATTCACAATTGTGCCACAGAAAATCAAATATGTAGGAATCAATTTAACCAAGTGTGCAAAGGACTTGTATAAAGAAAACTACAAGACACTGATCCAAGAGATAAAAGAGAACACAAGGAAATGGAAACACATTCCCTGCTCATGGATGGGGAGAATCAACATTGTCAAAATGGTAATACTCCCTAGAGCTCTGTACAAATTCAATGCAGTCCCTATAAGGATACC
>JAJIBD010001390.1:0-71889 GCA_021461705.1 Cryptotis parvus | reverse complement strand
AGAGATAGTACAGGATTTAAGGTGCTCGCCTTGCATGGGGCTGACCTTTGTTTTCCGTTAACACATACAGTCCACTAAGCACAGCCATGAGTGATCCCTGAACACAGAACCAGGAGTAAGTCCTGGACATGGCCCAACAAAAATATGCATATATGTATAATAAATAAGATATATACACATATATAAGATATATATAAATAAGATAAATATACATATATAGATAAGATATATCTATCATTCCATATTATTAGGGAATATTATATAAATATATCATATATATCAAAAATATATACCATTATGGAATATGTATACATACATGTATATATATGGGCAATGCAGGTCCACAAACTTTAAACCAAGATCTTTTGAGCTGAATTCATGATTTTTGAAGTTCAGAAATATGTAAGATGTATATATCATGTAAAATACACTCAAGAGGAGATGGAGAAGTAGTACAGTGGGTAGGGTTCTTGCTCTGCACATGGCTGATCTGGATTCATTCTGACACTCCCTAGAGTGCCCTGAGTCCTTCTTGGAATGATCCCTAAGCACAAAGTCACGACTATGACCTGAACACAGCCACATGTAGCCCCAAACAAAAAGCGCTCAAGAATTTGAGACTTTGGGAGCACATAAAATACATTCTCATATTATCAGCAAAATATAAGAATATTTATATCAAGTGGATAAATAAAATAAATTGCCTCCTATTCTAAATCTCTCCTGTTAGTACAGTTTCAGTTTCATATATGCCTCCTATAAGAAATGAAAAAGCTAGTGTTTCCAGAGTTGAATTTTAAAACTTTTGATACAGAGCAAGAGAGGTAACATGCAGCTTAAAGTCTCTATCAAGAAGAGGCTAATCTCTGACTAGGCATTTGCTGAGTCCCAAGCAGTATCTCTAGTGAGTGAAGGCTATTGACCTCTTTGATTCCACTTTAGCATAAGAACCCTCTCACAATAGACGCTAAGCTCAGTAGACTTGGAGACCTGATTTAAATCTCTGGTTTCAGTACATTGCTGTTGGCCTCAAGGTATCCCCAAAGAACTAATAGGAAAATTGGATCAGCCCTCTCCTGGTCACTCCTTCCATCATACCAGTGTCTGTCAAAATCATGATAGTATGAATAAGGACTACCCATAGATGTCCATTCCTGAACCATAGAAGATATGGAATAATTGGACTCATGGGACAAATGGATTTTGCAGATAAGATTAGTTAAGGATCTTGAGATGATTCTGGATTATCCTGTGGGACCAATGTAATTAAAGGAGTACTTATAAGAAGACAAAAAGGTCAGAGGTGAAGTGATCTACTTTGTACAAGGGGCATTTGGCCAAAGAATGAAGTCAACTTCTAGAAGCCGAAGAATGCAAGGAAGCAGAATGTCAGTTAGTGCCTTCAAAAAGTACCAGTCCTATAATACTTTCAGCCTATTGAGATTGATTTTGGACTCCCAAACTGTAAGATAATAAATTTGTGTTATTCTAAGCCAATAAGTTCTGGTAATTTGTTACAGCAATAATAGGAAACTAATGTGATTTCCCAGGGCACTGTTTTCAAGAAAGGGGAAAGAACATACTATCTGAATAAAGATAATTAAGGGTAATATTTGCAAAAAACAAAACAAAACCCTCTTCACAATAGCTCAAAGGTGGAAACATGCAAAAATTTCTCTCAAAAGAATAGACAAACAAAAGGTGTTATAGCCACACAGTGGATTACTACTTAGTCATAAAAGGGAGTGAAATTCTAATACACCATACACAAGTGACTTTTAAAAATACTCTAAGTGAAATAATTCAGACAGGAAAGAGAAAACACTATATGGTTTCACTTACATAAAATACCTAGATAGGAATTTTACAGGTACAAGAAGCAGAATAGAGGTTACTAAGAGTTGAATAGAGGAAGAAGAAACAGCTTTTGTTTAATGGGTATAGAGTTTCTGTCTGGGTTGATAAACTATGCTGCACATGGACATCTGTGATATTCTACAACACTACGGTTGCTTAAAACTACTGACATGTAAATTTAAAAACAGTTAATAAGGAGACTAGGAAATGGGTCATAACCAAAATGTTTGCCTTGCATGAATGAAGTCACAAACTGATTCCCCAGAACCACTGCATGGTCCAGGCGACACTGCTGTATGTTATCCCTGGTGCCACAACAGGTTCACCAGCTGCACTGCATTCAGGTATGTACAAGCACTGCAACAAAGGGTCTGGTCCCTAGTGAGCACCCACAATTAAATGATGGGCCTAAGAGATGGTACATTGCTCACCTTGCAAGATACTTGTCTTGCATGCAACTAACTTCGGGCTTTATCACTGGCACCACATCTGGCTCCCCAATTCCCACCAGGGATGATCTTTACAAAAGAGTTATGAATAAGACCTGAACATACCTGGGTTGGTCACAAAAACAAAACACAAATACGCGAATGCCATGAACCATATAACCCCCATGGCAAGCAGCTAAATCAAATGTAAGAGTACTACAGTGAGGACAGCATTAATTCTGGTCATCACAGTAACATTGGCAGAGGAAAGGGAAGGGAAGTGAAGTTTGGGCTGGGATGTGGGTGGGAGAATGGTTAAAGTGGTTAAATTTAGTCGGAAAGCTAGTGTAGAAGTTAAGGGTCTTATCTTGCATGCGACTGACTTGGGTATGATCCCAAGCACCACAAGGAGTGATTCTTGAGAAAGCTAACCTTGAGCAAATGAGACCTGGAAACCCCCTCAAAGCAAAAACATGATGAATGTTATGTATACCTTGACAATAAAGTGAAATAAGTAATAAGAAGGCTTAGTCTTGTTTATGTTTATCCACTTTTGCTTATGGCATATTTAGAATTAGAGTGAGTGAGCTGGTTGAATTAATCTGTACCAGCACATATATGTTCATTGTCATTTTTATTGATCATCAAGTAGAGTTGGCTTTTCTAATTTCTAATATCTCAGAGATGCTCTGGATGCTTGATTTCATCAAAGCAACAATCCCATTCCAGCCCCCAAATAAACTTGAAGCTGATGAAACAAATCCATTAGAATATACTTGACCCTAAAGTTATCTTGCTCAGATACTCACGAAAGAGAATTTGTTCTTTCTCACAAAAACATAGAATGCTAAATCAATTTGGTATTTGCCAGATTTTTTAGCAAATTAAGGTGAATATTTTTCTGTATTTTCCCTTCTCTCTAATGTTATTTATTTCAAATCATATTTTAAATAGTTGTCATACAAGTTAAATTCATCACCTATCAGTAGAAATAGAAGTTTGAACATTTTTGTTCACAACATCTTAGCATTAGTCACCAAGGAGATTGTAATGCAGTCACATAAGATAGACCAATATTTTATTCAGAGAAGATACATATCAAGATGCATAGAGGTGTTGGTTCTCTATGGTCAACAAGAATCTCATGGCTGCTGGCACAGAAACATTGGCCTAAAGGCTTTTGAGTCATAAGACGACCCCATCTTCTCCCTGCTGCATGATGACTAGCAATGTCTGCAGGTGCTATAAAACAGACTTACTTAAGCAGAGGAAATGCAGTATAAAAAGCAAAGAAAGCCCAGCAAGGTGTCACCGGCTGGTTGAGAGTTCCCAGATTCAGACTCAGCTTCTACACCCAATATCCTAAAGACTTCAAGCACAGAACTGCTTTCCCCAATAATTGCTGCTTGGTTATGGCTTTGAACAGAAATTTTACAAGAGCCAGAGAGGTAGTACAGTAGGTAAGGTGCTTACCTTGCATGTGGCTGAATTGGGTTAGATCTCCTCCTCCCCAGAAGCCCCTACGCCCCACCAAGTTCACCAGTAGTAATCCCTGAAAGCAGATTTATATTACAATTAAAAATTTTTATACTACAATTGTAACATAAAACTAGCATCAATTGTCATAAATAGAATACATTCTTTAAGAGAATATGATTTAGAAAATAAGGTATGTTGCTAAATTAGTTTTGTCTGTCAACAAAATAAGATTTGTTTTGCCTCCTAAATAATTTATTCTAACACTATACAGAGATGCTTTTTTGGGGGGAAAGGGGCACATTCAATTGTGTTCAGGACTCTGTCCTTATTGATCACTTCTTGTATGTTTTTTTAAGTATTTTATTATACCACCATGAGACATACAATTACAAAGATGTTCATATTTGGGTTTCGGTCATACAGTGTTCCAGCACCCATCCCTCCACCAGTGCCCATCTCCCACCACCAACGTCCCTGATTCCCTCCCCCTCCCCCCCAGCCCACTTCCATGGCAGGTTCTTTATTTTTCTTTCCCTTTCTCTCTATCTCTTTCTCTTTTCCTTGCCTTCCAGATTGAGGATTACAGTACATATATTAAAGGGTTGTCATGTGTATCTTTTTGCTTGTATTTAATGCTCAGTTCTAGGTTGGTATTAGTACTTTCGACAATTGTTAGCACACTGTTCCATTTGCTGTCTTACCTTGCCTCTGACTCTCCACCTTTGACAAGACCTCTTGATCCATGTTTCACTTGACCTTGGATATTGATATCATAATATGTACATATATATATTTATATCATGCAAATAAATGCAGTCATTCTATATCTGTCTCTCCTTCTGACTAATTTCACTCAGCATGATCTTCTCCATGTCCATACATTTATAGGCAAATTTCATAACTTCATTTTTCCTAACAGCTTCATAGTATTCCATTGTGTAGATGTATTAAAGCTTCTTTATCCAGTCATCAATTCTCGGGCACTCTGGTTGTTTCCAGATTCTGGCTATTGTGAATAATGCTACTATGAACATAAAAGTAGGGATGGTGTTTCAGCTGCATATTTTTGGCCTTCCCAGAGTATATTCCCAGGAGCGGTATGGCTGGGTCAAATGGGAGTTCAATTTCTAGTCTTTGGAGGAATGTCCATATTGTTTTCCAGAAAGGCTGTACCAGCTAGCATTCCCACCAACAATGGATGAGTGTCCCTTTTCCCCACATCCATGCCATCATTTGTTGTTTTTGCTCTTTTGGATATGTGCCAGTCTCTGTGGTGTAAAGTGGTATCTCGTTGTTTTGATTTGCATCTATCTCTCTGATGATTGGAGATGATGAGCATTTTTTCATATGTTTTCTGGCCATTCGAATTTCTTCCTTGCTGAAGTTTCTGTTCATTTCTTCTCCCAATTTTTTGATGGGGTTGTTTGTTTTCTTCTGTAAAGTTCTACCAGTGCCTGATATATCCTGGATATTAATCCCTTATCAGATGGGTAATGGGTGAATATTCTCTCCCATTCTGTGGATTATCTTTGTATCTTAGTCACTGTTTCTTTTGAGGTGCAGAAGCTTTTAGTTTCATGTAGTCCCATATGCTTATCTTTTCTTCTAGTTACTTTGTTAGTGATGCTTCACCTTTGAAGATGCCTTTAGCTTCAATGTCGTGGACAGTTTTCTCTATATTTTCTTCAATGTACTTTATAGATTCAAGTCTGATATTGAGATCTTTAATCCATTTTGATCTGATTTTTGTGCATGGTGTTAGACATAGGTCCAAATTCATTATTTTTTACATGTCACTGCCCAGTTTTCCCAACATCACTTGTTGAAGAGGCTTTCCTTACTCCATTTTGGACTCTTTGCACCTTTATCAAAGATTAAATGATCATGTGTTTGAGGTTGGATGTCGGGATACTCAATTCTATCAATTATATTCCATAGGTCCACAGGTCTGTTTTTATTCTAATACCACGCTTTTAATTACTACTGTCTTGTAGTACTGTTTGAAGTTGGGAAGGTGAAGCCTCCCATCTCCTTTTTCCTTAGGATTGCTTTAGCTATCCGTGGGGGTTTATTGTTTCATACAAATTTCAGGAGTTTTGGTCAATTTCTTTGAAGAATGTCATGGGTATCTTTATGGGGACTGCCTTGAATCTGTACAGAGCTCTAGGGAGTATTACCATACTTTTTTGAGGACCTTATGCAATGCCACGGATCAAATCAGGGCCCTCCACATGCAGGGCAAGAACTATAACTGCCATAATGTAGTTCTATTCCTAAAGATGCTCTTTATGACTCAATACAATTTGAGTGAATTATGATAGGAACATCACTTGATATTGAGATTTAAGTGTATTTGGTATTATGTACTATGTCCATGTTTTAACACCTCATATTTTCTTGCTGTTAACACTAGAAGCATTATTTGGAAGCACATACCTTGTCCAGTCCTCCCTATATTTTGGGGAGGAGAATATAGTTATAGAAACTTAGCAAGTAAAGCACTTTCGTAAGTTGTACCACTGACAAAAGCTACCTGGCCATAGGAAGGCCAAAAATTACCGGGTGCGCCACGCTTCACACATACCATCTTTAAAACTCTCACACTGTATTGGAGAAGATATAGTCCAGAGGGTAAGGTGCCTGTCTTGCAATCAACTGAGCTGGGTTCCACCTTAAGTATCACTCATGGTCCCCAGAGAACTGCCAAGAGTGATTGTAACTCTAGAGCCAGGAGTAATCCCTGAGCAATGCCAGGTATGGTCCCCAAACTAAAAATAATAATAATAAATTAAAATTCTCCTACAGGTGCTGCAGCACAACAACCCCATTCACAGACAAAGCTCAGCAAGCCTATATATCTGTCCAAGCTCACTACTTAGCAGTGCACATTGTTAGCCAGCCTCAGCCTGTAATGATAGTCACAGTCTCTTTGTGTGAGAGACACACTGATTTCATCCTTTCTTGTTTCCAAGTAAAACCTCAAGTGAATGCAGATTCCTGATTTCCTTTCTAGTAATAAAACTTTAAGAATAATAGAGTTCCTGTCCAGTGACAGTGACTGCAGGTTTTTATCCTTTATCAATGAGAAAAAAAATCAAAACAATTATTGAGTTTTATTTCATTTATTTATTTATTTATTTTGCTTTTTGGGGTCACACCTGGCAATGCTAAGGGGTTTTTCCTGGCTCTGCACTCAGGAATTACTCCTGGCGGTGCTCGGGGACCATATGGGATGCTGGGCATCGAACCCAGGCCGACGCCAGGCCGGCCGCGTGCAAGGCAAACGCCCTACCCATTGGGCTATCGCTCCGGCCCCAGTGATTGAGGTTTTAATGCAGAAACATGTCTGGTAAAATTTTAATCTCTGGCAAAGAAGAGATTAATTTCTTATAAAGATAAGTATGTCATGAGACTCACTGTGCTTTGTTTTTATTTTTATTTAGCTTACTCTTTTATTCCTCTCTCAAAGGGCATCTAATGCCAAGTCTGGTCTAAGACTACACCATAAGTAAATCTTTCACAAGTGTCTCTTTTTAAAATAGCTTGAGAAGTAGATAAAGAAAAGCCATCTTTCTTCTGAGCAAAGAAACTTTGCTTTTCTCTTTGCCCAGCTGCTTACTTCTGTATATAACAGACTGAAGAAGATCATGTTGCAAAATTTGGCATCTACAGAGTTTATATTTTTCAGAATATTTAATAAAAGGCCACCAAATGTTAAAATAATGATCTATTTCCTGTATGTGAGCAAGTTTTTATTACTAAAAATTCTTAATTAAAAAATTAATCAAATGCATTATTCTCATTAGGAAGAAAATAGAGACCATGCACTCATTGAACAATGAAAAACTTTTGTTTCAATTGTTCAACTACCCTCACAAAAAAGATAATTCTGGAGGAGGCATACAGACCTCTGTCCCCTTAAATTGCTTTCATTCACTCTATGTTCAATGCTTCAGTTTCCTCAACCATTTTAACCCACTTGAATTGTTTTTCAATAGATAATTTCAATATATGAATAAAGTGTAATATTATATAAACATCTAAAGGACTCAAATTTATATAGTGGTGCTTCATAAAGAATGGAAGGTCAGCAAGAGTATGAGAAACTATTCAAAAGAAAGCTGACAAATTACAAACTGTAGACTGTTTTGCTTACCATCAGCTCATTTTCCTTGACCTCGTATGAATATTAAATGAGAAACACAAATCTGTTGTTCCATTTGCAGGTTTTGGTTCTTGTGTATTTTTTACAGGATCATCATCTCCCCCACAATTAGTGTCAGTTAGGGTTTTATGGTTTATAATTCGGCATACCATCCACATTCTATTTATTGTGTAAGATACTATTCTGCAGGCAAAGTCAATATTTTTGTGATAGTTTGAGATAGAGAGGAGAACCATAAGTTTTCCTTTAGCTCTATAACCATTTTTGGGTATTTTCCTTTAACCTTACTTTTCCTGGTCTGCTCCTTATGTCAATACACTATGCTTTTCTCTACTTCCTCAAACCAGACCTACCTCACCAATGGCAGAGGACCACCTCATGCTGACCAGAACTTTCATGCCTTGCCTCATGCAATGTGGTGATGCAGGAAACTTCAGCTTGCACCTGTTTTTGGTTTTGGGGCCACACCTGGCCATGCTCAGGTGTTACTCCTGGTTTTGCAGTCAGTAATAACTCCTGACAGTGCTTGGGGTCTATAGGGAGTGCCAGTGATCAAATTAGGGTATGCCATCTGAAAGACAAATATTGTACCATTCTCTTTGCACCCAGCTTACAATTTTCACCCTCTATTCCTTCCACTCCTCTCTGAGTGCAAAATCTTAACACTGAAGTATTTTCTTCATATGCTGTTGTTTAGAGAAAGAAGGAACAGTATGTTGGTAATTCCTAAAGGGCTTTAAATGTAAATTAAACATGGAGGTAAAACCAGTCCCAGGTGAAGTCTCAGACATTGGATAATCTTGAAGATCAGATTAATCTTTGGGATCAACTGACCCCAAAGTTGGTCTCATCTGGAGTCAAGGGTGGTGGGTTCTCAAAGATCCATAGAAGGCCATGATGCCCCCTGGAGGCAGAAATTCTCGAGTACCATTGGTTATCTGCATTTGGGGTAGGAGCATCTGCAGCGACATTGAAACAGTTCTGAGGAAGTTTTAAAAGTGGACACATTTGGAGGAAAAATCATAGAAACTGTAAGGTCTAAGAGAGGGTAAGGGATGTGGCTCAAGTAGTAAAGAGTCACATCCTGGCTGCATTAAACTTCCATGTCTCCACCACCCCAATACTGATGATTATGATACTCACAAGCATAAAAAATAATGAAGAACTGAGAAAATCAGGTGGCAAAAAATATATATTTATACATATATACATACACATGCATATTAATTGCTAATATACATATATATTCAATGGCAATATTCATTGCCTACTATATATATATAGAATTTCTAAATAAGATACAAAAACACAAATGACAGAGGAAAGAACTCTTAACACTACTACATCACTTGATCACATGATCACTTGACATCCCGTTATTAGTCGATTTGCTTGAGTGGGCCCCAGTAATGTTTCCATTTGACCCTATCACATGCAAGTGTAGCCCAATGGCATCTGCTTGCTCCAGGAATATGAACATCACAAAAATTAAAAAGAGCCAAAGATAAGAGAAATGTTAGAATCTTAAATGGTTTTTTTTATTTTCTAACTGAATTATACGGAGATGAGGGTAAGGGAGAATCAAGTGTTACACTTAGTTCCTTGCTTGGAAGCCTTCATGGTGCTGAAAACTGAAAACTGAGAGGTAGATAAGGAACTTACAGGCAAAAAGATGAGTTTCTGCTCTCATGTAATACCCACCAGGATGTTTCAAGGGGGATTCTATCATTTATCAAGAGACTTTTCATTTGAATACACAATTATATAGAGAAGTCACAAAGACCGATCACAAAATAAATCAAAAAAGCCTATATTAAAAACAGGGAAAGAAAATGAACAGACAATTCTCTGAAAAAGACAGATGGTTTTGGCTCATAAAAAAGTGCTCATCATTGCTTACTATCAGGTAAATCTAAATCAAGACAGACAACAGTGAGATATCTCACACCTATGAATGGCACAAATCACTGTATACTGTATCACGTCCCGTTGTTCTCGATAAAAGGAGATATCCATAAAGAGCAATAAATAAAAAGGAAAAATAAACTATATTGTTGGCCATGTGATAAAAATTACTACTGCTAGTGTGTGTATTCTGGTTTAACTCCTATGCATATTTCTCAAGAAAAAGCTATAATTGAGCTTCCATACAACACAGTAACCCCACTTGTTACTGGTTTGTATGTAAATCATCACTTGAATCCCGTTATTCGTCGATTTGCTCGAGCGGGCACCAGTAACATTTCCATTGGACCCTATCACGTGCCAATGTAGCCCAATGGCATCTGGTTGATTCAGGGATACGAAGAGCCTCAAACCGTTCCTTCAGGGTCTTTACAAGGAAGTCTGACCATATTGGAGGTGGGCGGCCACGTGATCTTTTGACATCCCATGGGATCCAGTCAGTAACAGCTCTAGTCCAGCGGTGTCTCCAAATCTCATTACATGTCCAGCCCATCTGATTTTCTATGCCTTGGCAAATGAGACAGCATCCCTGATTCTGGAATAGCGACAGAGGTCAGAACTCCAGATTCATTCTGTCACTTGAGTGAGGCGTGATATTCCAAGCATAGCTCTTTCGATTCCTCTCTGGGAGACCCGAATAGCATTCTCATCCTGCTCTTTTAGGGCCCAGGTCTCTGAGGAGTATGTTAATGCAGGGAGAATCGTGGAGTCAAAGAGATGTGCCCGGAGCCGGAGGTTCTTTGTCCTTTTAGCTATTTCTTCGTTGCCTTTGAAGGCATTCCATGCCGCTCTCTTCCTCCTGCTCAGCTCAGGTTTTAGGTCGTTCATCATGTTGATTTCTCGACCTAGGTACACATAACTGCTGCATTCAGAGATGTTTGTTCCATTGAGAGTGAATGGGGCCTCTGGAACTAGTTCATTCTTCATGAACACTGTTTTCTTTAGATTCAGCTGTAGACCTATCTTTCCACATTCTCAGTCGAAGTCAGCCAGCATTTATGCCGCTTGGCTAATGTTTGGTGTTATTAGAACGATGTCATCAGCGAAGCGGAGGTGGTGTAGTTGCCGACCATCTATCTTCACTCCCATTCCTTCCCATTCTAATTGTGGCATGATGTTCTCGAGGGTGGCACTGAAGAGTTTTGGTGAAATTTATCACCCTGTCGAAAGCCTCTTTTCACATTAATGATCACTTCTTTGTAGAATGGTGAGATCCTGATGGTGAATCCGTAATACAGCTCACGAAGGATCTTGATGTATTGGGTTTGAACTACCCTGTTTGGCTAGGGCTTCGATTACTGCTTCAGTCTCCACAGAATCAAAGGCTTTCTGTAAATCAATGAACGTGAGACAGAGCAGTATCTTGTACTCCCTACAAACCTCGATGAGCTTGGTTACTGTGTGGATATGGTCGATTGTGCTGAATCCTTTCCGGAAGCCTGCTTGCTCGCATGGTTGTCCTTCATCTAGTGTTCTGCTAATCCTGTTCAGGATGACGCGCGGTAAACAGCTTGTAGATGACGGACAACAGGCAGATGGGGCTATAGTTGCTGATGTCGTGAATGTCTCCCTTCTTAAACAGTAGAACTTTCCTGCTGGGAAGGTTTTCCATTGGGAGGGCACCTTGCATTCGGACAGGTAGCGTGTGAAGAGCCGAGCTAGTGTATTGATGAGTACGGAATGGCAGATTCTTTCAGGTGTTTGGGTCTGACTTTGTCTTGGCCTGGTGCTGTTCCCTTCTTTACCGACGAGATGGCATGTCGGATTTCAGAAGGGAGAACGTTGAAAAATACTCATTCAAAAAGTGATGTAGGCAGGCAGACAGGGGGACACACATAGCAATGAATTCTTTTCCTAAGGCTGTCCAGAGTCACCTTTTGGAATGAGGAACCAAGACTTGATAAGACCCATTAACCCATTAAGACTTGATAAGACCCATTAACAATACATTGTGAGGAAGCTGGATCCACCTTCTCGGCCCAGCCCTTACTCTGGTTACATTCCAGGACAGAAGATCCAGCAGGAACAGAGGTCAAGAAAATGAGACTTTTAATGAAGACCACTCCCAAAATCTACTCCCTTTACAACTGCCCTAGCAACGGACCTTGACCTAGATTGAAGTCCCATATGGGAGAAGCTTGGGAAGAAATCTATAAAAGCAATCCTGGCCAAAGGATGGCACGCATATGCTGCTCTGCCTTAGTCCATGTGCTGCTTGAGCCCACGTGGCAGAGGGCATGTAGTGCTCGAGCATATGTGTTGAGCCCCTGCATCTCTCCTCTTGAGATGTGCACTCTCTCTCTCTTTCCCTCCTCCTTCCCATTTCAAAACCTCTATAATAAAATCCATTCTACTTCACTGGTCATCTACTGAAAATTCTTTTTCCACGAGGAAGACAAGAACCCTGTGGAAACCCTGGGTAAGGCCTAGGACTGACTTGTCTTTTGTCAGTCCTTAGCCTGCCCAGTAGGTTCCGGATGGCAGAGGCGATTGGGGAGAAAGTGACCATCTCTCTCCCCCTTCCTGCCTCACATAAGCCACCCATAAAGCCCACCTACATCTAAGGATATAAGCACATCATTGTCCAATACATCACTTGTTCAGTAGTTAGGCTATGAAATTAAATCAGGTGTTCAATAATAGGTAAGTACATGAAGTAAGTACTGTATATATAAATATATACAGATTATATGTATTCATATTTTATGTATATTATATGCATATATGTATATACAGGAATATATAATATATATAAAAATATTTATGTATTTTATACAATATAGTATGCATCTATGTATCTCCTATATAACATAGGTACAGAAATATATATGTGTATATATACTATCTATATCTATCACCTATATATACAGGAATACTATGCAACTGCAAGGATTGAAGAAATCATACAGCTTGCTGCAACTTGGATGGAATAGGAGGATATAATATTAAGTGAAGTAAATCAAAAAGAAGAATGACTAATACAGGATGATGTCGCCTCTCTGTAGTATATAGAAAAACAGAACAAGAGAATGGAAGGTATCAAATGCAGGAATATAGTACCTTTGACCTTAGATTACAAGTGAGGACAGGGAAGAAAGAATTCAAGGGGGAAATTCAGAAGAGGTGTACACGAGGTGACAGGGACAGAAGGCAGGGCTTCAGACTCATCAGGGGTTTGGGATAAGCAACCACAGATCCAACTCTGTAGGCACAAGACAAAAATGACAATAACTAAATTAAAAAAAAATATGCCTGTTAAGGAGGCAGTTTGGGGGTGAGATGGGAGGTAACATGGGAACATTGGTGGAAGGAATTTGGCACTAGTGGTGTGATGTGTGTGCTTGAAATTCTGTTAGGAACATCTATGTAAAATAATGATGTCTTGAAAATATCTAAATGTTTTTTTAATATATTTTATTCTTTTCTTTCTTTTTTTTTTTTGTCTGTGAGTCACAACCAGTGATGATCAGGGTTCATGTCTTACTCTGGACTCAGGGATTACCTCTAGAAGTGTTTAGGGGACCACAAAGTAATCACCTTACCCCTTGTACTATTCCTTCATTTTTTGTGATCAAAGAAAAAAAAGACATTCTTTTGTGAGTAGTTCTTCTGTGTTTGTCAATATAAAGGTCTGTCCTTGGGAGATATTCAAAATTCTGTTAGTCCTTTTAGTTCCAGTAATGCTGTGATGTGATCCATTGCTCTAGATTATGAGGGCACAGCAGTGGAGAAATAGGCAAGTTTCCTGCACCTGTTCCCAATATTACGTGTCAAAACAAATAATTTAAATCTCTATGGTGATAGATAATGGCATGGAGAGATTTAAATTCTCTTGGAGGGACTTTTTTTTCAATAAAGATTTTTTACTAAAGTTACTGAGGGCTGGCCTAAAGAGATGGCATATAACCTGAAATACGACTAATGACTATCAAATTTTTGGAGCAGTGGTTACCAAAGTGGGTGATAGTGCTTCCTGGGAGTGCTAGAAGGCCCTCAGGGAGGTGCTGGTAGTCCCAGATGCAATAGATGTTTATTTTGTTTGCTTAAATGAAAATTTCCAGGGGGATGTTGAGTGATTTTTGTTTTCTTCAGACCCCAAAGCAGGAGGGATCTTGGAAACCTAGAAAGGGAGTGTGGAATTTATTGGAGTACAATAAATGAACTAGAGCCTGACTGAGATCAGGTCAGCCAAGGTGACAGGTCAGAGTCAATATATGTATCTGATTATCACCATTAAATTGAAGTTAAATTATGACACCTTCTTAGAACACAAAATAATGTGCATTCCAATAATATTGAATATCCCAAGTGATAGGGAACATACCTAGCAGTCACAGTGTCCTAAACTTGATCTCTAGTGCTGCTTGCCCTTTCAGCCATCAGTACCACTTAGTTTGCTCTTGGTGACCTGAGCTCAGGCTGGACCTGAGCCTGAGAATTACTGCATTGCAGGGTCTAAGCACTAAACCATCAGACTATCACTGCAATACTGAGCTTTGCCTGGAGTAAAACCCAGGGCCCTCCATGCCTACCCAAGACCTACTGTGTGTGGTCCCTATTAAATAATTATTAACATTGAGTCAAAAATATATAAAATAAATCACTCAACTCAGCAACAGAAAAGCTAACAACTTCATCAGAAAATAGGCAAGAGATGTAAATAGACAACTCTTCAAAGATATGCAAATCACCTATGAACACGAAGAAGAAAACATGTTTAATATCATTTGTTACTTGGGAAATGCAAATCTAAACCACAATGACATATCACTTCATACGAGCCTATGTCCAAAACATTTGAGAATAAATGGTGGTGATACTGTGGAGAAAAGGGAATTCTGATACACTGTTGGTAAAATATAGAAACTGGTGCAGCCTCTATGGAAAGTATATGAAGATCCTATAAAAAAGACTTTTCACCTGATTCAGCAATACCTACACTATCTATGTGAAAGATATGAAAACATTAACTAGGAAGAACATCTTTACCCCTGTGATCATAATATGATCGTATTATTCACAATAGACAAAATATGAGAGCAATCTAAGTGCCCATCAACTGATTCCCAGATAAAGAAGCTATGGCAGGACATAATAGTGCTCTGTCACTGAGCAAACTGGACTGTCCATAAAATGGATGGATCTTGAGGTGATTGTGATAAGTGAAATGACTAAATAAAATACAACAATTGGATGATTTTATTCATATGCTAAATATGAATAATTAAAAGGACCTGGCACAAAATAATAATTCTTAGACTCAGTGAAATGGAAAGAAAGGTGACAGGAAGCAGGAAGAATGAATAGAAAGGCTATTACTGGTTGTGGAATGACTTGGAAGTTTTGGGTGTGATAGTGAGAGCAGAGTATTACACACATTTAGACGTCTGAAGGCAAACTTTTTTTTTTGCTTTGTAGGTCACACCTGGCAATATGCAGGGCTAACTCCTGGCTCTTTGCTCAGGAATTACTCCTGGCTGTGCTCAGGGACCATATGGGATGCCGGGACTGAACCCGGGTCAGCGGGTGCAAGTCAAACACCCTACCTGCTGTGCTATCTCTTTGGCCCTTGAAGGCAAACTCTTAAATTACTTAATATTGTAAACCAATGATAAATCATTAAAAGTTATTTTTTTAAATAAATTCTTAAAAAGGCAATAAAGTAGACTTTCCTAAAAAATTTAATTAGGAGTGTTTCTCAAAATTTCTGTAGAGGAAGAGTTTTTTTTAAAAAAATTGTAAAACGACAGATTTGGAAAATAAAATAAATAATAAAATATTGAATTAAGTAAAAAGATTAAAATAAGGACAGCAAATTCATTTTCGTAGCACTAAATTCATACTTTCTTGTTGCAATAACAGTTTCTAAATGACAAACTCAATTCCTATATTTATTTTGTAGACTGGTTATGGACTAATATGAGATAATAGGTCACACTTGTATAACTCTGGACTATGTAACTGAAAATTTTTATGATATTTTAAAAATCAGTCATTATTTACAGCAAATATATGCAGTTTATTTAGTGTAAGTGAATACTATTTTATTAGGAAATGTGATTCTGTGTCATATTCTGTTATAAGTTGTATTTGCGATCTTATCAAGAATTATATACAGCCCATGACTTTTTTTAAAGTATAATAATATATGAGCCCAATGTTCCCAATAGGCTTTTGGCATTATTTATGAAAAACAGTCTTTAATTACCAAGCTTAACACATTATCCTTGGTGGAGACTCAAATCTCTTTTCCAACTTTAAACTGAGCAAAAGCTTTCATCTGGCAAGGTATTGAAACCCACTATGAAAATTTTGTGCATAGAATTATCACCAAGAGCTATTTGGCAGCCTTTCCATCTCAATGAAAAGGACTCTGTATTTTATCTTCACACAAATATCTCTCACCACCATATAAATTATTTTCTCAATTATCTTTCAACCTTTTTGCAATAAGCTTTCCTGAATAAGAACTGGAAATATCTACATCACATTCCATTCCATGTCACATTTCTTGGTCCAAATTCTTTTAATTAGTTACTTAGCCCAAATCTATTTCAAGTACAACAATTTCCTGTATATCTGGGAGAGTGGTGGGAAATTTTTACCTCATCTAACTCAATCATAGGCCATAATCTTATATTAATCTGAAAGATAGCCAATGCTTTTCTCTGAAGTCGTGTTATTTCTGTTAGCCTGAAAGATATTTTTGCACTGGAAGTGAGATTTCCCAATTTTACAAAAAAAAATTTCTAGTACACATGTTGTAGTCAATACCAAGGGAATAATAAGCCATAAACATATCTTATCATATATTATTCAATCAGAATATTTCCTCTTACCATTGAAAACCAAGACTGAATCAGCACACTCAATTTCAAAGAAGCACCATCCGAATTTCAGAAAAGTGGGTCAGTTAAGCGTCTATAGTGCGCCCCAGATTGCTGAGGTATTTTCAAATCAACTGAACCCTTCAATCAAGTTTATTTTCTCCCTTTCCTGGTACTATGCATTTTTTTTTTGATGCACTTGAAAACAACATACAGCTCTGCAGGACCACCTGAACCAACAGACACCACTTCAACTCATTAGACATCGATTGTTGTTGACAGTAGCCTGTTTTAGTGCAAAAGTGCATGTGAAAAGGATTCATTGTAGGTAGGGCTTTGCTAAGGAGGGATGCTCTTTCTTTATAGTCTCAGCAATAGCTTCATACAGGACCATTTCTAATATGCTACATGTGTGTTTGAATGAAAGGCTTGAAATGCCATTATCTGGAAATCTAATGAAACATTTGGCTTTATCTAAAAGAAGCACATGTTAATTGCTTATCAAACTTATCAACTTCCATTTCGAAAAAATTACTTCCTGTGAGGCTGTAAGGAAAAAGCACTAAACTTTATTTCAAGGACAGATTTTTTTTTCTCCCAGTAAAAAGAGAGTGTGGATATAGACAAGATCCTTTGTCATGAATTCATTATTAATTTTTTCAGGTAAAGCATCATATTGTACCAGTTCAAACACTCTCATTTGGGAACAAACGGTCCTTGCAAATTATGCTTTTTATATTAAGAAAAACCAGCTTTTCACATTTTAATTCCATTGATTTCAGTTTTTAATATTTTAATTCTACTATGATACTACTTGTATTTCAAGCTATATCCTTAAAAATTTGACTGGAGTCAGTCCAACCCTCTTGCAAACTTCTGGGAAACCATAATCTATTCTACTTAAGGTAACGTTTTTGAAGGGTCTTGAAAAATATGCAACAAACATATGCACAAAGCATTTAGTGAATTTAACAGAAACACAGAAAGGAAAGAAATAGCAGCCTAAGGTAAACAAGAAGTGGCTGGGTGGTGTGGGGAAGGGGTTCTGGGGGGCACAGAGGGCATGACTAAGAATTGCTCATCTGGACCTTTTTTTTTTTTTGCTTTTTTGTCCTTTTTACTTGCCCATGGAGGCAAAGAGAGCTGTAGCTGCATCAAGAAACACTCCACAATCTGATCATGATAGATAAGGTACTTCTCCAACTTTCTAAGGAAATTAGGAGTTGATAGACAGCAAAGCAAACATCTTGCTCTCAGCAAGGCAGGTAGCCACATGTGGAGAGATACTCAAATAATTGCCCTGTCTTTATACTTCTCCCCCATTTTAAAAGCAGTAACAAAGATGCCACAGAAACTTTTTCCTCCAGACATAACTTTCTGGGTTTCTTTGGTTGTTCTGGTTTTCCTGACTGATTACTGTTCTAAACCAAGGACTCTCTCTGTTTAACAAGGACTGACTTAAACAGCTGGACTATTTCTATTCCTCTGCCCTCCTGTTCCCCTTTTATCCTTCTCTAGGCAGTTTTAAGAAATCTCAGCTGCAAGCCTTCTCATACCCCCTCTTTTTTTCCCTCTTTGACAAATTGACATATTACATTTTGTAAATGTAAGGTTTCCAGCATGTTACATGAAACATCCATACACTGTAATATGATTACCACTGAAGCAATTACCACATTATATCATCTAGTACCTATTATTGTCTATACTTATTATATTGTGCTTAGAGCTCAAAGACTTATTTACTACCCATTACAACCTGAAATTTTATAAACCACTATCATCTATCTATCATATATATATATATATATATATATATATATATATAGATATATATATACCCAAATCTCTTTATCATTTTATCTCTTGCTGGCTCTTTGGGTTGTTTCCATATTTTACTATTGTGAATAATGCTGCAGTCACCATAAGACTACATATATCTCACAAGATAGATCCCTGTTTTCACTTCCTTCAGTACATACCCAGAAGTGAATTTCTGGATTGCACCGATAGCTGTTTGAATTTTTTTTAAGAACTTTTATATTTTTTCACAGTGGTAGAACCAATTTCCATCCACACCACATCTTTGCCAGCTTTCCCTCCATTCTCATGAAAATAGCCATTCCGAGATGTGTTTTTGATGAGACCTCAAGGTTCGGCTCTAATTATCGATTTCCCTGATGAATAGTGCTAGTTAGTGCTAGTGGGTGTCTTAGTCATTTTAATATCATCTTTGAAAAAATGTCATTTTGCTCCTCTGCTCATTTTTATTCAGATGGTTTGACTTTTGTTTCCAAAATTAAATTGTGTTACTCTTTATATATATTGGATATTAACCCCATATTCGACCAAGATTTGCAAAGCAATCTTTACCATTCGGCAGGCTGTCATTTCATCCTGTTAATTCTTTGTTAGGCTACATAAGTATTTGTGCTTGATAGAGTCCTGTTTGTTGATTTTTGCTTTTGTTGTCAGTATTTCTATCAGCTCCCTCCCCTGCATCCTCCCTCCTCTCAGAGCACTAGACTCGCTTAGGGCCACCACCAGGAGCTCCCTCTTTCCACATTCCCTGCTGCTAGTTCCCTTCTCCTCATCTGCTGCCTACGTGCCTGGCAGGCTCTGCTCCACAATTTCATCAGGTGGCCTGGGGGGTGAGGGGTGAGCAAGCTGTCACTTAAACTCAGCCAGCCTGAAATGGAAAGTGTGATAAATGGAATCATACAAGGCTCAATTTCGTCTGGAAATTTCAAACTTATGATGTTCAAGTAGGTTCATAAATTTCCCCATAACGCCTCTCTGCTCTCCCTAATACCCAATTGCAGGTTTCAACTGAGCAGGCCACTCTACCTATTCTTAGAGTCCAAGGTATACAGACCTTGGAATGCTTTTGCTTTGGCATATTTTTAATCTAGTGCCCAGTTTGGGAATTCAGTCACGGCAAATATATTTGCAGATTCTTTCCAAAGGAAGACTGTTGACAATTGACAACACAGGTAGTCTTCAAAAGAATTTTACTTAGAAACACTTTTATTTCTCTCTGTTTCTAAAAGACAGAACTGGCTTTGTTGTTGGCAAATATGTTTCTACATGTCCTGTCCTGGGGGAAAATTGTCAACTGGAGAATCTTCAAGATGTGTCTTTCCCATTTGACTGAATGAGAGACTTTATCTTCCATTTTCTTTCTCATTTATGTCCCTCATTTTCAAGAAATAGTCCTTAAAATACTGAAGGTCCAAGTGCTAAGCATAAAATGATCAATTGCGCCTTTTTTTAAAAAACAAAGACCCATAATGTGGGTGAATTTTGTTATAGTACATATGTGTAAAAGTTTAAAGTGAAAAGAAAATAAATAACATTTTCTTAATTGTTTTTACTAATATGTAATCATACAAGCAGTACAATAAGCAATTGATTTTTTATTTCCTTTAATCATCATTTACAATTTAAGTACCCTCACCTAATGTACTGACAGTCTTTACATATAATATTTATTTACTACATTTAATCTACATTTGCAGAAATATGTTTTGTGTTTTTAATAGAAAACGTCATATTAATAGTAAGAACATAAAAAATACACAAAGAAATAAATATAAAAATTGTTTGGGGGGCCAGATTAACAGTACAACAGGTTAGGTGCTTGCTTTGCCCTTAGCTGACCTAGGTTTGATGCCCAGTATCCCATAAGATTTCCATGCCCCCACCAGGAATGATCCCTGAGATCAGAGTCAGTCATTTCAAAGTACTGCTAGACATGACCCAAAGGTAAAACAAAATATGTTTTTCTACCCGAAAGTTGTAGTTGTAAATAAACTCTCAAGGGTATGGAAATTTTTTTTTTTTTTTGGGTCACCCGGCGTGCCGGGTTCCTCCTGGCTCTGCCCCAGGATCCTCCTGGCGTGCTCGGGGGCCATATGGGATGCCGAGATCGAACACGCCGGATGAGCCAGCGCAAGGCACGCCCCCGCAGCCGCCAATTTTTATTATAAAGTGTTTACTTAAATATATTCTAACTGGAAATATATCAACATTTAGCATACTCTATTAATTACCTTAATTCAAAATAAGGCCGCTAATTTGGATGACATGTTATCCTAAACACTGTGAAGGAATAGTTATTTAAACTTTTAAAATAATATAACGCTTGTGGAAAATTTATCTGAGTTAAGTGTATATAAATTTCAAACATTGGGTTTTTTTCCTAGTTATTGAATACCATCAACATTTTATGTGCACAATCAATCTTGGATTTTTTAACTCATTCTCAATTAGCTCTATCCATTTTTCTTAAAGTTTACTCTTTGAGGTATGAAGCACACACAAACCTTTTTTTCCAAGCCAGGACATAAACACACCTGTATTCATTGCAGCACTTAGTACAATAGTCAGGATATGGAAACAACCCCAATGTCCAACTACAGATGAATGAATCAAGAAATTGTGGTACACTCTGAAAAGAACTGTGTGATGAAAGTAGGTAAAGGAATAAACATAATAACCACTCAATATCTTTCTAGCGAGGGGGGGGAGGGGGAGAGAGAGAGAGAGAGAGAGAGAGAGAGTGGCTACCATAGAGACAGGCGGGGAGGTGGAGGAGGGGGAAAGAGAGGACATTGATGGTGAGAAATGTACACTAGTGGAGAGATGGGCTGGAGCCTTTGATCACTTGATAACTTGGTCACTTGACATCCCATTATTCGCCGATTTGCTTGAGCAGGCACCAGTAACATTTCCATTTGTCTCTGCCACATGCCAATGTAAAACAATGGAATCTGCTTGCTCCAGGAATAGGACGAGCCTCAAACCGTTCATTCAGGGTCTTGATGAAGAAGTCTGACCATCTTGTAGGTGGGTATCCACGTGATCTTTTGACATCCTGTGGGATCCAGTCGGTAATGGCTCTAGTCCAGCAGTCGTCTCCAAGTCACATTACATTTCCAGCCCAACTGATTTTCAACACCTTGTCAAATGAGACAGCGTCCCTGATTCTCAATCATCGATGTAGGTCGGAACTCCAGATTCCCTTCTCTCACTTGAGTGAGGAGTTATATTCCAAGCATAGCTCTTTCGGTTCCTCTTTGGGAGACCCAAATAGCATTCTCATCCTGCTTTCATAGGACCCAGGTCTCTGAGTGTATGTTAATGCAGGGAGAATGGTGGAGTCCCAAAGATGTGCCGGAGCTAGAAGTTCTTTGTCCTGTTAGCTATATTGGAGCATTTTATAACTGAAACCATATCAAGAAAAGACTTGTAACTATGTGACTCACAGTGATTTCAATAAGAGAAAGAAAGAAAGGAAGGAAGGAAGGAAGGAAGGAAGGAAGGAAGGAAGGAAGGAAGGAAGGAAGGAAGGAAGGAAGGAAGGAAGAAAGAAAGAAAGAAAGAAAGAAAGAAAGAAAGAAAGAAAGAAAGAAAGAAAGAAAGAAAGAAAGAAAGAAAGAAAGAAAAAAGAAAGAAAGAAAGAAAGAAAGGAAGGAAAAAAGAAAGAAAAGGAAGGAAGGAAGGAAGAAAAGAAAGAAAGAAAGAAAGAAAGAAAGAAAGAAAGAAAGAAAGAAAGAAAAGAAAAGAAAGAAAGAAAGAAAGAAAGAAAGAAAGAAAGAAAAAGAAAGAAAGAAAGAAAGAAAGAAAGAAAGATGGATGATTAGACAGACAGACAGATAGATAGACAGATAGATAGATAGACAGACAGATAGATAGATAGACAGATAGACAGACAGATACACAGATAGATAGACTAGATAGATAGATTAGATAGATAGATAGATAGATAGATAGATAGATAGATAGATAGATAGATAGATAGATAGATAGATAGATAGATAGATAGATAGATAGATAGATAGATAGATAGATAGATAGATAGATAGATAGATAGATAGATAGATAGATAGATAGATAGATAGATAGATGATAGGAAAAAGAAAGAAGATATAGTACTTATTTACAATAGAATCCTATGTGCTCTAAGAAAAGATGAAACCATACAGTTTTCTGCTATCTGAATCGAACCAAAGGGGTTCATACTGGGTGAATTGTCAAAGGAGAGGGACAGATACAGAGTGATCTCTCTCATTTGCAGGCTATAAATATACTTTGTAAGGGAATAGCAAAAGACCAATAGAAAGAGTTGGTCCACAGAACTGAACTGAACTTTCTAGAGGAAGGAACAGAGATACAGTAAGCAAGTTATATATCAAATGGTCACTTGCCTTCCCATTCATCATTGATTTGCTCGAGCGGGCACCAGTAACATCTCCATATGACCTGTCTCATGCAAGTAGAGCCCAAGGGCACCTGCTTGCTCCAGGAACATAAAGAGCCTTAAACCATTCCATCAGGTCATGGGAATGAGGTCTATAATTGTTACTGGTATCTGGCATATCAAATACGACACAGGTAGCTTGCCAGCCTCTGCAGTGCGGGTAGCATACTCTTGTAGTCATCTCAAAATCCAGCACTTATTGATGAACCGCATAGGCCGCAAGCGGCCGCGTGAGTCAGGCTGTGATAAGCTGATCTGCTGGGTGGAGTTCTGATGAGGGGGAAGTCCGGGGGTGGAAAATGGAGGCCCTCATGGAGTGGGGGGCTCATCTGGCTTGTTGTGAGGCTCTTCTGGGGTGACAGGCCAAGGCTAGAATCTGCCAACCCTCCCGGCACCTCATGAGCGGCTGGGCACAGGGAAGAGCCAGTAGCAGCTCTGCCCCATGTCTGTCTCTTTTTAAATATGTTCTATTTAATATGATTTATCTGAAATATCAGCATGTAATCAGCCTAAAGAGTATGGATATATCTTACATTCTTTTTTCACACAGATTCTGAAGCAGGTGTACATTTTACACTTAACAGGGCATTTCAGTTCTGGATAGGCATATTTTAAGAATCAATCACCACATGTAGTAAAAGACTACCATACTGAACATTGTAGCACAGTTAATGTTGTACTCAATAAACCATGGCAAATTTCTATTTGAAAACTATTCATTGCTACCTTGCTACAAAAGTATTTTGTTTATTTGGGGCAGATGTGCCATACTTGATGGTGCTCCAACTTATTCCTAGAGCTTAGGAGTCACATCTGACAGTGCTCTGGGATCCGTGTAGTACAAGATTCAGGATATGTGCTAGGAACTGATCCTGCATTGGTTGCATACAAGACAAGCCCTTGTCTGGTGTACATCTCCCTAGCTCCATACAAGCATATTTTTTGTTATACCATGAGATATGGTGTTGCAAGTGTGACTGAGGTGCCCAGCTGCTTTGGCAAGTGGCAGAGAGGAGATAGGCTTGTCTACACACAGGGCTCTGCCCCATGGGCCTTAGATGATTGATGGTCTGAAAGAGAAAAAAGACTGCCCCCCTGGGATGAACCCATAGCCATTGCAGAGCCTGGCAATCTACCCATGGTGTATTTGATATGCCACAAACAGTAACAATAATGGACCTCATTCCAAACGAATGAGACGTTACTGGCACCAGCTTGAGCAAATTGATGAACAATAGGAAGACAGTGATACAAGTGATACAAGTGACACAAGTGAGATATACAATTACAAGGATGTTCATATTTGGGTTTCAGTCACACCGTGTTTTAAATAGAACCAATATGGTTGACCATTAATGGAAGAATGGGTTTAAGGATAGGGTATATTCATAACAAACAATAAAATAGATCAAGAAAATAGATGAACTAGAAAATTTAACTTAAAAAATTGATATGTAGCAGCACTATCCACAATCAACAGAATCTGGAAACAACCAGAGTGCCCGAGAACAGATGACTAGATTAAGAAACTGTGGTACATCTACACAATGGAATACTATGCAGCTGTTAGGAAAAATGAAGTAATGAAATTTGCCTATAAATGGATGGACATAGAGAGGATCATGTTGTGTGAAATTAGTCAGAAGGAAAAGTACAGATATAGAATGACTGCATTTATTTGTGGGATATAAAAAATAGCATGATACCAATATCCAAGATGAGGCAAAACACGGATCAGGAGGTTTTGTAAGTGGTGGAATCTACCACAAGTGTGTAGAAGTCATAGGTTAGGTAGGACATAAAAAGGAGCAGTGTGCTAGTAATCATTGGAAATGATAATACCAGCCTAGAACTGAGCATTGAATATAGGCAAAGTGATATACATGATGACCTCTAACTGTATGTTTTGCAAGTCACAATGTGTGAGAGAAGGGTGATGGGAGAGAGAGAGAGAGAGAGAGAGAGAGAGAGAGAGAGAGAGAGAGAAGAGGCAGAGTGCTTGCCATAGAGGCAGGCTGGGGGAGAGGGGAGGGACTCAGGGGACATTGGTGGTGGGAAATGGGCACTGGTGGAGGGAGAGGTGCTGGAAACTGCATGACTGAAACCCAAACATGAACATTTTGTAATTGGCTATCTCACAGTCGTAAAATAAAAAAAATTTAAAAAATTAAAAACTGTATGATATGGTAAAAAAGGATTTCAAAAAAAATAAGATATAACAATCACTTTCATAAAGTTAAAAAAGCTTCAAAAAATAATAGTTAATTCTTAAGTATGCAAACATGATATTAGCTTTAAGGCATATTCATGATTTAAAAAATTGACAATTCCATTTAATAGTATTTACCAAAAAGTGAGTGGGAAATGGAGGAACTTGGCTACATGATGTTTTTTTCATTTCTAACCTATATGACTAACATTCCTCTAATTTTGACTTAAAACTCTATAAACTTACTATATATTTAAAGGATTTTAGAATTTTGATGAGTCTTTAGGAGATAGAACACTATAAAAAGTCCAATATTCTGGTCAATAAACATAAGATTAAATTCATGTATGGGGACTGTTTTTTATTCCCCTTTTTTTAATTACTAACTACATGTTTATCTTAGTGGGTTTGTTTATTTGGGGGTTATTCCCAGTAGTGCTCAGGGCTTACTCCTGGAGAGTTTGGAGGCCAATATGAGTACCAGGGATTAACCCGGCCAGCCACATGCAAGGCAAGCATCTTACCTGCTGTGTTATAGATCCACTCCCATGTTTATTTCTTTTTTTAATCTTCCCTCTTCCCTTCATAATTGTTGATGCTGTTGGTGTAATGGCAGGACTCCTATACATGCCTAGCTTGGTCGTTGCATTTTATGATCTGTGCTACTAACTGAGGAAGGTGCTTGCATACTTAGCCACTGTGCCCCTAAGGACTCCAATGCTTGTCCACCTGCTTATGGTGTGTGTGGTGTTGGAGTGGTGGTGGGGACACACTTTCACTAGCGAGTGTATGTTCTGGTGGCAGTGAACATCCAGGATCAGTGCAGTGCTCACCCCTATTGCCTTCCAGGGCATCACATTTTCTTTCTGTGATGCTCATGTTTCTTTGGTATGGTACTTACTAGGAATTGTGCCTCTTTGTGGTGCTTAAACACACCCAGTTGTATTGTGACTGTGAACTACTTGCAGCACCAGAGCTTACAAATAGAACTTCTAAGTTCAAAGGGAAGAGATGCTAAGATCACTTCATCATGGTAGTAATGGCATCATTACCAGTTGTAATGTAACATTGCAATGTAAAATTACCAATGTTGAAACGTAAAATTGTAATGTTGTAATGTAACATGTAGTGTAACACTGCACTTGGCAGCAGTCTCCGGCATTGGCTTGTGAGTATATGCTTGCTAGACATGTGTTCTAAGCCACCGAGTCATTCACTACTTTTTTGGAGCAAGCCATTTATCTGCATGCACTTTTCTACAGAGTTCTTTGAGAAGTCGTGCTTAATTGGTGCCTGTTTACACAAATAGCATCATTACAGGAAGGAAGGCAGGAAGGAAGGCAGGAAGGAAGGCAGGAAGGAAGGAAGGAAGGAAGGAAGGAAGGAAGGAAGAAGGAGGCAGGGAGGGAGGGAGGGGAGGGAGAGAAGAAGGGAAGGAAGGAAGGAGGAAGGAAGGATGGAAGGAAGGAAGGAAACGAAGGAAGGAAGGAATGAAGGAAGGAACGAAGGAAGGAAGGAGGGAGGAGGGAGGGAGGGAGAAAGGGAGGGAGGGAAGGAGGGAAGGAAGGAAGAAAGGAAAGAAGGAAGGAAGGAAGGAGGAAAAAGGAAGGAATGAAGGAAGGAAGGAAGGAAGGAGTAAGGGAGAGAAGAAAGGAGGGAGGGAAGGAGGGAAGGAAGGAAGAAAGGAAAGAAGGAAGGAAAGAAGGAAGGAAGGAAGGAAGGAGGGAGGGAGGGAAGTAGGGAGGGAAGGAGGAAAGGAAGGAAAGAAGGAAGGAAGGAAGGAAGGAAGGAAAGGAGGAGGAGGAGGAGGGAGGGGAAGAAGGAAGGAAAAGGAGGAAGGAAGGAAGGAAGGAAGGAAGGAGGAAGGAGAGAAGGAGGGAGAGAAGGAGGGAAGGAAGGAAGAAAGGAAAGAAGGAAGGAAAGAAGGAAGGAAGGAAAGGAGGGAGGAAGGGAAGTAGGGAGGGAAGGAGGGAAGGAAGGAAAAAGGAAGGAAGGAAGGAAGGAAGGAGGAGGCAGGGAGGGAGGGAGGGAGAGAAGAAGGGAAGGAAGGAGGAAGGAAGGAAGGAAGGAAGGAGGGAGGAAGGAAGGAAGGAGGGAAGGAAGGAAGGAAGGAAGGAAGGAAGGAATGAAGGAACGAAGGAAGGAGGGAGGGAGGGAGGAAGGGAAGGAGGGAAGGAAGGAAGAAAGGAAAGAAGGAAGGAACGAAGGAACGAGGGAAGGAGGAAAGGAAAGAAGGAAGGAAAAAGGAAGGAAGGAAGGAAGGAAGGAGGGAGGAAGGAGGGAAGAGGGAGGGAGGGAAGGAGGGAAGGAAGGAAGAAAGGAAAGAAGGAAGGAAGGAGGAAGGAAGGGAAGGAGGAAGGAAGGAGGGAAGGGAAAAAAAGGAAGGAAGGAAGGATGGAAGAAGGAAGGAAGGAAGGAGGGAGGAAGGGAGGGCAGGAAAGAGGGAGGGAAAGAGGAAGGGAAGGAAGGAAAGGAGAGAGAAGGGGGAAGGAAGGAAGAAGGAAGGAAGGAAGGAAGGAAGGAAGGAAGGAAGAAAGGAAGGAAGGAAGGAAGGAAGGAAGAAGGAGAGAGGAGGGAAGAAGGAAGGAGGAAAGGAAAAAGAAGGAACGAAGGAAGGAAGGAAAGAAGGAGGAAGGGAGAGAAGGAGGAGGGAGGGAAGGAGAGAAGGAAGAAAGGAAGGAAGAAGGAAAGAAGGAAGGAAGGAAGGAGGGAGGGAAGGAGAGGAGGGAAGGAGGAAGGAAGGAAAGAAGGAGGAAGAAGGAGGAGGAGGAAGAAGGGAGAGAAGAAGGGAAGGAAAAGGAGGAAGGAAGGAAGGAAGGAAGGGAAGAGAAAGAAGGAGGAGGGAAGGAGGGAAGGAAGGAAGAAGGAAGAAGGAAGAAGGAGAGGAAGGAAGAAAGAAGGAGAAGGAGAGAGGGAGGGAGGAAGGAGGGAGGAGAAAAGGAAAGAAGGAAGGAAGGAAGAAGGAGAAAGGAAGGAAGAAGGAAGAGGAAGGAAGAAGGAGGAGGAGGAGGAGGAGAAGGAAGGAGGAGGAAGGAGGAAGAGGAGGAAGGAGGGAGGGAAGAGGAAGGAGGGAGAGGGAGGAAGGAAGGAGGAGAAGGAAGGAAAGAAGAAGAAGGAAGGAAAGGAAGAAGGAAGAGGAGGAGGGGAAGGGAAGAGGGAAGGAAGGAAGAAAGGAAAGAAGGAGAGAGGGAGGGAGGAGGAGGAAGAAGGAAGGAAAAAGGAAGGAAGGAAGGAAGGAAGGAAGGAGGAAGGAGGGAAGAGGGAGGAGGGAAGGAGGAGGAAGGAAGAAAGGAAAGAAGGAAGGAAGGAAGGAGGGAGGAGGGAGGGAAGAGAGGGAGGGAAAGGAGGGAAGAGGAGAGAGAAGGGGGAAGGAAAGGAGAGGAAGAGGAAGGGAGGAAGGAAGAGGAAGGAAGGAAGAGGAGGAGGGGGGGGGGAGGGGAGAAGAGAGGAAAAGGAAGGAAGGAAGGAAGGAGGAAGGGGAAGGAGGAGGGAGGGAGGGAAGGAGGAAGAGGAAAGAAGGAAGGAAAGAAGGAAGGAGGAAGGAGAAAGGGAAGGGAGGGAAGGAGGAAAGGAAGGAAGAAGGAAGGAAGGAAGGAGAGGAGGAAAGGGAGGGAGAGAAGGGAAGGAAGGAAGAAGGAAGAAGGAGGAAGGGGAAGAAGGAGGGAGGGAAGGAGGAAGAGGGGAAGGAGGAAGGAAAGGGGGAAGGGAGGGAGGGAGGGAGGGAAGGGGGAAGGAGGGAGGAAGGAAGGAGAGGAAGGAAGGAAGGAAGGAAGGAAGGAAGGAGGAAGGAGGGAGGGAGGGAAGGAGGAGGAGGGAGGAAAGGGAAGGAGGAAGGAAGGAAGGAAGGAAGGGAAGGAAGAGGGAGGAGAAGAAGGAAGGAGGGAGGAGGGAGGAAGGAAGGAGGGAAGGAAGGAAGAAAGGAAAGAAGGAAGGAGGGAAGAGGGAAGGAGGAAAGGAAAGGAGGAAGGAAAAAGGAAGGAAGGAAGGAAGGAAGGAAGGAGGGAGGGAGGGAAGGAGGGAGGGAGGGAGGGAAGGAAGGAAGAAAGGAAAGAAGGAAGGAAGGAAGGAGGGAGGGAGGGAAGGAGGGAGGGAAGGAGGGAAGGGAGAAAGGAAAGAAGGAAGGAGGAAGGAAGGAAGGAAGGAGGGAGGGAGGAGGGCAGGAAAGAGGGAGGGAAAGAGGGAGGGAAGGAAGGAAGGAGAGAGAAGGAGGGAAGGAAGGAAGAAGGAAGGAAGGAAGGAAGGAAGGAAGGAAGGAAGGAAGGAAGGAAGGAAGGAAGGAAGAGGAGGAAGGAAGGAAGGAAGGAAGGAAGGAAGGAAGGAAGGAAGGAAGGAAGGAAGGAAGGAAGGAAGGAAGGAAGGAAGGAAGGAAGGAAGGAAGGAAGGAAGGAAGGAAAGGAGGGGGAGTGGGTGTTTTCTTGATAGCCAGCATTTTCAGAAACAGACATCATTTTTGAGGGTGAGGAACAAAACAACAACAAAAATCATATGTCAAATGACCTCATCTGGCACTACTCTAGGAAACTTTTACAACTTCAAAGAAACCCCACCAAAAGTCAGTTTGAAGGAAATTTTTTTCTTTAAAATTTTTTTCTGTTATAAGTATATTCTTTATATAATATAGAATATAATTGAATTTAGTCAGTAAGGTTACTCACTACTCACTTAATACTCTAATATACTTTGTGACTTGTAACTTCAATAATAGTACTAAGTTAATTTTAAATTTTCCTGGTTAAAAAAAAAAAAAAATAAAAAAAAATTGCCTGGTTATAAACATTCCCCAAGACTGTTGTAAAGACTCTTCTTTTCAGCCCCTCCCAATGTCAGCAGATTAAAAATCTCAAGGGCCTGTTCTATTTTCGCTGTTAGTGGGGCACTAAGTGTGGCATCCCAGGCCAGCAGCATCAATATCATCTTTTATTGAATCAGATACTCTGGAACCTTAGGGCTCAGAAAACTGTGTTACAGCAGCCCTCCTGGTGATCCTCAGGTGACTAAATGAAAGAAATGTTGTTTTTGATCCTGGTTATTCATAGTATGCTATGAGGGATCCCAGCATCATTGGAAATGCAAAATCTTCCGCCTAATTCTAGACATACTGAGATAGTCAGCTTTCTACAGTGATTGATTTGATCACTAATGCTGGGTTTGACATGACACTTCTAGCAAGCTACTTCTCATCTGACTTTAGCAGGGTATGTGTTCTCTCATCTTCAGAAATGGTGACGCCTGTGATTACCCCTCGAGGATGAAACAAGAGCTGAAGATGAAATGAAATCATCTCTGTGCTGTGTTTAGTTTGATGCCTGGCAAGAGCAAATGCTCAATTAGTAGTGACTATGGATATTTTTTTATCACTTTTAGTAAGAGTACACTTATTTAATATTGAAAAGATGCCTACTAACAGGCAAATTTGATTTCTAGAGAAAAACATTAGATAATCTGATTGCTACTAATCATTACTTAACATACATATAAGCCTAAAATATTGATGCACCTGAGATCTAAAATTCTCAGAGTAAATATTCTAATACTATAAGCCTAAAACATTAGACAGAAGCTACAAAAAAGGACTGGCTAATAGTAAACTTATGATGAACAGACTTTTCTCACTATTAAGTCTAGCAAGATCTAGCCAAGCTAAATGAAGGAAAGTAGTAATCTAGTACACCTAATAAATTGAGTCCCACACTTAGAGTTTTTAAGTGAAAAGATACATTAAGTAAAATTCTAAGTGTTCCCCCAAACTTTTTTTTTTCTTTTTTGGGTCACACCCGGCAATGCTCAGGGGTTTCTCCTGGCTCTGCACTCAGGAATCACTCCTGGTGGTGCTCGGGATGCCGGGATTGAACCCGGCCGGCATGGGCCTGCCGCATGCAAGGCAAATGCCCTACCCACTGGGCTATCGCTCCGGTCCCTCCCCAAACTTTTTTGACCCTGACCATGTTATACACTCCGTCCTTTAACTTTAAGCTTAAGCTCTTACAAGAGGAAAAAAAATCTTCAAAATGGAAAATCATTCTTAGTATGTTTTCTCAGATTCTTGAATGGCTATAAATGCTCTATACATTTTAAACACTCTGACCTGTTCTTTGAGGGCATCCAGTTCTTTGGCTGTGAAATGACTATGCTCTATTTCCAGTTATCCTTTTATTTCCAGGTTTCCGCATTATTTGCAAGGAATGAAATCAGAATGCATCCGTGTTGAATGGGAACATAAAGTCCAATTAATGACACATCCTGTCCTTGCTGCAGCTGCAGGAGTGGCCAGCTACAGTAAGGTACATCCAGGAAGGAAATTTATGAATCAACTGCTGCTGAAAAGCCAACAGAGGGAGCACAAACCATTGTTTTTTTTTTGTTTTGCAACACATAAAAATGGCTATTACAAATAAACTTTCCTAGTGGCATTGGATAAGATTTAAATAAAATTAAATCTATGTTTCTAGGTTTTGAAAGGCAATTATTAGGTCAAAACTGTTACAATGAGTCATATTTTCTGATTAAAAATCTGCCATAAACAGAATAATAATAATTGGGAGGAAAAAAATTGTGTTACAAGGAGAAATGAGTGCATCGGGTGATGTCCTTGGCTTATCTCCTTGTACTTATAAAGTTTGAGCAAAGGCCCTCAAAACCCTCAAAATTCCTCTTGCTCGCTCTGTTGCCTCTTTTCTTTTATTTATTTATTTATTTTCCTGTCATCAATAGCTTATGACAAATTTTAAGTGGATGGGGCAGGGAGGAGGCAGAAATATGTCGTGATTCTTTAACAATTTAAGTATTAAAACTGAAACATATCTCTCTCAATTGAAGGAATTGTTCTCATTTCATATGAAGATTCCTGTTCTTTGTTTTTGTTCTTTGTTTTGGGAACCACACCCAGCAATACTAAAGGATTTCACCTAGCTCTGTGCTCAGTGGTCACTCCTGGAAGCAATCCGGTGTCCATATAGAATACCGTGAATGAACCTGGGTTGACTGCAAGCAAGGCAAGCTCCATATCAAGGGAATACAGAGTCTGCTGATACTTAAAAAATATTCTTAGAGTTTTGTATTTAAGACTCAGTCAATTCTCTCCATCCCCCATCTCACATCTAACAAAGATACCTACAACAATAGCATTCTCCCTATAAAATGTGTCTACTTTTCTTGATGAAATCTTCAATATTGAATAATTTTAAGACCAACTACTAGGAATTATCTTGTGTCAATTAAAAAATTCAATTATGAGTAATTGTCCTTGTATCTTGATAGTTATCTTGATAGTTTGTGAGGATGACAGAATTTTGCTACCACACAAAAAAGGGGTTAACACCCTTATTTTATTGCAGAGCTACAATTTTGATAGTGTCAAAACTACCAGCTATTTAAATATTATTTAGACCCAACTGCCAGCTGCTGTACATACAAAAGGCCCTACACATAACCAGCTGTGCCTTATAAAGTTAGTTGTTGCTCTCTCCCACCACTACTTTATTTTACCAGTACTGTGGTTGCTTGTTTTTTTTTACCATCTAAACATACCTGTCTACAATCATGTTTTATTTGTTGGGTAACATTTAGATGGGATTTTACATGTGTTTTAATCTAAAACATGAATTCCAGCAGCTTCCACTTTGTGTCTGGTTGAAAGGCGAGGGATATTAAAACTTTATATTATAAAATTGGGTGAATGTTGCTCTTAGAATTTCATTGTGTGTAACAAAATCATTTGAACTCTTTAGCTGATCTGAATTTAAAACTATGAAGTTGGAGAAATAGTATAAGGGTAAAAGTACTTGCTTTGCATGAAGCTAACCCTAGTTAAATCCCTGGTACCATGTGGTCCCCCAGAATTTCTGGGTGCAACCAATGGGGCTCTCAAACTCTACAGGGGTAGCCTGGGTAATCCCCAGCACAACAAGACCTTGTAGCACTACATCTTTGGGCACTTGCATTTAACCACTGACCCAGACTACCATGAAACTCCAGGCCTCCAGAGGACCACTTGGGAGGCGCTAGTTCCATAAAAACATAACCTTTCAAACAGGTTTGTGGTACGTTGTGTCTTCCTATTTTCCCATCTTCAATACAATCTTGTGTTTGACCCCCATGATATCAGCAGTAAAGCGACCCCCCCATACATATGGTTGCCAGAATGTAGCAAAGGGAAATAGGTGATTTAAATTCTTTAGCACTGAAAGCTCGCAGTTCATTGATGTTCAAAAATAAGTTGAAGTATCTAGCAGAGAATTTTTTTAAAGTCAATGTGTTGTTCACCAAACATACAAGATCAATCTATCTACCCCACCCTCAAGCTATTCAGGGAGGGTCTGCTTTAAAGAAAACTGGCCAGGGTCTTCTCTTTATGGTCTTTCAGACTGTCATTCAATTAATGAAAAGAAATGACAAGAGACGTTGATATCTCTTCCTGATCACTAAAGCATTGTATCGAGATGGTGGGGTGGCAAAAGAATTTGGAAAAAGTGAACCTGGTGGGTGGGGTCTTATAAATATCCTCTGTGATTCTTTACTATCCCCTTTCCACAAGGCAGTACCGTGGCATCTGCTCCCAAACTGTTCCCATCCTGTTCAAAAACTGACCTGCATATATATTGAGCTTAATGACCAAATGCTTAAAAATTCATTGCACAAGAACAGCTGAAAGCAGTTGATTGGTTTGAACTTTATTGTATGCACCTTGCTTCCCAGACTGCAGTAAAGGGGAAGGTCAGCTGGTAAACATTTGGGCATTTAAAAATAAGAGGCCCCGATTTCCCAATACCTCCTCCCATTTTCTTTACCCACACACAGTATTAGACCCTACTAAGTTCTTTGTGCTGAGTTGGTGTTCTGTTTGATGTTGTCTTCCAGTCCTGCTACAGGGCCCAAGATGGTCAGAGTAGATCTGGAGAAGTGGATGCTTGCCTAACTCTTTTCAGAATTCTGGCCTGAGAAGTTATTTCCGAAGCATTGCCTCCATTGACTGTGTAGTGTGGCGTCCTTTCAGTTACAAGAAAACAAGTAATTTTGTTTTCTCCTCAAATACTGTTCATAAATAATTGTCACTCCCAGAAAGATCAATCCTCTACAGGAAAGTAAAAATTTTAGCACATTAGAGAGCTGATGTTTGCCCTACTTGCATATCAGTAAGCACCAACGTATTAGAAATTCATTCATGTGGATCTGTAATGTTATATTCTCAAATCATGACGTTATATTTCTGGGGAAAGAGATTAAATGTTGAAACAATGACTGTTTAGCATGAGAAAACTGTCTGATTCAAAGTCCAACTCACAGTGGGTTTCCTTAGTAGATAAAGCCTATTCTAATTATCAAAAAGCCAGTATGACTTTTAAATTTATCTTTTTGTTAGCAACATCTTGTTCTTGTGATTTTTCTTTTTCTTCTGTCTTTTTTGTCTGTAGATGCAAATATTTGTATTCCTCTACTCTAGCAATTGAGCAATCTGATTCTAGTCATTATTGATACGAGCAAATCACAAAGGAAAAAAAAATCGTGGAAGCATCTGTTAAATAAAAATTGAACAAAGGCATTTCCGGTAGAAGGGAGCAGGAATGGGGATGAACAGAAGAGCTGGAACACTTTTTCTTCCCAAATTTCAAGCTGTTTCTTCTTATGATCACATGGACTTTGCTGCTGCTTTCAGCCCTGCCATTCTTTTGATTATAAAAATAAGTCCTTTTGCTTTATGTGGGGGCCCTTGGGCATATGAGTATATGTGTGTTTTAAACTCATTCTCCTCTTCAGTTGATTTATTCCTCTCTTCCTTATAATTTTCCCTTTCTCAGTATGTAGCCCTTTGTCATTAGAATGATAATCATAATAATAGCGGGAATGTAATTTCCCATAATGCTAATAGTAGCTGTATGCACATACACACCAAGTTTATTCTTAGATTCATTTATGCTCTGACTTCTTCATCTCATATTTAAATATAGCAGGTGTTTATCTTCATCAAGAAATGTTTGTTGAGCTCCTCCAGGGAGCCTGGGGCTGTCCCTAGGTGCCATGGGTTTACATAAGGCATATTCAGCAAGGGGAAAGCCTCCCTCCCCAAAAGTCAGGAGTATACAGTTTATTTTGTTTCTTCAGATATTAAAAGTGGCAAAATCTTTACTTCTGCTTACTTGGAATTCCCTAAGCTATGTTTTTAAGAACAGACAGACCAAAGCCTGTTAACTTGATTTATTGAGAGGTGTCCTGTTTTTAATATGGTGTTCTGCTTCAAAAGTGTAATTGAAGGGGATTCTCTTTTTACAGCCATTAGACAGAAAGAATAGATGTTGATTGTCTAAGCATCATAGTTTTGTGGGTTTTATTTTTTTCTTAAACTCTTTAGCAGCCAAAGATGACTATGATTCTTCACAGTGACTTTATAAGGCAGACTTCAGGGGCACAGGGGAAGTTAAGCAGATTCTCAAGTTGAATTGTATTGGAGTAGTAATAATAATAATGCCTTGTTTTATAAAAAATCATACTTTAGGTCTGAAAAAATCATTTCCTACTGTTCTTATTTTTGAGAGATATATTCTGGTGTGCTTAAGATGAAAATGTAATGTCTATGAGGTTTATAAAGAATTCCCCAAAAATAATATAAGTAGGCAAAAATAGAAACAATTGTTCATTATCACTGGAAAAATGATGAAAACATCAGCAAGAAGTACTTCTTTTAGCTCAGTTTGTTGGATCTTCACAAAGGGAGTTTTTTTTTTTTTGTTTTGTTTTGTTTTGTTTTTTTTTTACAAAATCCTTATCCTTGTTTTGTAGTTGAGGACAAGGTAAGCCAAAGAAATGTACTGCTCAGGAGCACGTGGCAGAAAGGGGATTCAGTCAGGACCCAAATTCAATTATTTTTCTAACTCCAGATCTGGCACTTTTCTCCCTTTTGAACTATAACGGTTTGCTCCCTGAAAGTTGGACTTCAATTCTCAATTGAGCATTTTAGTAATGTCCCTCATCTCAAATCCAAGAGACAAAAAATTTGACTTCTAAGTAGAATCTTTAGACTGACTAATCATATAAATTATTCTAAGTCATGAGGGCCATGACATGAGGCCCCCGTGAGGGCCTCCATTTTCCACATCCGGACTTCCCTCTTGTCAGAACTCCACCCAGCAGACCAGCCTATCACAGCCTGGCTCATCGAGATCCACCCTGCAGCAGTCTTTTTAATCCAGCCCAGGTATGCTGATCCAGAGACTCACAGACATGGGGCAGAGCTGCTACTGGCTCTCCTTGTGCCCAGCTGCTCATGAGGCACCTGGGAGGGATGGCGGGTTCTAGCCCTAGCCAGCCACCCCAGCAGAGCCTCACAACAAGCCAGACGACCCTCCCCCCACTCCATGAGGGCCTCCATTTTCCACATCCGGACTTCCCCCTCATCAGAACTCCACCCAACATAACGGCCACGCGGTTCATCAATAAATGCTGGAATTTGAGATGACTACAAGAGTATGCTACCCACATGGCAGAGCCTGGCAAGCTACCCGTGTATTGTTTGATACGCCAAATACCAGTTACAATTATAGACCTCATTCCCATGACCTGATGGAATGGTTTGAGGCTCTTTATGTTCCTGGAGCAAGCAGGTGCCCTTTGGCTCTACTTGCATGAGACAGGACATATGGAGATGTTACTGGTGACCGCTCGAGCAAATCGATGATGAACGGGAAGACAGTGATACAGTGATGTCAAACTTAGAGTATGTCTAAGTTATCCAATAAAAACTTGGTCTGTGTTTATTTTTCACTGTATAAAAATCTTCAACTTGATAAGATAACAAAGTGAAAAGCTGGACTTTTGAAGACAATGAGGGAAACCTTGAGTGAGTTGTTTTCCTTTTCCCAATTTCATCAGTATCACCAGAATGTGGGTTATAGAAGTACCTACCTCACATATTTTAGAGGTTGTTAAATAAAATATTCATTTTATTGGAGAGGTTTGTTTTTTTTAAGGAGGTCACACTTAGCTCACTCCTGACTTCTCCTTGGCTCTGCATTTAGACATCTTTCCTGGTGGTGCTCAGAGGACCATGTGTGGTGCTGGGAATTGAACCTGTGTCTGACACATGCAGGCAAGAACCCTGTCTGCTCCAGCCTCAGTATACTCTTTATAATAAAGCTCTCATTACAATGCCCATTGAAAAAAAATTCTTGCGTGAAGTCTGCTTCTTACAATGGAAAATACTATAGGGGAAAATGGATGGACATGGAGAGGATCATGTTGAGTGAAAGTAGCCAGAAGGAGAGAGACAGATCTATATCTGAGAGACAGATCTATATCTAAATGACTATATTTATTTGCATGACACAAATATATAAATAATTAGATGTACATATTATGATATTAATATCCAAGATCAGGTGAAACATGTATCAGGAGGTTTTGTCAAAGGTGGAAATTATCATAAACATGTGGGAGTCAGAGGCTAGGTAAGACAGAGAATGGAACAGTGTGCTAATAATTGTCAAAAGTCCTAATACCAACCTAGAACTGAGCATTAAATACAGGCAAAAAGATAGACATGACAACCTCTTAATGTATGTATTGTAAATGTATTGTAATCCACAATGTAGAAGGAAAGGAAAAGAGAAAGAGATAGAGAGAAAGAGAAAGAAATAAAGAACCTGCCATAGAGGCAGGCTAGGGAGGGGGGGAGGGGGAATTGGGGTCATTGGTGGTGGGAAATGGGCACTGGTGGAGGGATGGGTGCTGGAACTCTGTATGACCGAAACCCAAATATGAACATCTTATGAACATCTTTGTAATTGTATATCTCATGGTGGTATAATAAAATATTTTTAAAAACAATATAGGGAAATAAAATCATATAAAAAGTTAGAGTGGTATACACTGTGCATGTAATTTGGGAGCATCTATCATAATACCAGAGAGCAGGACCAAAGGAAGATAGAATGCAAATACTTTGTTCCTCTTATCTGTATGTATGAAAAATAGAGATAAAACATTGAGCTAACTTGACATCATGCTCCAGAGTTATTGGAAATAGGGCTGGGCAAATATTTCAGCAGTGGATTATGCCTTGCCTACATAAGGTTCCAAGTTCTATTCCTGAAACTACACACACAATTCTCTTATGAATCTTATTACAAATAAAATTAGGAGATTGTAGTTTCAAATGATGAGTGTGCCTTTCATAAAAAACACATCTGAATGGTCAGTAAACATGAAAAGATGTTCTAATTGTGATTATTTGGAAACAGAAGTTGACGAAATAATGCGATGCTGCATTAACAGTTGGTCAACAAATATTATTTGAAATGTTAATATGTCACTTAGAGAAATACATAGCAAAAAAGCAGTCATATATTTTGGGTGGAAATACAATTTCTTGACAATCATGAAAGCTAATTGAATATCTATCTGGTTCCAATCAGCAAATCCATTTCTGGAAAAGTAGCTCATGGATAATAAAGAACCCACACATATGTCAGGATAAAGACACATATTCCTGTTGTTCGTAGCATCAGGAATTATAACCAGAACCAATGAGTGACTAACACTTTCAACGTACATTTAAAAAAATATAATGTGTCAGTTTCAGTAACAGATTGAGCTCAGAGATATAGCACACAGATAAAACACTTGCCTTGCACACAGCAAACCCAGTTGGATCCCAGCACTGCCTTTGATCTCCTGGCACTACTTAGTGATCCCTGCAGATAAGAACCAGGCAGAACTGAGTCTTGAGAACTGCCTGGTGTAGCCCTATCCTATCCCCCAGATAATAATAAAATAATCTATTAGTTCACATCAAGTTGCCTTTGGGGGTTCCCAATGTTTTTTTTGTGCAAAAAGAGTAAGAAGTGTTATAGAAGGCATTTTATTAAAGCAAGCAATATACATAGGGTGAGCATATGTGTTTGATACAGAGGTTATAAGAGACAAGCACAATAAACAAGTACATTAAAATAAAATATACACTATAACAGTATATGTGAGATATGAGTTTATTTTAAATTATAACATGTGGTAGTTTCATATATGTGTGAAGAAATTTGAGGGGGGAAAGAAATCCATTTTAATCTATTCACTTATCTGAAGTTAATAGAGTATAGCAAAAAGGGAATTGCCATCTAATTTGTATGCTGCTATGCTATTTAAGGTCAATAAACAAAATCTGCATGCATGCATGTGTGCATATTATATTATTCAATAGAGGGTTATCTATTTTTGTAAATAAAATATTTTAGAAAAGTGTTCTGCTTTTTTGTTTGTGTTGTCTATAGCTGATGCATTCTCACGACAAATGCAACGTTGAATGTGTAATAGGATTTATTTTTGAGAATACAGAAAGGGACTGAATTACCAGTAAAGAATAAAATACTTACTCTTTAGACATCTACTACAATTACCTCTAATACACATATTCACACATAAGCAAAAAACAAGGTGTGAATGTCCACTGTACTCTATTGTATTGGACACGGTGCAGATGATCATGAAAAAAGAATATAGCTTTGTTATATTTCTTAGCATTCTAATGCATTGATTCTTTAAGTTGAAATGCAGTTCAAAAGTAGTAACATGTAACAATTAGAGTACAATAAAATGAATCGTCACTTGTAAAGCTTAGTGTTTAGGATGTGAGAGTTGGATCTTCCTGTTCATCAAAAATATATAAGTCCCTCCTGTATATATATATTCAAGGAATAAATGCATCAAAAATTTAGAAACTTAGCAACCTGCAAGGAATTGGCATCAGACTTAAAAGAAAATTTTATGAGGATAAATAAGTGTGTTGAGTATCAACGAAGGCACTGGGGGTTGGGAGGACACATCCTACAAGAGGTAACATTTCAGTAGTACCTGGAAAGAGAGACTGATCAGTACGGAAGGGCAGCATTGAACAGAAAGAAGGATGACTCAAAGGAAGAAATGAATGAGTGCTCAAAGATTACTCACAGAGAGAGTATAATGTAGATATATACTAATAATAAAATTTATTGGAAAATACAAGGTACGGTCTAGTACTCAAATTTGCTCATAATTATAAACTGGCCTCATGATTTGCAAGATGACATAAGTTGCTTTGGAAGTTATGGTATCAGTAATGAGGGATCACTCCAGAGTCTTAAAGAGAAAACTGAGAAATATTTTCATTAACTTAGTCATTAAAAGATTAAGGCACAGAACTGGAATATAAATGCTGACAATTTGTTATTTGTCTCTACTCCAAATTCTTACATTCTTTCATCTAAGATAAGTAGTCATTTCTTGGACAAACATTAATGTTTCTCTCACTGCCTCCCATTCAGTGTGCAAGGTGATAGGGATACAGACCTTTCTTGAAAGAAGTTTGTAATTTAGCCTAATATGAGGGTATCGGGCAGATAAATGGGAAGTAAATATTAGGTATATGGCATGGATGAAGACTATGGCTCATCATTCGGACCCAAGGGAATTTGGGGTTGGATTAATTATATCTGCTATGGGAAACAAAAGAATATAGACTCCATGAGATTTGCTGACTTCATAATGGTCTACATGGCACAGAATAAAAAGTACATGAAGACTCTCCCATTTAGAAGGATTGCATAGGTCAAAGTGCCTGCCGCAGACGTGAGGGGAAATGGGTACTGGTGGAGGGATGGGTGCTGGAACACTTTCTGACTGAAACCCAAACATGAACATCTTTGTAAATTGTGTATCTCATGGTGGTATAATAAAGATATAATAAGCATTTTTATTTATAATAAGAGTATAATAAAAATATAATAAACATTTTATTTATAATAAGAATATAATAAAATGGTATAATAAAATGTAATAAATTTTAATTAAAATGCTGAATTAAAAATCATATATTTAATTTTGGAAAGTAAGTGAATGAGAAGTAAACATCTATTTTTTGTGAAAAAAAAAAAAGAAAGATTGCCTAGGAAAGTTTGGGCCCATAACTGTTTTCCACATGAACTCTTATCGGACTCTGCCCCTCTCCACGGTGCCCCCCGTTCTGTACTCATCCAATTCATTAAGTCAGTTCCCCAGCACTCTAGGTCACTGCTTAGCAATGCAGACTCCAGGATTTATTATTGCTGTCTCCCAGCGAATACATGAAATTCACTTTAGTTCAAACCACCCAAGCATGACAACTCTAATAATGATGTTTTAATAGTGTCTACTGTGTTAAAGTTTTTTGAAATCTGATATCTGACACGAGCTAATATAAGCAATATCACAGGGCCCATTTTTTTTTAATAAAACAGTTTCTTAAATGAGGGACTCAGTTGTACTGTACGGATAAAACCTAATGATTTCTAAAATGATGTTATTCTCCAATATTTATAATTTCATTGTTAACCAAGATTGTATTGTGGTATTTTAGAATATAAGCAATAATGTTCCTCAGTCTAAGTACATTGAATTTACCTCAGAAAATTTAGGTAACTAATTATCCGAAGCTACCGAGGCGGTGACTGCTTGCTTCCTGTATGATTACACTATAATGTAAGGTTTTTCTATAACGGAACAAAAATAATCCAAATTCTTTACTTAGTATGCTGACTACTTTAAAAATTGCTTTTAGGTTACTTGCAGATTTTTGTGTGCATATTCAGGTTCAGTTTTAAAAGGCTGACATTGTTTGGGGGTAACAGATGTGTGCTTACATAGTTTTAAATGAAACTGAGCCCCGAAGAGGTTCAATAAACAAATGACAATGTTTGGAAAAGAAAGAAGCTTGTTTCCTTTGATAGGGTGCATGGAATTTAACCAACCTGTGTTTATAATTACTGTCTGGTTTAGTTAGTGCGAAAGAATCTACTTGCTACTCACTTATAAATAAACAAAATAGATCTACCTTCCTATTCTGCAGCCGGTCTGTTGGAGTTTATTTTTCTTCTTTCTTTCTCTTTTTCATTGACTACAGACCACTTACTTTACATCTAAATTATTTTTCTGCATTTTAAACATTCTTCTAGTTGCGGAATTTTTTTTCTTTCTTAATTCTTGGCCTGACTTACTAAATGACACCTTCCATATTTCATGGATTTATTTTTTCACCCTCATTAAAACTGTAAATTGCTGAATTTGAGTGAGTTGTCCACATGTGGTTGTTTGGTTGGATACCCAAAAGTGGTGTGTTTTTGGCAAGCTTATTTAAAGAATAAGTTGCTACTAGCCAGTTGATTGTAAAACAACATCAAATGAGCACTGTGAATTTGAGAGCAGGAGAGAAAAGTATGTGGCATATGAAGTTCACTGCTTAGATCTCCTGAAAAGATAGATGTCGTCGTATGAAAAATTATATCCATCCTGCAGGTACACAATAACATATTATAACATTTTGTAAAGAATTATAGAAATCTATTGAACCAGTTTTGAAATTTCCCCTAGGAAATGTTGTTATCAGTAAATTTCCTTCTCAAGCAAAGTGGTGTTACTTAATTGGAGTAGGTTTATTCAGTTAAACATGTATGTAGTTGACTTTGCATACCTCTTCTTTCATTTATTCCTCCATTTAAGAATTCATTGTGCCAACCTAAGGGTAGGTCATACGGAACAAAATATTTCATTTTCATTGCAACAACATAAAATAAAATACAGTTAACTAAATGCTTTCTCAAAATTATTTCACTCCTTGAATTAACATTTGACTACTATTTATTATTGAAATCATTCTTCACTGTAAAGAAATTTTTACTAGGGCGTGGGTTTACCTTTTTATGAAGATTGCATTAATCCATCATGAAAATTTTAAAACTCAATAAATTCATTTTACCATAAAAGATATATAAAGCCATAAGCATTTTCCAGATGTGGATGTGCATATAAGTAAAGAAAACTCGTCTGTTCTGAGAGAGGAAAAACTGTTGACATTTCTTTGAAGTGTAATCTCTTTTGTTTATTTGGTTTTTAATAGCTTCCAGCAGTTAGCCACATATTTTTTAAGTGATGTTACTCACATTTTTTTAAAGTTGTGAGTGGCATTAACTTACTGCCATAAATTTTTTTGAGACTTAACATGTAAAGGGAGGAGACTTTCATTGAAACTACCCCTTTCAATGGCAATTTGAGTAATTGCCAAAAAATGCAAGGCACAATTTACCTTAGCCATTGCACAAAAGTGGCAACTCAGGACGGCAAGATGCCGGAGGAGTTACTTGGCTGGACTTTTAATTTTTATAAGTGGAAATACTTTGTTATTCCTCAGTGACTGTCATTTGAATATTCAATCTGAGCTGGAGAAGAATGAGAATTTGCTCACATTATCTTGTGCACGTCCCCCAACTCCTAAAGTAGAACGTGTGCTTGTATGCACTTGGTCTTGCCCACACATACTGTGAACGAGAGGAAATTCGTAGAGTGATAAAAAAAATCGTTAAAATTGACTGAGTGGTTGAAAAGTCTATGACACTGAAAAATGAAAACTATTTGGGAAGTAAGTGAAAATTTTAAAAAAAAATGTGTACACGCTTTTTGACATTTCATAATGATTTATATAACCGGCTGCTCAAGAATTAATTTGATATTAGATGTAATACTAGCTGTAACCAAGTGCATAAAGCAGAGAGCATTCAAGGTTGAGAATTTTTTATATATATAAATTAAGTTTTACGACCATTTCTCATTCTGTCCAATCAATGATTTTTAACTATAAGTTATAATAATGTAATTCCCAAAGCTTAGTGTGGGACTTTGTATCTATGAATATAACTCTCTCTCTCTCTATATATATATATATATATATATATATTTGCATATATTTGTGCGTGTGTGTATTCTAATCCTATCTACCTCTTATGTACAAAAAATTATATAAAACTTACAAATGTTGCACCTTTTTTTTGACTGGAGTTTATTTTTACATGACCAAGGCAAAAATAAAATCCTAAGATTTTAATAACATGTTACTAAAGTGATATCACTTACACTGGTGAAAATAAATGGAAATATGTCCTACAATGGTCTAGAAAATCCTAAGCAACATCAGCCAGTTTCAATATTTTTAATACAGTTCTGAACAATGTGCTGAAAACACTCATAATAAAATTATTTTAAGGGATGCTCCTTGACTCAAGGACATATTAAGATTTGTTCTGTTTTTCATGTGTTTTCCATCAAGGAAGTCTGTGGTTACCTTCCTGATTCTGCTGGACTGGAAAAACATAGCTAATATGGTGTGATCTGGAGAAAGCTTTGATGCAGGGACTCTGCAAATAAACCTCCAGATGCCATATGGTTTACATTCATCTCTCAATTTATTTCCTATAAATGTCTATTGAATATTCCATTGAACCAACACATGTGAAACTAGAGCTGAAAAAAGAGAACAGTATATAGAATACTTTGTGGCAGCAAGTGATTATCATATTTCTTCCCAGATATTGCTACCAGCCTTAAATCATGGTAAATTAGTCAAATGCCAAAGTTTTCAGACTTGAGTAAAAATTAAAATACATATACATGCATATATGCGTTTCAGGAGTTATCAAAACAAATATCCTACTTTAATATTTCGAGTGAAATAGTGCATGCTCTGGTGTGGGAGTTATTTGTGGAAGTTCTGAATCTCTGTAAATTGCTACCACTCAATGAATAAAATCCTTAGCTTCCAATGCAGAAAAGAATACTATTAAGATTCTGTAAGGAAATAATAATAAATGTTAGAAAAGACTCACATAAAGCTGATTCAGAATGGATATATTATGTTTATATTATATGGAGACATACATATATATGAATTCACACATATATAAAAATCACTTCACTTGTATCACTTGTCTTCCCGTTGTTCGATTTGCTCAAGTGAGCACCAGTAACATCTCTCTATGTAAAAAGATATATATTTATATATAAATATATTTATATATAAATATATTTATATATAAATATATTTATATATAAATTTATATATAAGTCTATTATATAAAATATGTAGTCATGTTTTATGTTTTGTATTATATATGTATACACACACAAATATAATTATTGTTGGTTCTATTCTGTTATACCATCCAGACACCAACTTCCCTTTTTTTGTACCAAGGAGATTAGTCAGAGTAATTCTTCTAAAATTTTTCTTGCTAATATCTTGTTTTGACAAAAAAAGTTCTTTTTCTTACTTCACCCATATCTGCCTATATGTTCTATATGTTCTCCAGTCTATAGCCTAATGAAAATAGAAAGAAAGTGCTACCCAGTGACCTCATACATCACCATTTTTACACTTCTATTTTTAGTGTCAATTTTTATTTGGTCTTTAAATGTAGATGTCAAGACAATAAATGCAAGAACTAAATATGGGCGGGGAAAGGAAAGGAGATATTAACATAAAGTATTCTGTTGATTTTAAGCAATCTTCTAAGACATGTTTAATGGTTTAATAAATGTTTGGTTGTTGCAGTACACCTGCCCAGAACCTCTGCATCTGTCCTAGAGTTGCCTCCTGCAGGTCACTTTGTAGATAGGAGGACAGTTTGAATGTGGCAGCTTATCTGACCATGTATTCTATAGTGGCTGGTATAAATATTCTCTCATGCTGCTACAATCATCGTGGGCCTAGCTAGATCTTACCAGTATATTTGCCTGGCCACTTTGGATCTCTAAATAATTAGACCAGAGAGAAATGCTGTCTGCCTCCAAGCAAACAAGCATGGCTCCCTGATAACTCAAAGCTAATATACAGAACAACCATGAAGTAAAAAGTCAAGACCTTTGTGAAGGCTTGGAGAAATATTTAACTGGCTATAGAATATTCTTTGGTACTGATACATGGCTTTGTATTCTGAGATACAGTGCATCTCATAAACTCCTCTACCCTGCAGAGGCATTTTCAAGGCAGATCTTGACTCTGCAGCACTAACACCTCAAATTGCCTAGGTAAGGTCCTGGGAGAAATTTCCTGAGGGCATTTGACCCTGATGGCTATCCATAAGAAGTGGGATGTCTGGGTTTCAGGAATATAAAACTAACCTGCTTCCTCTCTCTCTCCGGAAGCAGAGAGGAAGTCCAAGGTTTTCTCCCTTTCTGCTTTACTCCTTTTTCTTTTTCTCCTTTTTCTCCCTTTCTGCTGGCGCTGCTTCACAGTCTCCTCTCTTCGGTCTGCCACTTGGTGGCAGCCATCTTGGCATACACGTGGTGGCAGTCCAGCAGAGAACCCTAAGTTTTTCCTATTGCTTATTTGTATGCCAGGACCTGTGTTAAGTAAAGCATTTTAAAATATTGCCGGATTCCTGTGTCTTTCTCCGTCCACTGGCTGCCGATCTCCTGGGACAAAAGGGGATCCCTGACCCTGCTCCCGGATTTTGTAGTGGGTGCCTCGGCATTCCCTGCATTTCTTAACCAGAAAAACAAATTATTCAAAAGAGCAAGAACAACAAGTGCTGGCGTGGATGTGGGGAAAAGGGAACACTCATCCATTGTTGGTGGGAATGTCGGCTGGTACAGCCTTTCTGGAAAACAATATGGACTTCCCTCCAAAGACTAGAAATTAAACTCCCATTTGACCCAGCCATACCACTCCTGGGAATCTACTCTGGGAAACCAAAAATACGCATCAGAAACACCATCCCTACTTTTATGTTCATAGCAGCATTATTCACAATAGCCAGAATCTGGAAGCAACCAGAGTGCCCGAAAATCGACAACTGGATAAAGAAGCTTTGGTACATCTACACAATGGAATACTATGCAGCTATTAGGAAAAATGAAGCTATAAAATTTGCCTATAAAAGGATGGACATGTAGAAGATTATGTTGAGTGAAATTAGCCAGAAGGAGAGAGACAGATACAGAATGACTGCATTTATTTGCGTGGCATAAATATATATGTACATATTATGACACCAATATCTAAGGTCAAGTGAAACATATATCAGGAGGTCTTGTCAAAGGTGGAAATTATCACAAACGTGTGGAAGTCAGAGGCTAGGTAAGACAGAAAATGGAACAGTGTGCTAACAATTGTCGAGGGTACTAATGCCAACCTAGAACTGAGCATTAAATAGAGGCAAAAGGATACACATGACAACCTTTTAATGTATGTTCTGTAATCCATAGTCTGGAGGGGAAGGAAAAGAAAAAGGGAAAGAAATAAAGAACCTGCCATGGAGGAGGGCTGGGGAGGGGGAGGGAACCGGGGACATTGGTGGTTGGAGATGGGCACTGGTGGTGGGATGGGTGCTGGAACACTGTATGACCAAAAACCCAAATATGAACTTTTTAATTGTATATCTTTAATTGTATATCTTTGTAACTGTAAAAATAAAAAAAAAAAAAATTTTAAAAAATAAAAAATAAAAATTTTAAACCAAAAAAAAAAAAAAAATTAGAAAATCAAACTTAACCACTAAGCTCTGGTTTCACTGCCATAGAAGGTGACAGTCAATCAAGAGACAAAGTCCAGATAGAGCTTTATTAGCAAACGAGCTGGCAAGTTGGAAGATGGCAGACTCAAAGCAAGCCCAAATTAGCCACCTTTAATCTTCAAGGTCACATAGAAAAAGAACGAGGAAATGCAATTTTCCTTGTAACCAGCTGGTTATTGGCTGGTGAATATTAGAGAAGTAAAGAAACTCCCTTTTAGGGCTGGTCCCCTGAGGCTTCCTCCATTGCATCAATCTAAATCTAAACAAAGGTTCCTGAATAAGCTTTCAACTTGTCTTTATCTTATTTTTTTATTTGGGTGTGGAGGTAGGGAAGACAAAACAAAAGGCAGACTCTGCTGGAAGAGTGTTGATGGATTTTTTTGATTGCTTTTGGTGGGTAATTTTGTTTTGTTTTATTCTTGTTTTTTTTTTATTTTGTTTGTTTTGGTGCCTTACCCAACAGTGCTCAGAGCTTACTACTGGTGCTGCTTGAGGGACTGTGAGTAGAGAGAAGCCAACCAGGGTCTGCCTTGTGCATGGCCTACCTGCTATACTATCTCTCCTGTTTCCAACACCACTAGTTTTGATTGTCCTCAATTTTGAATGCAGCCCTTACTTTCCTTAAGGCTAGTTTCAAAATTATTCCCAAGTCAAACTATAAACAAAACCATCTCAGTCCTTAAGAATGGGAAAGAGAATATTTCTTCAGCCTCTATGGAGGTCATAGTTTATTCCCTGCAAGCATCAAACTCCGATATGTTTTGTACCACCCACTGAATATATGACTAGGGTTATGTACTTAACAAAGAAAAGCGACATCAAACTGGAGATCATGGTTCTTTAGCCAGCATTTTACACATTAAACACCAAAATCATGTTACCAGTGTATACTTCCTGATACATCCAGTAGTGAAAAAGTGTTAAGAATACAAATCAAGGAAGAAGAAATTAAAATAATTGGATTTTTGTTTTGGACATCATTGTTTTATATTACCAAAGTTGGAGTTGAGAAACCTTGTACTTAAAATGAACTTTGAGGGGTCAGAGCCCCCCCACATTAGTATGGTCCCCATGAGCACCCCAGGAATGATCACTAAGCACATAGCTAGGAGGAAATCCTGAACGCTTTTGGTATGGCTACAAAACAAAACAAAAATGTATTCTTTGAGGTTAAAAACAAGCATCTCATTCAGATACATATTTGTAAAGGAAAGATACTAGGGGGAATCCTGGGTAGTCAGAAAAGATGCTTAGGATATTTGCATGTGTTTTTCCATTTATTCTTATTAATGTAAGTAGACACAATGGAATTTCCTTCAAACATGACTTTAAATGGCTTAAATGATTAAACAGGTGAGGTTGGTGGTAAGCAGAGATATTTTGATTTCTACTTAAAAAGTCTATTTCTAATTTAAGTATATTTCTGATAAACAAATAAATAAAATGCTTTAATGATCAAAGCATGCCATTAGTTACCAGGAAGAAATTTATCTTATGTGTGTAATAAACAATCAAGATGCTTTTTTTTTCTAATTTTGCAAACTATATTTTTATTTTCAAAATACTGACAGGTTAAAAATTTTGGGTATAAATTTCCATTGGTAGTATTTTTTGTTTTGTATTTCATTTGTTTATTGAAGTAAAAATGTTTCCAAAACAAAGTTAACTTCTCTTAGATGAATGTGTTTATCTTACAGCTTTAACTTGGGAAGGAGAGGAATTTGAAAAATGCAATATCATAAAAGAAACTGTCTCTTATCTCACTTTTTAATCAATATTTCAAAGACAAATTATGAACGTGCCCCTCAAAAATAAATTTGCTGCATTTAATTCCACCCAAAAAGCCAAGACACAGGTAGTAAATGGCATGATTAAAACTGCTGCTTGTGATTATTGTGTCTCTGATTACATGTAATCCTACATTAAGCAACCATGTTAAACGAATAAAAGTAAGAATTTCCTGATATCCTTTCCTCTGGTTTTATTGTGCTTGTAACTTCCTAATTAAAAAAAAATTTTAAATCTTTGACTCTTTTGTTCCCAACCCTTTTGAAACCACTTGAGTCTATTATGTAATATTAATTCAAAACAAATAAGCAAATACATTTTCTTGCTTATCTGGTACACTGGAGAATCCAACAAAATAGAACTGCAATTCCTGTTCTGTCCCAAGTCTGGACCTTCCATTAATAATAATAAGCCAAACTAATGTCCTCAGGCCTTCATTCTTCCCGTCTGGTGGCCCTCTGCTCCAGTTATGGCTTGTGCATGTCCTGTGGTGGATGTGTCATCTGAACCCGCACCAAATATAGTAGACCAATTAACTGAGCTAAGAATCCTATCAATAATTTTGGTTCAGAACTCTGGAAACAAAAAATCACACTCAGGTAGTAACTTTCAGGGTTGACTTTTAAATAACAAATAAATTTCTAGTTATTTTGTTCTCAAATAGAGTATCTACCTGAGAGGAGCAGAAAAAATTCACTAACTGATCACCAGTTAGAATGACTTACACTTGATTTTCAGGGGTGTTAGCAAATTGTTGATATTGACTCTGGATATTAAAGGATAAGACATTATATATCATGCAATAACTGAAATTCTTAACTAACTTGCTTTCTAATGATATAGACGTAGGAATAACTAAATGCAAATGCTTCAAGAGGAAACCTGAACAAAGTGTTTGGTTTGAAAAGGCAAGAATTGGATCTTCAAGTAGTGTTTCCTCTTGGAATGTGTGTTTATGTGTGTGTATGTGTGTGTGTGTGTGTGTGTGTGTGTACAGAATAGGGGTGGAGGGACGGATGATCTAGGTGTGGAGGATGGAGGAAATTATGTGCGGAGCTTTCAAATAGGGAAATTTCTCCTATTCTCTAACACTTATAAATGTTAAAACATTCCCAACATACCTTGGATACTTTCTTTTTTTTTTAAATCACTTCACAACCCATTTTAGTCTAAGAAAACGTATCTTTAGTTTAAAAGATTTTGACTTAGAAATCATTCATTTTCATCATTTCTAGAAACAAAATTCCCATTTTTATAACCATAACAATTTAAGCCCAAAGCACAAATTATTAGAGATGTGATACAATATAAATCTGTGCCACACCTGGGTCCCAAATGAGATGTAATATATGACTTGCTTATGTTTTATTTTTATATTTTTGCTCACTATGATCAACATATAAAAATGTTTGTAATTTAACTGGTGAAAGGGAAAAAAAGCTTCCCAGTGCATGGTAGTACTTAGATTAATGGGAAGGTTCTTGGAAACAGACTTTATAAGTTAAATAATGTAATAAAAGCATTTCCTCAAATCACATTTCTTTAAAAATAACCAGCTTTTCTCCCCTTATCAACATTGCTCTAATGAAACAACATTGAGTGTATGATAATAGTCAAGGGCTGCTTTACTTGCTTCTTAATCTCTTTATTTTATTGTAAGATATAGGGATAAAATTAGAAGTGAAGTGCAAGGCTGCAGAGATAGTACAGCAGGGAAAGTGTTTGCCTTGTGCACAGTCAACCCAGGTTCGATTCCCAGCATCCCATATGGTTCCCTTGAGTACTGCCAGGAATAATTCCTGAGTGCAGAGTAGGAGTAAATCCTGTGCATTGCCAGGTGTGACCCACCAAAAGAGGGGGTAAATTAGAACTAATGTGCCCCAAAGATCAGCTAACCTCTCTGCTTAAATGATAGATAAACAAGGCTCTATTCTATAGTTAGGATTCTTAAATTGCAATCAACAGAAGCATACTGAGCAGAAAAGGAATGGACAAAGGTTCTGATGTGTTTCATAGACTAGACGTAAAGAGAAAATGCAGAATCCAGATGCAGAAACAGGTGCAGCTATGGGAATGTATAAAGATCCAGTCACTAATACACTATAGTATTAATAAGTTCTGGGGCCAGAGCAATAGTACAGTGGATTTGTATACTGACAATAGGGGTTGGATCCACAGTGCCCATTTGGTCCCTGAAGCACACCAGGAGTGTTTCTTTAGCACAGAGACAGAAATGAATCCTGAATACCGCAGGGAGGTTCACTCAAAAACAAACAACATATAATTAATGATTTCTGATTCATTATTGTTGCGCTTTATAATTTCTTCTAAAATCGTTTATCCTGTGGGTCAAGTTGAAGTGAGTTGTTATGCCACTCAAATAGACAAACACAAGTAAATCTCCTTTCAAATCACACACACACACAACATTAAATGGCAATAATTCATAAAGAGACCTGCTTCGGTCCAGTCTTACATAGTTGTGCTTTTGGCCACACCCTTTACCATCTTTGGTCATCCAGTTTCTTGTCTGTGGAATTGACTCAGTAAATAGTACAAACTTCAACACTTTAAGTATGCATTTCAGAGTCTATTGCCTTGTGCTTTATCTGACTTTCACTAAAATAAGATAGGATTACACAGTTGCTTAATGCTTGCCCATCTCTATCTACAAGATTTGATGCATAAGAGACATTAATACATCTGCTAAAATGAGTGTGATAAAGAAATTGCCATTGATGCCTTAGAATTCAGAAACATCACAGTTTGTAAAATAACAGAAGAATTTTTTCATCAGATTCCCTCTTGGTAGCAATTATTATTGTTGAAAGCATAAAAATAATATAACCCTACATATTAAGAATGTTTAAATTTACCAAGTCAACATATCATTTTAAAAGTCCCTATCTGCTTTGTAATACTATACAGTATTAAAATACTGCTTTAAAATATCTTATTTCAGAATATGGAAATAAAGTGGGGGTGTCATCCACGTCTTCTGTCAGGTTAGTATTAGCATGGTTGGGGGAAAATGACCTTCAAATATTAAACTGCCTCAAAATAAACATCCTGTTTTTCTCTCTTTATCGCTCACCGAGATCTTTAGAATAAAAGTAGATCGTCTATATTGAGAAACTCTATATGTAATTTTTGTTTCTTTTTATTTCTCTGCCTTCTCCCCTGTTTTCTAGTTGTGAATATTATTTTTATGTCATCTCAAATACTATCTAGGAGACGACATGACTATAATTTACTAAGAAAGTGAATGAAAAATGCTTTCATTTACATGATTAACATTTAATTAACATTGTTAATTAACATTGATTTTTTAACTTTTTCCATTGAAGTATAACACTTAACATTGACCTTAACTTTTAACATAAAAGCTAAGTGTAAGAAAGCCCAGGGAAGTTGATGATTGATAACATGTATTATGATCTAGCTTCACGTGATCTGGGTGGAAGTTATGAAGTAATGTGCATTGTACCATATAAAACCCTAATGATGGTTAATGTTAGCTAATTAAGATGAACACTGAATAGAGCCAGCCTGGCTCATAGGGATATTAACATCCTATTAGAGTCTAACAAAATATTATTTCAGTCAAAACTATATATAGTGAATCATTTTCGATTCTCACTAAGAAACATACTTGAATCAAATTAGGCATTTAAACCATATCTAATCATTGATGCCAACTGAGATAATATCAAACACCTTTTTGAATTTAGTGTAGTAACATGTGGTTTTCGTTTCATTTTGTTCTAATAAATATCACACAAAGAGTTATGCCATACTTAGATATTATCACCTAAAAAATCATGAATGTTTATCAGACCCAGTTTTTATAATATCATATAACTTTTCCACTATTTATTCTGAATTTTTGCAAATATATTTATGTCATTCATACGAGTAATTTCTACTGGCTATTAAAAATGTCTAACTTTTATATATATAAGAAAAAAAGTCATTAATTTTCTTTTTTGTAGTTCTTTTCTGTACATACCTTTGGGATGTATTTACCTGGTGATATGAGCAAACAATTTGCCTCTCTGGACTGAAGTTTCCTTGTACTTGAGATGAAAAAACTGAGCCATAAGATCCTGATGCTTATAGATCCTAAAGCATTTCATTTCCATAAGATTAACTCACTGAGTAAAACCTTTAATATCTAAAATCATGGCAGTAGGCAATGTAAATGTAACCATGAAGTTAGAAGCTGCCTGATGAAAGAGGAGAAATGATGCCTAGAGTTGAGTTATTTAATAGATTTCTCAGCAAGAATGGTGCCTTCGTAAAGTAACAATCACTGTTTACAGTGAAGTAGTTTTCAAGTGAAACCAAAAGCCTATTTGTCAAAAAAGTTTAGCTTGTTTTTAGGGAAAATACTTAGTAATGTATGACACAATATCTCTGTACTTCCCTATGCATCTCCCATCCAGTTATATCCCTTGCACAATTTCTAAGACATGATATCGATATTAAAGAAAAGAAAGATCTGTAATAGAATCAAACAAAGTATGTGTGGAATGTAATGTAATAAATATTAATTGACTAAAACCATCCTTTTTTCTTTACAAATTTTAGTTAGGCACTGGTTTTGTTATAATAGCTTCATGCATAATTATCCAACTCCGCTTCGACCACCAATATCAGGATCCGTCCACCCACTAGCAAACCAACTTGACAGACTCTTTTAAAAACTTTAAATTTTGTGGCTGTAGGGATAGTACATTGGGTAGGAAGTTTGCATTGCATGCAGCCAACTGAGATTTGATCAGTGGCATCCCATACGGGCCCCTGAGCACTGCCATCACTAATTCCTGAGTATTGAATCAGGAATAATCCCTGAGTATTGCCAGTGTGACCCAAAAAGCCAAAAAATAATATAATAATAATTTTTATAGTTTGGGTGACATGCTTGCAATAGCATTGATGCTTATGATTTTGATTTTACAATCACCTCACCATCACTAGCGTGCCCCAGACACTTCGGCCAATATCCTTCTGTTACATACAGTCCACCTCATTATTTTTCTCCCATCCATTACCCCTTACTTGGCATTTCAATACTATAATCCATGGTCAAGTGTTTGCTGTAATTTGTTATTTTCCATTCTCTTGCTTTGTTTCTCTATATACCACAAGTGAATGAAATCATTCAGTTTTGTCTCTTACTTCCTTAACATGATACCCTCCTGTTCCATCCAAGTTTCAGTGAACTGCGTGTCTTCATCTTCTCTCATAGTCGCGTAGTATTCTATTGTTTATATATGCCATGACTTGTTTATCTACTCCTTTGTGCTGGGCATTTGGGTTGTTTCCATATCATGACTTTTGCACTAAGTGTTGTAATGAGCATAGGTGTGCACATATATCTTTGAATTAGTGCTTTTATGTATGAGGAGAGCTGAAAGCAAGTGCAGATCTCCATATTGTTTAGTCATAGAGGTTAAACCAGACAGTCTCCTTATTAGCAGTGAATGTGGGCTCCTTCCTACCCACATTTCACCAATTAAGATTATTTCTATTCTTATATGTATGCCATTGTCCCTGCATGGCTGATACCCTTACTTCAACATGAGGCCCTGGCATTCAAAGCACTTTCTTCTGTGGATTGGAAGCTTTCAGGGCATAGGATGAGGAATGCTGGTTTTCTGATACATTCCCACTATCCTGATCACCCAACTGCACCATGTGTGGCACAACAAAAATGCAGGAACAGACGCATATTTTTATGGTCACTGCTCTCTACCCACTGTACCCAGTACAGAGAGAGTTTTTCCATTAGGAACTCAATTACATGCTGAATGCATACAAATAAATACACATACTGTTTCATGTGAAGTAATTGGTGGTTTATTTTATTTTTAAATAATATATATACAAATTCTGCTGAATAGAAATAAAATGTTTGTAATGATGCCATTATCGTAATAGATAAATATAGTTTTATGGAGATGCCCTATTTTCTAAAACCTCTAAAAGAGGTGCTCTATAGGAGGATATCACATTCCTTTCTAATTTTATTGCTGTTTCCTGAGAAGTTATGGAGGAAGAAAGTCATTCAAGTGAAATGCTCATTACATTATCTTAAAATTTCAAGAAGAAATGTAAAACGTAAGAACCACCTGCTTTTATGGAAGGAGAGGAACTATTGTTTCACCAGTTATGATTCTTGAGTGCAGTAGGGAGAAGCTGCTGGGAGAGGTGATAGGAGGGTGGGAGCTATTCATTTATTTTAAGACATTTTCATCTATTTGAAATATTTTCTTAAATGAAAGCATGTTATTTTTTGTAATCCTTGTGAATGAAGTCTTTTAAAGCTGAATTTTAAAACAACAAAAACAAAAAAAAACATTTTCAAGAAAATAAGCAATAAAATAAAATCCTCAGTATAATTCAATATTCAAATGCATTATACATTGCACATATTATGTGTGTGAAAAAATAGAAAAAAGACTACATATATATATTCTAGAATATTAACAGTGGTCACAATAGTCACTCAAAGTGAGTGATGTCATTCCAAATGTCTTTGTTTTTTGTGTTCCCGCCTCCCCCTCCTTTGTATGCTTTTCTGCCTTTTTGTTTTACACAGTGGACAGTGAAATGTTACTTTCCTGATAGGAATGATAGGAAGAAAAGAGTTTCCAGCTGTATTTTGACATACCCTTTGTTTTAATTTCCACAGTATTGCTGCGTCTTTTTAAGGGGAGTCTTCTGGCCTGCATGTCTTTATAAGATCTGCCATCTACCAGTTTACCTGAGGGCGGCACCCAGCTCTATATGTTTGTTTTTCTCCTCTCTTGTACATTCTGGCCTTCCTACTGCTCACATCCTGGGGTGGCTCACGTTGGAGTGACTGACAGTGAATCAAAATTAAAAACACCAGTTGGCATTAAAGGTCATTGCTTTATTAGAATTATTCATTCAAATACAATTAACTTACCCCTGCTCTGGGGAAAAAGAAGAGTTTGCGCCAGGGAGAAGGAGGGATCTAAAGGGGTTCTCCATTTATAGCTTTTCTCCCATTTACATTTTCTCCCCAACAACTTTATTGACGTGACAGGCAGATTGAAACAAAGGAAGGGCAGAGAGACGTGGTGTCTCCTTTGATATAAATGAGTTAGGGTTAACTTGCTTATTTTGAATATAGAATACAGTTGAGGGCTAGTGGATTCCTTAGAAAACTATGCTCAGTAGTGACCCACATGACACAGTGAGTAATTTTGTTACCTTTTTCCATCTTAGTAGAATGCAGGCATACTAAGAAACCAACTCTAGCCGCTTTTAAAGTCCTTTTTAGTACCTAATTAAAAGGGGTCTAACCTTTTGAATTATGACTACCTTTAAGGTACTAACTAATTAAAACCTATGGACATTACCATAGGAATGCATTTTCTATGCACTTAAAGCAGCAAATTCATGAGTTTTCTATCAAAGTTCTCTGAAGAAAACTGGTTACAGATTAAGAATACTCATCCTTACTACGCATTCATTAATTTAATCATTTTTATTTTTTGGTTTCTGACTATAGCTGGCAATGCTCAAGTGTTACTCCTGGTTCTTCTCTCAAAACTACTCCTGACAGTGTTGGGTGGAATATAAGGCATGCTGAGGACTACACCTGGGTTGGCTGCATGCAAGTTAGCTGCCTACTAACTGTATTATTTTCCCAACCCCATATTCATTTATCTTTAGAGTCAGACAACCTGAGTTTCATGTTCTGATAAGACTGGGTTAACTGGGAACATGTCATTTTATTTGAAAGAGAATAAAATTAGTGTCTATACACTTCTCTGAAGAAGATAGCCAACTGGCTCATAAAACAGTGCTCATCGTCACTTACTATCAGGATATCAGAATCAAGGAAATAAGTAGATATAATTTCACATCAATGAGAATGGCACTTATTAAAAAACCTGGAAACAAATCTGTGTTAGTGAGGATGTGATGAGAAAGAAAGAACTCGCATCCCTGCTGGTAGGAATGTGGCCTGATTTTACCCCTATAGAAAACTGTCTGGAGACTTCTCAGAAAAGTACGAATTGAACTGCCATAGAATCCAGCAATTCTACTTCTGGTAACCTATCCTAAGAATACAAAAGTAGTCATTTGAAAGAACATATTGATACCATTATTTACTGCATCACTTAGCGCGATAACTAGGCTATGGAATCAACCTAGGTGTCCAAATACAGTTAAGTGGATTATGACGGTGTGTTACATATAAATATTGTCATGCTATGCATCTGTAAGAAACAGTGAGATTTTGCAATTTATTGTAGTTTGAAAAGAAATGGATGTTTTCATGTAAAGAGAAGTAAGTCAAAAGAAGGAAAAACACAAATATCACCTGTCTATGATACATAGAAAAATAAAAACAAAATGCAAGGTATTAAAGGAGGTATACCTAGATCACTCTGACCCTAGAATATGGGAAGGCAAGAAATTGGGCTTGGAGGGAAAGACAGACTGGAAGTAATAGTGGCAGGAGTCAGGGCTTTTAGGCACATTGTGGTATAGAGGTATGGTATAGCTGTGCACCTAATTCACAGGATGAACAACATTGAAAGCCCAAGATACAAACTGTAACAACCAAACTTTAAAATGTGGTTTCCACAGGACTGTTTTATGAACAGAAGCTTGCCACATGTGGAAGGGCAGGTGGGGTTCAGTTATGGAGGAGAAAGAACCACTATGACAATATGTTGGAGGACATGTTTAGCTAATCTGGGAGTTTTGTTGTTTTGCTCACTCCCAGCTTAATCTTATTTAAGCCAATGTTCATTCTAATGAGCCTAAATGCTAGTGATTTGGGCTTAACAACCTTAGAGAAATGTGTAAAATAGTACCACTGTCTTCCCATTTATCATCAATTTGCTCGGCGAATCGATGATGAACAGGAAGACAGACCATGATTCTATGAGTGGTTTTACTTTATAAACATTCTGTTAATGGTATATTTAATATATGTAGCCGTTCTATATGTGTCACACATCAATTTAAAAAAATTAGTTGAAAATATTTCAGTAGCAAGGGGCCCAGAGCCTGCATATGCTCCGCTTGGACAACTTCCTCCCTTCCAACCTCCTTACAAATGTCTCCTGACCCCCCCCCAAGCAGAGGCGCGTGACCCTCTGCATCAGTGAACCAAACCAGCCCACAGTCTAAAAACCCAGAAATATCCAGAAAGGGGGCCAAAAGGCCCAGAGCCCACAGACCCTCCACCAGAACAACTACCTCCCTCCGAGCAACCCCTGCAATTGTCTTCAAGTCAGGTCTTGTCTTCAAGACCCTCTGTGCTGATGCTGATGAACCCACCTAGTTCAAAGCCTAACAGCACAGGAACATCCACAAAGGGGGAAAACTCATCTCACATCCCAAAATTCGAACTTGCGTGCACCCGTTAAGGTACTTAGTGTTGATCTTACATGAGGTACCTGTGATCATACATCCCTACATTCCTTGGATCCCACACAAAACACAACAAACAACCCAGGCACCTACTAACTATCTAGCCACCCAAGAACACTCAACTTGCAAGCTGCAAAAGTCATAATGGTGAAACAACGCAGACTTCATCAAGCTCAGTTGGTTAAGTTGCTAGGACAGATGAGCCAAGCAATAAAGACGAGTTATATAACCACTGTATCACTGTATCACTGTCTTCCCCTTCATCATCGAGTCGGGCTGTGATAGGCTGGTCTGTCTGACATGAGAGACACTCCCCTTATATACACCAAAGTAATCCAACCTGGAGGGTCATGTCAACAAAGAACCCTAAACAGAGTGTAGAAGAGCAGTGCCACACCCTGTTGCAGGTATAAACAAAGGTTATGCCAAGGACTAATCCCGAGATTATCTCTTATGTAAAACACTGGAGAGAGAGAGGGGCTGATATAAAGTAATACATCTTAATTACATGAGCTTCATGTAATCTAGATGGTACCCACAAGGTCCTTATTATTGTTATCTGCACCAGGGTGATTCTGAGTATCTTGTTCTCATGTACTGAAAGGGTCATACTCGCCTGCTTAGAGCAAACTAGTATGATCCTTCTTATAGTCTTCCTATAGTCTCAACGTAGCCAGGGTGGTAGTCTCCTGGTAAATTTTAACTGTCCCACGCTGGGTGCAGTGGGTATAAAGAGGAGCTGTGCCCAATCTAGAAAACATAGAAGTCTTAGTAGATGTATAAGTCAGAAGTTATTCAATCAAGGTGACTTCTATAACTGCCACACCCTCTAGCAGTGTTTACATAACAATATAGTTGAAAATTATCACTCTGTACAAGAACAGAGTGCTTAAAGTAGGTAAAGGGATATACATGATAACCTGTCAGTACCTGTATTGCAAACAATAAGATAGAAAGAAGGAGAAGGAGAAGAAGGAAGAAGGAGGAAGGCGAAGAAGATAATGAAGGAAAAAGAAGGAAGAGGAGGAGGAAGAGGAGAAGCAAGGAGAAGAAGAAGGAGAAGGAGAAGGAGAAGAAGAAGAAGAAGAAGAAGAAGAAGAAGAAGAAGAGAAGAAGAAGAAGAGAAGAAGAAGAAGAAGAGAGAAGAAGAAGAAGAAGAAGAAGAAGAAGAAGAAGAAGAAGAAGGATGAGGAGGAGGAGGAGAAGGAGGAGAAGGAGGAGAAGGAGAAGAAGGAAGAGAAGGAGGAGAAGGAGGAGAAGGAGGAGGAGAAGTAGAAAGAGAAGGAGAAGAAGGAGAAGGAGAAGAGGAAAAATGAGAAGAGGAAGAGAAAGAAGAGGAAGAAGAGGAAGAATACCTGCCCGATGCAGGCTGGGAATGGGGATGCTGGCGAGAGGGAAACTGGGTTATTGGCCTGAGAATGAACACTGGTGAAAGGATGAGTATTGGAACATTCTATGAAACCCAATCGTGAACAACTTAGTAACTATCTCACAGGAATTCAATAATAATTATATCAAATTTAAAAAAAATCAAACTGGAAAAATAAAATGTACCTCTCAATGATGCAGGCTAGATTATGACAGGGAACCTAGGGACACTGGTAGAGAGACGTTAATTGGGATTGGTGTTGGAGCACTGTGTGCTCGAATTTGAACTATAAATAAAATTGTTAATCATCCTGCCTGAATAATAAAAGCAAACTTTTTAAAGTGTCTATCAAGTCATTTTTAGGAGTTGAATTTGAGGGAATTTATAACACACTTGGCTGTATCCATCAAATAAATGAATGTTTTAATTAATATTAAATGCTATTATTTATTACCTATATTTTGACAGTTGTACTACAAGTTGAAAAGATAAAGGGTTACTCTTCAGTAGCTTAGAATCTTTTCAAGGGAAACCACAAAGAATGCAACACAGGACAGCATGAAATGTAGAAGCAGAAATTTTAATAGGTGTAGGGAGGGACCGGTTTGGGTGGGATGATGAGTGACCATAAATGAGCACTAAGACTTGGTGTGATGGAAATGTTTTCAAATTCAATCATGGTGATGAATGCATGCTCCATAAATTTAACTAAAATCATTGAATTGTGCATTTTTAATTGGTGAATTTTAGATGTGACATAAAAATACCTCAATAAATCTGTTAAAATATAGAAGCAACATGATAATTGCAAAATGTCAATATGAGCTAAGATATGTGGTTGCTACAGAGTAAAGAGTGATTTAAGGTACAAAGTAAAGTTCTGCCGAGGAACAGAGACTGAATTGAGTCCCAAAAGGTAAACATTGTTTGACAGGGCAAATAGGTTACACATTCCAAGCAGACAGAATAAGAATCATGTCCCTGGAGCAAGTAGAATCAAAGTAAGATGCTGGATCAAAATTAATGTATTAACTATCTTTGCTTCCAAAATATGGCCTCAAAAAATGACCTTGTAAATCTGCATTCCAATTGTCCCAAATTGAAAAAGAGAAAGTAGAGATTAGAAGAGAGATAGTTTAAGGATTTTGACCATATCCCACTAAAAGAATTTATAAAACAAAAACATACATGAAAGCAAGCAAAAGTCACCTTCTACTCATGTGAGCCCACTAGGATTTCTACTGTGTGTCTTTGTGAAGTAGAGAAACTGAAACTACCCCGAAACTTAGTGCTCAAACTCAAGTAATAACTCCACCGTGTGGTAATTTTAGTTCATGAAAACCAGGTCTTCATCATACTCATTAACTTCTTGGTAGGTTGCATAAGTAATTGTAACAAGCTGCATAAGGAATAGACGGTTGTTAAATGTACATGACATTTGTCTAAAAGAATTAAAAAATAAATATCATCCCAAGCATGCCTTGGATTCTATCATGCAAATTATTGACTAGAAAAGTCAGTTAATTGGCAATAAGAACGTTGGAGAAGTCTATGGCCCCCAGATCCCACATCTCTCAGAACTGTACCAGGACAGCTAATGCCCCTGAACACAAACAGTTCTCTCCTAAGCCACCAAAGTTAGCAAAATATAATCTTCAAATAGAATAGGACTTGATATAGAGTCAGTCTGATTACACAAACCAAGAAGGTAGGAAAACAGGCCAAATATGGTGTGTAAAATAGTGTCAGCAAACCTCCTTCATGAATAAAGCCTGACTTTGGGTGTTCGATTTATAGCTACAGTGCCAAAGATTCGGTTATCAAGATAGTATTCCTACTTAAAAAAAAGAAAGAAAGAAAGAAAGAAACAGGGGCTGGAGTGATAACCCAGCAGTAGGGCATTACCTTGCATGTGGCCGGCCCTTGCCGGTCCGGGTTTGATCCCCAGCATCCCATATGGTCCGGAGCACCGCCAGGAGTAATTCCTGAGTGCAGAGCCAGGAGAAACCCCTGAGCATTGCCGGGGTGTGACCCCCAAAAATAAATAAAAAAGGAACAATGTACTAATAATTGTTGGAAGTGATAATACCAGCCTAGAACTGAGCTTTGAATGTAAGCAAAGGGATGTACATGATAATCTCTAAATGTATGTATTGCGAGCCACAATGTGTAAGAGAAGGAAGAAAGAGAGAGGGGAGGAGGAGAGGGGGAGAGAGGGGGATAAAGAGAGGGAGAGAGGAGACGGAGAGAGAGAGAGAGAGAGAGAGAGAGAGAGAGAGAGAGGCAATGTGCTGCCATAGTCGCAGGCTGGGGGATGGGGAGGGAATCAGGGGACATTGGTGGTGGGAAATGGGCACTGGTGGAGGGATGCGTGCTGGAACACTGTATGACTGAAACCCAAACATGAACATCTTTGTAATTGTATATCTCAGGGTGATATAATAATTTTTAAAAAATTTTTTCATGGTTTGGACTAAACACTACAAATTCATGCAATTCCTGGAGCTAAAAGTAACCCCAATTGTTCTGAACACTCAAAAACTAAAATTTACTCTTGGTTCTACATATAGCTGGTAAGTAATGTTTACTCACACGTAATCCAACTTTTCATTGGAAATTTAAAATAAGATTTTCAAGAGTTTTTTATTTGTTTTTGTTTTGGCAAGCCCCCCTGTCCCCCTCGCAGCATCAAAAAAAAAAAAAAATCAGAGGAAAATTTGCCAAAGAAATAGACTTCATATGTAATTACAAATAATCAGAGGCAGTATGGGTTTTACTTTCTTTCAGAATGAAGTACTGCAGTCAGGTCAAGAGTGGTGTCAAATAAACAACTTTACTGTTGTGGATTTTTTAAGGCCGAGGCTCCAGATAAAACAAATGCCTCTTGCACACAATATTCCCTGTGATCACATGTCATGATTGATGACAAGTCAAAACACACTCTGTTTACTCAGCTTTCATGTGACCATGGTGGTCAGGGTTTTGTGTGGTTCTGAATGTTATTAGATAAATAAGGTCCAAAATATTGTAAAGGTAGAGTCTGTTTTCCAAACAATGGAATGTTATCTTTCCATACCTTTAGGGGGTCAACTTTAAAAGAGGAAACTCACAATCAGTTTGTCTATTTAAGAGGCTTCAGTTTCTTCTTTTAGGGCTCTTTAGAGTGATTACTAATCTCTTCCCACTTCATTTTATGTGATCTAAGAGGTGGTTTCACAGTTTTATCACTATTTACATTTTGGGCTGAATAATCTTTTGTTGTGGAGCCGTCCAGGGCACAAAGAGAGGTTTAGTAGAATCTGTGTCCTCTACAGACTCAGTGCCAGTAACCACCTCTAAATCCTGACGTCCAAAAGTGACTCCAGACGTTGAGGGGAAAGCCAACTGCCTTTGTGAGTCTGTGGTCTAGTGTTGTGAATGCACTAATAAGAAATGAAAACTTCAGTGCCAAATAAAAACAACCGCCCAGAACAACATCAGATAAAATGTTATAAAGCTACACCAGCAACTTAGACACCACTAAGTGGTGTTTTTTTTAAAGCAGTTTGAGCTAGTACATGGATCTGTGTGTGTGTGGGGGGGGGGGAAGGGGGCAGAGGGGGTGGTAATGGTATTGTCCAAAAAATTAAATTCCACTATAATTTTCTCTATTTCTGTACAGTCCTATAGTATAGTGGTAAAAAAAAAAAAATATAAAGTCTTTATTTTTTTTCTTCCAGGAAATACTGTACCAACTCAAATGTGAGAACCCAAGTGAGGTCTTTTTTTTTCTGCTGACTAGAACTTTCCCCCTGAGAAATTTCAGCATTTCCTTATAGCACAATAGTTTATACTTAGCCTTTCCTTAAGCATATTTTGAAAAATTCCTCACATATTCATCTTCACTGGAGCTTCTGGTGTTATAATGAGGCATTTGTTATAAACATTAGTGACCATAATCGGATTTTAGTTGGAAACCTTATATCGGCAAACTTATGTAGGAAAGAGTAGAACTGCAGACAGTGTTACTGGAGAAAAAGTTAATACAATTTAAATAAAAAGGGTTATGGCTAATTTCAACTCATTTAGTGAATTGTAATTATATGATTACCTATAGAACCTCCATTGTATGGTATTTGAAAGATCAAAGTTAGTGAAAAGTCAGCATGTAATTAGTTTCTTGCTTTGGAGCATTAGGTAGAATTACTGCAAAGAGGCAAAACTATCATTTTATAGAGACCCTTAGGAGATTTATAATGATGGTAGACAAATATATGCATACAATATCAGTTGGTGTGCTAAAATTTAATTTTCGTGAGGAAATGTGGTTGAAGATGATCACAATACATGGGGATGTTCTTATTTTAATATTGGTGGCTGTTATTATTAGAGAATCATATCAAAAGATATGTCACCAGGGAGAAAATATCATTTATAAATCACTAATGAGTAGCAAACAGTGTTTAGCTTGGAGGTATAAGGCATCCCTTCACAATGTGCATTTATGATCAAACACAAAAGATCAAGTGCAGAAAGAATAGTAGATCTATATTTTATCTCATTCTGCTAAGGAATATTTTTCTGTAGAGTTTCATCACCTATATTGCATTTACTTCTCATGAGAAAGAATCTGTAATTAGTGGAAATAGATTCTGTCATTTCTAATTTAGAATTTAGCCATTAAGATAATACATAATTGTGCAGATTAAGTGTTGTTTAAAATTTATTTCTATCCTCAAAGTCATAATAAAAAGCTGTGCAGCTATCTGGTAAGATTCACCAGGAAATCTCAAGGTTGACAGTAGATTTTGCGGGGACCTTTGTTGAGATATTTTTATTATCAATATAAGGTGAATTTAAGTGGTTCTCAGAATCTAGAGTACAGACCCTTAGGCCTTTTAATGGCCATTGTCCAGTAAATGTAAGGACATTTAAAGTTATTTTCTAAGAAACTAAAAGTTTCTTAGTCATGATCTCAAGCAGATCGAGTATCCTGACAATTTCTGAGTGATAGTTGAGCTGTTTTCAGAGAAATACTAAGATGATCATAAGTGCTTTATTCTTATTTTTTATTTTTTTTAATTCTTTGTTATACCACCGTGATACATAAATTAAAAAAGGTGTTCATAATTGGTTCTTGGTAATACAGTATTCCAGCACCCATCCCTCTACCAGTGCCCCATTTCCACCACCAATGTACCCCACCCCCTCCCACCCACCCCCAGGCTGCCTCAATAGCAGGTAGCCCCATTTCCCTCTCTTTCTCTCTCTGTCTCTGCATCTCTTTCCCTCTTCTTTTTACACATTGTGGCTAGCCCTGCAGATATTTAGAGTTTATCCCTTAGAGTCTCTTGGTGTATATTCAATGGTGAGTTTTAATCTGCCATTACCATTTCCCACACTTAGTAAAACACTGGAACCTATTTATATCCTATTAATGAATGCAGTCATTCTATATCTGTCCTTTTCCTTCTGACTAATTCACTCAGCATGATAGTCTCCATGTCCATCCATTTGCAGGTAAATTTCATAGTTTCGTCTTTTTCTGACTGCTGCATAGCATTCCATAGTGTAGATGAACCACAGTTTTTCTTTAGCCAGAAACCACAGTTTCTGTTCTCAGGCATTTAGGTTGTTTCCAGATTCTAGCTATTGTGAATAGTGCAGAGATGAATAAAGAAGTACAGATAGTGTTTCTGCTATGTGTTTTTCGGTCTCTAGGGTATATTCCCAGGAGTGCTATTGCTGGATCAAATGGGAGCTCAATATCTAGTTTTTGGAGGAATGCCCATATTGTTTTCCAAAGGGCTGGACCAGCCGGCACTCCCACCAACAGTGGATCAGAGTCCCTTTTTCCCCACATCCACGCCAGCACCGGTTGTTCTTGCTGTTTTGGATGTGTGCCAGTCTCTGTGGTGTGAGATGGTATCTCACTGGTGTTTTGATTTGCATCTCCCTGATGATTAAAGATGAAGAGCACTTTTTCATATGCCTTTTGGCCATTCGAATTTCTTCTTTTTGGGAAGCTTCTTTTCATTTCTTCTCCCCCATTTTTGGATGGGGTTGGCTGTTTTTTCTTGTGAAGTGCTACCAGTGCCTGATATATCCTGGATATTAACCCCTTGTCAGATGGGTATTGGGTGAATATCCTTTCCCCTCTGTGGATTGTCTTTGTACATTGGTCACCGTTTCTTTAGAGGTGCAGAAGCTTTTCAATTTTATATAATCCCATTTGTTTATCTTTGCTTCCTTTTGCTTGGTCAGTGGTGTGCCGTCTTTAAAGATACTTTTAGTTTCGAGGTGTGTGTGTGATTCTTGAGTCTCCGTAGACCCCAAGCTACCCCAGGGAAGAGCGGAAACTCCATCAACGGCAAGCAAGGTAAACTGCCTTGGTTTCACCTCGGACCCCTTGGGCCCTGCACTTCCGGGAACATCACAAAACTCAAAACCGCGTGGACGCTAGTGAGTCTGCATGACCCTCTTACTACCTACCTTGCATGAGGTACCAGTGAACCTTGGTTCCTACATCCTTGCCACCCACCCAAACTCTGCAAACAGACCAGACACCTACTAACTGTACTATTTAGTCACCCAAGAACTCACATTTGCAACCTACAATAGTCATAATGGTAAAGCAACGCAAAATTCCATTAAGCTCTGTGAGTGAAGTCACTGGTCCAGATGAGTCTAGGAATACCAATGAGTTGTATAACCTCTTTGAAAAAGAATTTTGGAAAGAACTGTTAAGGATTCGAAAAGGAATTCAAAGAAGCAATGGAATGCAAAATCAATAAAATACAAGAGGACATGAGAGAAGAAGTGAGAAAAATGCAAAGGGAAATGACATATATTAAAAATGAGGTAAATGAAATGAAAAACACAGTGGAAGGCCATCATAGCAGAATAATAGCTACTGAAGAAAGAATTAGTGATCTCGAAGACGAGTTCCAAAGATTCTCTACACAACACCAGAAGATAGAAAAAAAGGCTCACAATTACCTAACAGACAACAAAGAGATAATCGGGATGAAGCCAGAAGAAACAACATACAAATCATTGGGGTCCCAGAAGGGCAAGAAGAAAACCCTGATGAAGAAGAAACTGTCAAAGCCATAATTGCTGAAAAGTTCCCGGAACTAAAGAATACTTGCCTCAAGATCCAAGAGGCCCGTAGGATACCAGCTAAAAGAAACCCCAACAAGAATACTCCAAGACACATCTTAATAAAAATGACAAAAACTATAGATAGGGATAGAATACTGAAAGCAGCAAGATCAAAAGAAGGAAATCACATACAAAGGAACATCTCTAAGATTTACAGCAGACTTCTCTGATGAAACACTCCGAGCCCGAAAACAAGGTGGGATATTGTGGAAAGGCTCAATGAACTGCAGGCTTCACCAAGAATTCTTTATCCGGCCAGGCTCACATTCAGATATGAAGGAAAGATACACAACTTCATGGATAAGCAACAGCTCAGGAACTTCATGCTCTCAAAACCAACTTTAAAAGAAGGACTGAAGGGTCTACTGTAATGCGACCAAACCCATAAGCACAACAAACACAAAAAAGAAAGATGGCACAAAATCCAATGACAATAATCTCTCTCAATGTCAATGGTCTAAATGCACCAATTAAGAGACACAGAGTGACAAAATGGATTAAACAATTGAACCCAACATTCTGCTGTCTACAAGAAACACATCTGAATAATCAGAACAAACAGAGACTCAGAGTCAAAGGTTGGAAGACCATTCTCCATGCAAACAACTCCAGAAAGGCTGGTGTGGCCATATTAGAATCAGATAATATAGACTTCAGGCTGAAAAAGGTTAGAAGGGACAACAAAGGCCACTTCTTATTAATTAAGGGTATGTACACCAGGAAGAAATTACACTACTAAACATATATGCACCCAATGAGGGGTCAGAAAAATACATAAAACAACTGCTAAGAGACCTCAAAGAAGACATTAACAGTAGCACAATAATAGTTGGAGACTTCAACACTGCTCTATCAACGATGGATAGATCAACAAGACTGAAACTCACCAAGGAAATATTGGCCCTGAAGGAAGAAATGCAAGAAAGAGAGCTAGTAGATATATACAGGGCTTTTCATGCCAAAAAAACTGAATACATATTTTTCTCTAGTGCACATGGAACATTCTCCAAGATAGACCATATGCTGAGCCACAAAGATACCGTCAATAAAATTAAAAAGATAGAAATTGTGTCAGCTATCTTTTCAGACCATGATGCACTGAAAATGGAAGTTAACCGTACACAAAAACAGGGAGTCAAACCAAACACCTGGAAACTGAACAGCTCACTCCTGAGAAACAAATGGGTCATGGAAGAAATAAAACAGGAAATCCAAATATTTCTGGAAACAAATGAAAATGAAGACACCAATTATAAGAACTTGTGGGACAGGGCAAAAGCCGTGTTAAGAGGGAGTTTATAGCTCTGTAAGCATTCATCAGGAAACAAGAAAGGGCCCACATAAATAACCTGACTACACAGCTGGAGACATTAGAGAAAGACCAACAAAAGGAGCCCAACTCAGGCAGAAAAAAGGAAATAATAAAACTTAGAGAGGAAATCAATGAGTTGGAAACCAAAAAAAACAATCCAAAAGATTAATGAAACCAAGAGCTGTTTTTTGAAAAAATAAACAAGATTGACAAACCATTGGCAAGACTTGTAAGTACAGGGAAAGAGAAAACCCAAATAAACAGAATCAGAAATAAAAAGGGTGACATCACAACAGAAACCACAGAAATCCAAAAGATCATCAGAGATTATTTTGAGAGCATGTATGCCGTGAAACTTGAGAATCTAGAAGAAATGGATCAATTCCTGAAGTCCTATAACCTCCCACGGCTGAAACAAGAAGACCTCCAATACCTGAATAAGCCTATCACCATCGAGGAAATAGAAACAATAATTAAAAGTCTGCCCAAACACAAAAGCCCAGGTCCAGACGGATTCCCTAGTGAACTCTACCAAACCTTTAAGGAGGACCTACTGCCAGTCCTTTTCAAGCTCTTCCAGGAAATAGAAGAAACAGAAACACTCCCAAACAGCTTCTACGAGGCACATATCACCCCTGATACCCAAAGCAGGGAGAGACAACACAAAGAAAGAAAACTAAAGACCAATATCCCTGATGAACACAGATGCTAAGATCTTCAACAAAATACTAGCAAACAGAATGCAAAGTATCATCAAGAAGATTATACATCATGACCAAGTAGGATTCATCCCGGGAATGCAAGGATGGTTCAACATTCGCAAGTCAATCAACATAATACATCATATCAATAAAAGAAAAAATAAAAAACCATATGATCCTTTCAATAGACGCAGAAAAAGCATTTGACAAGATCCAGCACCCGTTCATGATTAAAACCCTCCAGAAAATGGGAATTGAAGGGACTTTCATCAAGATAATTACAGCCATCTACCAAAAGCCCACAGCGAGCATCATTCTCAATGGGGAAAAGTTGAAAGCCTTCCCCATGAGATCAGGGACAAGACAAGGTTGTCCACTCTCACCTCTTCTATTCAATATAGTACTGGAAGTACTTGCCATAGCAATAAGAGAAGAAAAAGGACATCAAGGGCATCCAGATAGGCAAGGAAAAAGTCAAGCTATCATTATTTGCAGTTGACATGATATTATACCTAGAGAACCCTAAACTCTCTACCAAAGAACTCCCAGAAACAATAGACGCATATAGTAGAGTGGCAGGTTACAAAATCAACACCCAAAAAGTCAGTGGCTTTCCTATATACAAATAACGAAAGAGAAGAAAGGGATATTAAGGAAACTATTCCATTCACAATTGTGCCACAGAAAATCAAATACCTAGGAATCAACTTACCCAAGGATGTAAAGGACCTGTACAAAGAAAACTACAAGACATTGCTCCAAGAGATAAAAGAGGACACAAGGAAATGGAAACACATTCCCTGTTCATGGATGGGGAGAATCAACATTATCAAAATGGTAATACTCCCTAGAGCTCTGTACAGATTCAATGCAGTCCCTATGAGGATACCGATGACATTCTTCAAAGAAATTGACCAAACGCTCCTGAAATTTGTATGGAACAATAAACCCCCCAAGGATAGCTAAAGCAATCCTCAGGAAAAAGAAGATGGGAGGCATCACCTTTCCCAACTTCAAACTACTACAAGGCAGTAGTAATTAAAACAGCATGGTATTGGAATAAAAACAGACCTGTGGACCTATGGAATAGAATTGAGTATCCTGACACCCAACCTCAAACACATGATCATTTAATCTTTGATAAAGGTGCAATGAGTCTAAAATGGAGTAAGGAAAGCCACTTCAACAAGTGGTGTTGGGAAAACTGGGCAGCGACATGTAAAAAAATGAATTTGGACCTTTGTCTAACACCATGCACAAAAAATCAGATCAAAATGGATTAAAGATCTCAATATCAGACTTGAATCCATAAAGTACATTGAAGAAAATATAGGAAAAACCCTCCACAACATTGAAGCTAAAGGCATCTTCAAAGGTGAAACATCACTAACAAAGCAACTAGAAGAAAAGATAAACATATGGGACTACATGAAACTAAAAAGCTTCTGCACCTCCAAAGAAACAGTGACTAAGATACAAAAAGCAGTCCACAAACTGGGAAAGAATATTCACCCAATACCCATCTGATAAGGGGTTAATATCCAGGATATGTCAGGCACTGGTGGAACTTTACAAGAAGAAAAAAAACAACCCCATCAAAAAATAGGGAGAAGAAATGAACAGAAACTTCAGCAAGGAAGAAATTCGAATGGCCAAAAAAACATATGAAAAAATGCTCATCATCACTAATCATCAGAGAGATGCAAATCAAAACAACAATGAGATACCACTTTACACCACAGAGACTGGCACATATTCAAAAAGCAAGAACAACCAAGTGCTGGATGGATGTGGGGAAAAGGGGACACTCATCCATTGTTGGTGGTAATGCGGAAAACAATATGGGCATTCCTCCAAAGACTAGAAATTGAACTCCCATTTGACCCAGCCATACCACTCCTGGGAATATACTCTGGGAAACCAAAAATATGCAGCGGAAACACCATCCCTACTTTTATGTTCATAGCAGCACTATTCACAATAGCCAGAATCTGGAAGCAACCAGAGTGCCCAAAAATAGATTACTGGATAAAGAAGCTTTGGTACATCTACACAATGGAATACTATGCAGCTGTTAGGAAAAATGAAGTTATAAAGTTTGCCTATAAATGGATGGACATGGAGAAGATTATGTTGAGCGAAATTAGCCAGAAGGAGAGAGAACAGATACAGAATGACTGCATTTATTTGCATGGCATAAATATATATGTACATATTATGATACCAATATCCAAGGTCAAGTGAAGCATATATCAGGAGGTCTTGTCAAAGGTGGAAATTATCACAAACGTATGGGAGTCAGAGTTTAGGTAAGACAGAAAATGGAACAGGGTGCTAATAATAGGCCAGGGTACTAATGCCAACCTAGAACTGAGCATTAAATAGAGGCAAAAGGATTCACATGACAACCTTTTTAATGTATGTTCTGTAATCCATAGTCTGGAAGGGAAGGAAAAGAGAAAGAGAGAGAAAGGGAAAGAAATAAAGAACCTGCCATGGAGCAGGGCTGGGGAAGGAGGGAGGGAACCGGGGATGTTGTTGGTGGGAGATGGGCACTGGTGGAGGGACGGGTGCTGAAACACTGTATGACCAAAACCCAAACATGAACTTTTTAATTGTATATC